>JANAVB010029084.1:0-17500 GCA_029216955.1 Iris pallida | reverse complement strand
TAATATGAATTGTGAAACGACATCACAAGATGATCATAAGCACGGTAAACATTAGTTGTTTCCCTTTATTTCTATTGTGTTCTCATTGCCTTTACCAAATGTCATACTTTAAAGTAGAAATAACCTAATCATAATTTCTCTCCCAATGCTTAAACAGCGTCTATGAAATGAATAAATTGATTCTTTAGTAGCAAAATATGATAGACACGTCAACGATCTTCTTCTATAAATAACTAATTATGTCATCGGTTTTTATTTATACATTGAACAGGTGGAACCAAGTAAAGGATGATCGCATGTCATTCTTTCCATCAGCTCGATTAGTGAATGGATTTCAAATTCGCATTAAGAAGATTTAAGATTTAGCTACTCCAATGAAGTTCTATGCTATATTTCTTTTCATACTTGCGACATTGCACATGATGTAAATTTTAACGTCTTTTATATTGTAAGTATACATTATACACAACCACGAGTCTAAAAGAGCAATACTTCTTTAACATGTATATACATCCCTACAGCAAGATATGTGGACAAGCTGTTAGTTGTTTTCTGCACAAGAGGCAAGCAATTAAAGATGTAATCATCTAGAAATAAGTAATATAAATGGGATCACTCCTTTTAAATCTTTGGTACGTCGTAGAGAGGGAAAACGAATCCCTTCTACTGTCTCATGTTACCGGATCCCTTCAGCTGTCTCATGTTACCGCGCACTTTATAGTCTAAGGGAAGTCGGAGGTGCTTCTTGGTTGCATGAGCTTAAAGTGACTTGCATATCCTAAGGGGGTATATATATATATATATTTTTTTTTTTAATATATATATATATATATATATATATATATATATATATATATATATATATATATATTTGAAATAAGGGTAATTAGTTTTCGGAATCGCTCCCACTGGAATTCGAACTCCTGACCACTCGGACCGCATGCATCTCTCTTAACCACTAGGCTAGAGGTCATCTGCATATATATATATATATATATATATATATATATATATATATATATATATATATATATATATATATATATACCTTTCAAAATATATATACCTTTCAAAAAAAAAAAAAAATATATATATATATATATATATATATATATATATATATATATATATATATATATATTGAAAGGTATATATATATATATATATATATATATATATATATATATATATATATATATATATATATATATATATATATATATTTGGAATACGGGTGAATTTATTCCTCGCATATAGCGAAAAAGGTATTACAGTACATAGATATCACAACTTTCCATGCCCCAAAGTATAAATTCACCCGTATTCCTGGGGGCACCTTATATATATATATATATATATATATATATATATATATATATATATATATATATATATATATATATATAATTATTATTATTTTTTACACACCAGCCAGTCAGAATCACAGTAGCCCTCGATGCTCACGTGATTATTCTTCCTGAACATCAGTTCCTTCCTGGGGGCACCTTTCAAGTATCTCAGAATCTGGTACACTGCGTCTATATGACCCTTCCGTGGGTCATGTATGTAGCGGCTCACCACACTTATTGCAAAGCAAATATCAAGACGGGTGTAGCCCAAATAGATCAACTTGTCTACCAGTCTCTGGTATCTTTTTCGGTCAACTGGTTCCCCAGCATCAGCAGTCAACTTGAACCTGTGATCTATTGGCGTCGCTGCAGGTTTGCATCCCAACATCCCTGTCTCTGTAAGAAGCTCCAGTGCATACTTCCTTTGGGAAAGAACAATCCCCTGCTTCTCGAGCAATCTCAATCCCAAGAAAGTACCGAAGAAGGCCAAGGTCCTTCACCTTGAATTTCTTGCCAAGCTTTCTCTTGAGTCGGGCGATCTCCTACTCATCATCTCCTGTGATAATCATTTCGTCCACATACATCGCAAGCATGGAGATATGGCCTCCATTCCGACGGAAGAACACAGTATGATCAGCATTGATCTGCCGATATCCTATCCCTATCATCGTCCTCCTGAATCTGTCAAACCACGCTCGAGGAGACTGTTTCAGTCCATAGATGGACTTCTTCAACCTGCAGACCTTACCCACTGTCTTATTGGTGCAAAATTCTGGTGGTATCTCCATGTACACCTCCACTGGATCCCCATGAAGAAACGCATTCTTCACATCCAGTTGGTGTAGCTTCCATCCACCATTCGCTGTCAAAGAAATCAGGGTCTTGACGGTGCTCATCTTTGCCACTGGTGCAAAGTTATCGTCGTAGTCAATGCCGTATGTCTGACTGTATTATTTTGTCACCAGTCGAGCCTTGTAGCGCTCAACCTGTCGGAAGGCGCCGGGAACCGCGGCAGAAGGCTCACTTGTTCATTATACCACCATACCTTGTGCTTGCTATCCTGTCTGGCTTGATGAATCTCCTTTGTATGCCAGGTGTGCAGAGATAAGTGTCTTTGCAATCCTTCAACCAACGAGATTTTTTATGTTCTTTGGAATATCCGACAAATCCAAACACTTTACCGATGCAAATACATACCTACTGTAGAAGCATGGAATTTCAGGACCAGAAATCCTATGCGCCAAACACTACATGCGCCAGAGAGCTCGGACAAAGTACTTCACACAGCAAAAACAACAAATATAGACATGGAAAGAGTACTTTTTATTACATATAATAGTCTATTATATGTCTAGAAAAGGTTGTACAAAGGAGAACTTCTACAAAAAGAAAAGACCCTAAGTCTACAGCCTGGCGCGGCGATCACCATGCGCCCTCAGCAGGGCGCATCCCACCATGCGCCCTCAGCAGGGCGCATCCTTTCAGCAACTCAGTTATGTGCATCCTCAGTTATGTGCATCCCTTCGGCAGCTCAGTTATGTGCATCCCTTCAGCAGCCCAGTTATGTGCCGCTCTTCCAGCCAGGCTCACCGTCGTCTAAATGCTTCGACTAATGAAGCATTTATTGAGCAGAATGAGGGGGGCAATCAACCATCTAGCTGGAGGAAGAGCTCCCCAAACCGAGGAAGAGAAGAGCATCGCAAGCCAACCTGTGGCCAGGGGAGGCTTCGAAAGAGCCTCCAAAGGCGAAGGAAGACCGTAATCGAAACTGTGGCTAAAGGAGCAGCTTTCAACACAACCAGAGTGGACGACACCCACTTTGAAGGAAGAAAGAGCCCCCAAAGCCGCAGCACCGCCATTCCGATCTGCGGCTCTTCCAGAATAACGGAGACGAGGCTCGAGCATCCCTATCTTTGGATGCAACAGGCACCTTCTGCCTGCCTCAGAAGCCCTCGACTCCGACTTTTGGATGTAACAGTCACCTTCAAGGGCATCAATGAAGACATTGCGTCGCATCTTCACCCTCGGGAGCATCTCATCAACAGAATGCATCCGAGTAAACAAGTTCATGTCGGAAGAACGTGAGAGAACGAGAAGCAAACTCTCTCCATGCCACTATTTATAGGCCGGGCAAATCAAACCCATGCGCCAAGTGGATGGCTCTCCGAATTTCGTACAATGAATTTGCATTTAATGGATGAACCGGACGCTTCGAATTCAGCCAAGTCAAAACGGCTATTTAAAGCACACGAAGAACGTAACAGTCGCACCATTAAAGACGTGTCACGAAGCGGATGCGCCGGCCAGACAGCGCATCACACAGACGCGCCCTTTAAACATCAAGCGCATCACACAGACGCGCCCATCGAGCGCATCACACAGACGCGCCCTTCAGCACCAAGCGCCGCACAGGGATGCGCCCCCATGCGTCCCCATACGCCTAGTGGAATGCCGACCGATGCGCCCACTCAGCTGTCCATCAAATATCAAAAATATTAAATGCTGAAGTCTGACAGAGTTGGCAGCACGCTTCCCGAAGACTGAACAGCAGCTTTTTCAGAAAACGAAGCATCGCCAACGTCAGCATCATCATTACTTTCCTCCGACGGTTACTGCCATGCGGCCGCCCAATCATTTCGCATGCGCCTCCGCAGCCATGCGCCTAAATCTGCATGCGCCTCAAAAGCCATGCGTCCCAGACTTTTGTCTGATCCCAAAAGACAGAAGTAAAGTCACTACTGAAGCTTCGCATGCGCCTCAAAAGCCATGCGCTCTGAATGGTTCGTGACTCCCAAAAGTTACGAGCCAAAGTCTCCTCATGCGCCCAATCCCAGGCGCATCCTACCAGATCATTCTCCATCAAGTCCGAGATCTCCGAGCCATAGGTCGATAACACGTGTCCTTTGACTCGATTCACCCAAGATCTCAGCAACAGAAAGATCTTCTTCCCTGCTACGTGCCGGCTCACAACAGCAGCATGAAGAATTCAACCCCTCAATCAGGGTGCATCGACCATGCGCCTCCATCAGCAATCACCACGTGACGTCTCCGCGTCCAGGCGCATCCTACATGTGCGTGCATGAGCAGCCAGCCTGCAAAGCTATAAATAGAGGGATCATTTCCTTCTCACCCACGAACGAACAGACACAGAGGCAAACAAACATCGACAGACAAAGACTTCACACCACCAGAGAGGCAGATACAGACACTCAACATCTTCCTCCTCTCAGCAAGCTCCAGCACCCAGAGCAATCCAAACCTTCAGAGAACCGATAACCGTCGTCAGATCGTCAACGGAGTCAACGCATTACCACTCGCTCCATCGGCACAAGGGACCCAGATTAAACAAAAGTGTACTCCTAGGACTACGTCTAAGTCCTATATTGTAACACTGTTCTGTTTGTATTGAAATTTACATCAAAAGATTTTAATGGCAAACAAGCTGGCGACTCTACTGGGGACCTCTTTCTCCTCCACCGAGGAAAGCGGTGTCGCAATCCGATGATGTGAAGGTGGGCTCCTCCCACAAGACGCTGGTCGTACGCCTCAATCAACAGGCGTATGAGGAGTTCATCTCTGAAGGAAGTGCGAGTCCTTCGAAGCGGCTGCCAAAGCCGAAGAAGACCCGCCGAGTCTGGGTGCGCAAGGTCGACGCCTTTGGCACCACCACCGAAGGGGATGCGCCAATCCAGCCTTCCCTTCCTGCTGACGTCCTCAGCAACCAAGATGCGCCCGCCGGTGCAGCACATCTCTCGGGGAAACGTGCGGCTGACCACATTCCCCAGCCATCTCCCTCTCAGGCGAGGAAGATGCGTCGACGGAGCAGGGGCGCAGCCAATGCCCCGCGCATCATCTCTGATGCGCCACAGAAGGTCTTTGTCTTTGACAGACTCACTCGCTGTAGTGGCGAGGAGAATTTGGATTCTAAGTACTACGCGCCCCAGCGGCCTGGTACGAAGAAGTCCAAGGCAGCACGGGCCATGCGTCCCAAACGTGCTATGCCAGCAGCAAGCCAGAAGCATGCGCTCACAATCATGCGCGCTGCTGATGGTAAGCTGTATAAGGTCGACTCAGGTGCTTCTGCGCCAGAAACGAGCCGACCTTCAAAGTCCTTGTCTCACTTGGGCGCATCTATTGCGTGCACAACTAAGTCGAGTAAGGCAAATACAGTGGTCTTGAACTCCCGCGCCTCCTCTGGTTGTGCGTCTGAGGTCCGTTCAAGTCACTTCAAATGTTGTTCCTCCACTACTGATCGGGACGCCTGTTTGGTGTTAGATCAGGGGGCGCTGCATTCACTTGACCACCGCGGCGCTTGGCCTTGCCATGCGCCTGAAGGGGGTACGAAGGTGGCACTCTCCTCCAACGATCTGCGCAACGTGATCACTCACAAGCGCCGATCAGGAGAGTCGGCTGACAAGCACGATGCGCCCCTCACAGGGCACACTTGTGCTGTGGTCACCATCAACTGCTGTTGCAAGGCGGCAATCCCACCAAGGCAGTCAGTGTTCCAGCGGCTGCAATCATCGACACCCCTCCGACGTCGCCTCGGGAAGAAGGTGTCAACAAAAGAAGACCCAAGGGTTGCTTCATGCAACGTGATCTCTAACTCCTCGTCAGTCCGAAAGACGACTGGCAATTCCTCGTCCTCGTCCAAGAGCCAGCCGAGGAAAACCAAGGCAAGTGTCTCGTCCTCCGGAGTGTTTCAAGGCACTCGGGGGAGAAAGAAGATCTTGGAGGAAACTGGGGGTAGTCAGACCCTTGTCGAGCCTCCTTCCGAAGACGAAGCTGTCTTCCAAAGTACAGCTGGGGCCGATCTGCTCGAAGTCAGCCTCCCGAACATGGCTGGGGGTCATCTAGCCCCTGTAGATCCACGTCTCGAAGAAGTCCTTCAAGACGAGGGTGTCCCCCAAAACATAGCCGGGGGTAGTCTAGCCTCCACGGATCTGAGTCTCGGAGATGAAGAAGTCCTTCAAGACGGAACCAAGGGTAATCAGGCCCTTGCAGATGCTCCCATCGAGAATGTTCTTCAGAACATAGCCGGGGGTGGCCAGAACGAACACACACAGAGGCAAACATATATCGACAGACAGAGACTTCGCACCACCAGAGAGGCAGATACAGACACTCAACGTATTCCTCCTCTCAGCAAGCTCCAGCTCCCAGAGCAATCCAAACCTTCAGAGAACCGATAACCGTCGTCAGATCGTCAACGGAGTCAACGCATTACCACTCGCTCCATCGGCACAAGGGACCCAGATTAAACAAAAGTGTACTCCTAGGACTACGTCTAAGTCTATATTGTAACACTGTTCTGTTTGTATTGAAATTTACATCAAAAGATTTTAATGGCAAACAAGCGGGCGACTCTGCTGGGGATGGTGTAATCCTTTCCTCTCCTTTTTAGAAATAAAAAATACACAATCTTCTGTGATGTGTTCATTTTTGCTGTCATGAACTTGATGATTTGTGTGGACCTATTATCTTTTGCGCACCTTGGTTTTAGGTACAGATAATAAGTTTTAGAGAACCAACATGTTTGCTCAGAGGTAATGTGGACATGGCAAATATGGGATTCAAAATGATAGAATCTTCCTACTCAGAGGTGTTATGGACGTGGTAGGAGTGACTCTGGAGGATACGCAGAACTACTTAGAGGTAATGTGGACGTGGAAGTTCTGCGGTTAATGTACGGCAACGCAGGGGTTGTCTGTACGGGATGTTTTCTCAGAGGTAATGTGGACGTGGTAAACATGATGGGTAGCGTAGTCTTATGGAATGTAAGATTCTGCTTTGTAGGATGTAGGGGGGACAACTCAGAGGTGATGTGGACGTGGTTGTCCTTCTACTGGAGGATGCCACGGAACAGCTGGGTTCCGGAAGTGTATGATTTTGTGGAAGGGAATTGTATGTGAGCCCTGATGATTGGGTCCATAGATCCCCTTGTGGAAGTACATGTCTGAAAGATGTCAAGAGTAGTACTTCTTTAGGAACTTGTCGTTGATGGGCATCATGAACAAGTCCCCATTGGGTTTGGCGAGGCGGTAAGCACCGTTTGAGTATACCGTCTCTATGATGAAAGGTCCTTCCCACTTGGGCTCGAACTTTTCTGGTGTCTTGTGAGTCAACACCATCGCCCTCCTGACTGCCAGAACCAGGTCGCCTACTTGAAAAGTCCTCTGCTTAACATTTTTGTTGAAAGCCTGTGATACACGGGCTTGGTAGAGTTCGATGCGTTGTTGAGCTAGGAGACGCTTTTCGTCAAGTGCCTCCAGTTCCCGCAGACGACGACGTTGATTGTCCTCTTCTGTGAGTTGGTTTGTGATTGCTACACGGAGTGAGGGTATCTGGATCTCGAGAGGCAGTACTGTCACGCCTCGACCCGGGAAATCGCTCGTCCTCGCTAGATTTCACCCGAATTATCGTCCTCGCTGGGGCGTGATGCCGCACGAGCCTGGAGTTGCGTTCGTACAAGGCAAGATAACAGGTTCACATAGAACTATCTCAATTTGATAACATAAGCAGCGGAAGGAAACAAAGTATAACACAAGAATCTCTTTTATTCATAATGAACTGAAGGTTACAAAGGCTCTGAATAGCCCAACATAAAATGCCAATTGGCTACAACGCTCATGATCTCTCTAGCTCACAAAGGATTACATTGTTCCATACATTATGCCTCTTTATAGCCACCAAGTAGTCTTCGGCCGAACATCTCCATGTCGCAAGTCCGAACGCATATGCGGAAGCTCCTCTTGAACGCCAAGGACTCCATACCTCGGCACGTCCAAGCCAAGCTCCGCCCCGAGCCGATCATAACCTGAGCCTGCACATAAACTAGTGGGGGATTAGTGCATTCGTCCTCGCTTCGCACTGATCAAGACCCGCTCGCACCCAAACCAAACACTAAATCATTTAGTGAAGCATACATCATTATTGGTGATCTTTTTATTTAGCCTTAGGATCAGTTTCATGGCAATACTTAAACATAGCAACTTTATCATAATGTGTCCCAAACCGTGTTCCTGCAGCAGATACAGTTAGCCATAATATAAACATAAACATAGTTCTCGTGCTCATCTCCGTCCCATTTTCCTTAGCCTGCATTGGTTAGAACTTAACATAAGCAAACCCACGATTCGTACAACCGGCCAATTCATAAACGTAAACATATGCATAATGGGTGGCAGGCCCTGCGCCTGCACCCAGCTCTCATCTCAGCCTACCGGTCCTAACTATATGAAGGTCACGGTGTTTCGCACCGTAATGGACTTGGCATCTCTTATGTGTAAGCCTACGATCGCTTCGATACGGGTTGCTAGTCCAGTATCCGAAGGATCCCAAACTTACGGATATCATAGCTTATCACAGCACTGGACGGTCGCAATCCGTCGAATGTTGTGCACCATAAATACCACACATAATTCCCTCCTAGGCCGAACGGTCCCGGCGCCCCGGCGTAACCGTTCGAGGAAAGCCGTACCCATGTACGGGCCATCCGAGTCCATTGACCATGCAATACATACCATATCATACAATCCATAGCATACCAACCGATCTCGTATTCCATAAACATAGTCTCGCACATAAACGGTTTCCCATGCCATAAACGGTTTTCCGTGCCATAAACATAATCCACCATTCATATAGGGAGATCCGTCGGCGTTATGCCCCAACACATCCATATTGATGCACGACGCCCAACGGCTTAGTCATCTCATACTCATATTCATGCGTCCCGTACATAATGTTATTCGCATAGCCTACCTCCGTATTTACTTAGTCATTTCGTAGCTTAAGTGCACAAAGGCACGCTCAGCACCATAATCAATGTTCTGCGCCTAGAGTTCAATGTTCTCGGAGCCGTGCACATGATGCACATCTCGATATTGTCTTTCAATGTTCTACCATCATGCCCTACCGCGACCTGTGCACTTAATGTACGTCGCCTTCAATTGTTCGATTGTTCAATGTTCTATCTTAGTGTTCGACACATACTTAGATCTTTCATCGCTGAGCCATGCTCGCTAACTCGATAACATCTTACGCATAGCATAACATATTTTATTAGACGTGAAGGAATAGGGAGATAGAGTCAAGAACCCGTCCACCTTAAGCCGATACGCCTTGCCGATTGAAGCGCCTCGCTTCCATAACCCGATCGCATAGCTAACTCCCGGACTTAGCCATTCCTTTGAACTACTCGGTTGATTTGGCCTATCGCGCCCATACCACGATCTGTAATCCAGCATAAAGGCATAGCCTGCACACCAGATCAACTAACATCAGCACTTGCTCAAACGGAATTTATCATTTGCATCGATTCGATCCATAGATTCCAATCGACTCAAGGCTTACCTTTGGCCAACGTAACATTTGCATCGATTCGCATCGATGCCTCATCGGGTCAACGCAACTCTTCGAGTCAACGACTCATCGTAATGCACCGATGCGGAGCGGGACATTACATAATATACCACTCAAAATCAGGTTCGTCCTCGAACCGAAACCAACACTTAATCCAAGTGCCTCGCGTAGATCGCTTCACGATCTCGTGCTACTATCGTTGAATCATACAACTTAGTTTGGATCATACACATATTTTAGGCGTCCCACCAATATATGCATTTCAGCCAAGCTCAGTTGCAGGATATCGGGACAACTAACAAGTTCAACTTAAATCCTCAAGCATCCATCAGTCCGTAATCGACTTAGTCATATCTTAGCGCCTATTCCCAAAATACTCTTCGTATGCATCATCCCATAACATGCGATCATCTTCCAAACATCTCTGCACATAACTTGATCCAAACCCGTAACTTCGATCTCATAAGTTTCTCGCCGGCCATCTAACACTCGTATTGCACAAGTCATTGTGCATCCGATCACAATAAACTCCCGCAACGCCTATTCGCCCAACCGTTTCCTATCTCTCGCATAACTCGAGTCTTTCATCCAATCATTCATAACATTTAGCCTTAACGACATGGAGTAAGTCAACATGTCACAAATTCCTTTGCTTACAATTCATACTAAGTCTCGCACACAATTATCTCAACACGATCCACGTTCTCGAACTACCGACACATCGCGTATGGGGCTACCCCCGCTAGGTAACTTATCCAGACATCGTGCTTAATCTCTCCCGACACAAGAGGTCAACTTGAGTCTACGATGCTCAAAGGCAACAATCATTCCGACCCCAAGGTCTCTTACGATACGCTCGTCTCTGATTCTCTACCGAATACGAATCCTTTACTCAATTCTCAATCAATCCCGACTAGTTTGTTCCATAACATAGATCGCACGCCCAACACATACATAGCCTAACCGTTACCCAACCGATCTACGACACAACTCTTAGGGTCGTTTCCATTATTCGTTGCTCTCGCGCATTGCAGAATCCTGCAATCGCCTTACCGCATCACTACGCTAAGTACGTTCCTCAACATCTATTCGATCCAACATAACTTTCCTTGACTATATCGATTCTAGGAAGGCTACTCGCTAACTTCCGAAACACGATACTCGCTTAGACTTATCCTCAACATGCACTACCTCATTCCTTATCCTTTTACGCGACTTCTTTAGGGTCATCCTATGGGACTTCAACATTCACTTGATTTGGCGGTCAAGTCTTCTAGGGTCATCTGCCCCGAAATTACGCTCGATAATTGAAGATCATCAACGAGGGACAATTACAACGAACCATGCTATATCCTATCGCGGAGCCAAATCAATTCGCGACACATCCTATGGGACTTTACCCAAATCCGACATACCAATCCATAGTCCATCTATCCCCGCGCAATTAATGGCCGTTAACTATTCGAATCACTTATGTACATTGCATGCCGTTGCTACTCGAATCACTCGTATACTATCGTCGACTATCTTTGCCAGTCATATGACATCTACTCGCCTCAAGTCCGAGTTTACCTATCCGTGATCATAGCTCGGCACATTTCGTACTCATCAAACCATCCTCGAACAATTTTTGCATCAAACCACAAGTCCATATCAAATTTGCCACGCCTTGTAAGTTCGATCATTCCCACTGGATAAATTACCATACCAGTGCTCACGCGGAATGATCGTCCTAATTTGACGTGACGCATGTGCGAGGCTGGTGTTGCGCTCGCTCAAGACAAGAATGTCAACATAGTGGTCATCCGCGAAGCAATCAATCACTTTCATTTTCTTCCGAGCAACATCCATCGACTCTTTACATTCTTCGAAGCATTCCTATCGTCATCATCCAAACTACCTTCAACTTAACTTGCATCTTACTCGTCCAACAACAATGCTCAACATAATTTTCGTTCATTCGATCAGAGTAATCCCTGAGTTATTGCATATCGTCTTTGATACGCCTCAATACCATCGTCGATATGCATAACTTGAATATTTTCCTTTCTCATAAGCTCTAATTCGTTGCAATCACTGCTGTCATCCGAACTCGAATACGAATCAAGTCTCGCACTTATCAAGATCCATTCAGTTGTAACTACTTAACATCGTCGCGACACAATTTCAATTTCACATATCCATTCTCATATCCCTAACTCGCACTTCCAATTCGTGCTACGGATTCATCGCGTTAACCCAAATTCGTTCGTACAATTTCTTCGCACCTACTCAATTCATTCTGAATTGTTTTCGTACCGACTTAATTCAACTCGACCGAGTCGACTATTTCCTCAATGCCACATTCCTTCGCTATGCTCAGCCTATCGTTCGACTTACACTTAACGAATCCTCGTCCGATGTATCATCCATAGATATAACTTCGCACATAATCGTTCAACTCAATTCATCGAAGCACACTTGCATCGACTTCTCTCAAATCATTCCACTCGAGTCTCGGTACTACTCCGTCCGTTGCGGACAAACCCATCATAACCGATACAATCGTCTCGACACAATATATCGTAAGTCATCAGGTAGCTTAACATAGCTATCGCTAAGTGGTATTCCATATACCACTCAGGATCGAGCCTATCGTTATCGACACAATACTTCGTTATACTGATCGCATAATTAGTATTTCATATACCACTCGAAATCGAGTCATTACTCGACATCACACTTCGCATAGGTCCGACATCTATCTTCAATCAACTATCCCGTATGGCGATCTTTCCGATCCCAGCTCTAGCGTTAGCTCAAGTTTGGCACACATTCCATCTAACCGTACCATGGCGATCACATCGATCACACTCGCAACATTTGCTTATTCAAAGCTCAATGCGACATTCGGCCAACATAAACGTTCGCCTACACAACTCGACTTAGTGACCAACTCAACTCGTACGATCGCATCCGCGATCTTCGAATCTCGTTCGTTGCAGCTCGTGCAACAACTTAGTCTCGATACTTAAGGTCTTTACTCAATCTCGCACAACATATCGCTATCCATCCGCATAGCCATATAACACGTATCATACCATATCGACTCGTTGCACCGATGCAACGAATGATTCACGACTTGCTGCACTCCGTGCAACCAACAACACATAGCCCTCGCACTTCGTACGACCAACAACACATAGCTCCTCGCACTTCGTGCGACCGAACACATAACTCCTCGTACTTCGTGCGACCGACAACACATATCATTGCACTCGTACAACAACATCATCATATTCATTGCACTTCGTGCAACCAGCATTCCATAACTCGTTGCACTTCGTGCAACCAACATCCCATAACTCGTTGCACTTCGTGCAACCAACACTCTCCGATGGCACCCGGAGATAGCGTGATAGTCACGACATACTTGTGGCAAACGTACGCACTTAATATAGACTTATTGTATGGAACATCCAATGTAGCGTCGAGCAGATCCATGAGCCATGCGGTTGCGGAAACAACTTAGAGTCAACTGAATTCGATAGCGAAGCAACTGAGGGTCAAAGAGATTCACGTATGGTCCAAAGGATGGAACCGCTCTGATACCAACTTGTCACGTCCCGACCCGGGAAATCGCTCGTCCTCGCTAGATTTCACCCGAATCATCGTCCTCGCTGGGGCGTGATGCCGTACGAGCCTGGAGTTGCGCTCGTGCAAGGCAAGATAACAGGTTCACATAGAACTATCTCAATTTGATAACATAAGCAGCGGAAGGAAACAAAGTATAACACAAGAATCTCTTTTATTCATAATGAACTGAAGGTTACAAAGGCTCTGAATAGCCCAACATAAAATGCCAATTGGCTACAACGCTCATGATCTCTCTAGTTCACAAAGGATTACATTGTTCCATACATTATGCCTCTTTATAGCCACCAAGTAGTCTTCGGCCGAACATCTCCATGTCGCAAGTCCGAACGCATATGCGGAAGCTCCTCTTGAACGCCAAGGACTCCATACCTCGGCACGTCCAAACCAAGCTCCGCCCCGAGCCGATCATAACCTGAGCCTGCACATAAACTAGTGGGGGATTAGTGCTTTCGTCCTCCCTTCGCACTGATCAAGACTCGCTCGCACCCAAACCAAACACTAAATCATTTAGTGAAGCATACATCATTATTGGTGATCTTTCTATTTAGCCTTAGGATCAGTTTCATGGCAATACTTAAACATAGCAACTTTATCATAATGTGTCCCAAATCGCGTTCCTGCAGCAGATACAGTTAGCCATAATATGAACATAAACATAGTGCTCGTGCTCATCTCCGTCCCATTTTCCTCAGCCTGCATTGGTTAGAACTTAACATAAGCAAACCCACGATTCGTACAACCGGCCAATTCATAAACGTAAACATATGCATAATGGGTGGCAGGCCCTGCGCCTGCACCCAGCTCTCATCTCAGCCCACCGGCCCTAACTATATGAAGGTCACGGTGTTTCGTACCGTAATGGACTTGGCATCTCTTATGTGTAAGCCTACGATCGCTTCGATACGGATTGCTAGCCCAGTATCCGAAGGATCCCAAACTTACGGATATCATAGCTTATCACAGCACTAGACGGTCGCAATTCGTCCGAATGTTGTGCACCATAAATACCACACATAATTCCCTCCTAGGCCGAACGGTCCCGGCGCCCCGGCGTAACCGTTCGAGGGAAGCCGTACCCGTGCACGGGCCATCCGAGTCCATTGACCATGCAGTACGTACCATATCATACAATCCATAGCATACCAACCGATCTCGTATTCCATAAACATAGTCTCGCACATAAACGGTTTCCCGTGCCATAAACATAATCCACCATTCATATGGGGAGCTCCGTCGGCGTTATGCCCCAACACATCCATATTGATGCACGACGCCCAACGGCTTAGTCATCTCATACTCATATTCACGCGTCCCGTACATAATGTTATTCGCATAGCCTACCTCCGTATTTACTTAGTCATTTCGTAGCTTAAGTGCATAAAGGCACGCTCAGTACCATAATCAATGTTCTGCGCCTAGAGTTCAATGTTCTCGGAGCCGTGCACATGATGCACATCTCGATATTGTCTTTCAATGTTCTACCATCATGCCCTACCGCGACCCGTGCACTTGATGCACGTCGCTTCAATTGTTCGATTGTTCAATGTTCTATCTTAGTGTTCGACACATACTTAGATCTTTCATCGCTGAGCCATGCTCGCTAACTCGATAACATCTTACGCATAGCATAACATATTTTATTAGACGTGAAGGAATAGGAAGAGAGAGTCAAGAACCCGCCCACCTTAAGCCGATACGCCTTGCCGATTGAAGTGCCTCGCTTCCATAACCCGATCGCATAGCTAACTCCCGGACTTAGCCATTCCTTTGAACTACTCGGTTGATTTGGCCTATCGCACCCATACCACGATCCGTAATCCAGCATAAAGGCATAGCCTGCACACCAGATCAACTAACATCAGCACTTGCTCAAACGGAACTTATCCTTTGTATCGATTCGATCCATAGATTCCAATCGACTCAAGGCTTACCTTTGGCCAACGTAACATTGCATCGATTCGCATCGATACCTCATCGGGTCAACGCAACTCTTCGAGTCAACGACTCATCGTAATGCACCGATGCGGAGCGGGGCATTACAAGTACCGCTTCGCTCCCGTAGACCAAGGAGAATGGTGTGTTGCCTGTCGGGTCCGTACAATTGTGCGGTAAGCTCAAAGGCATTCGTCGAGCTTTTTGTCCCAGTCGTATTTGTTGGATGATACGTCCTTTTTGAGTAGCCTGACGATAGTCTTGTTGAACACCTCGGCCAATCCGTTTGCTGCCGGATTGTAAGCGGTTGATGCCACGTTTTGAATGTGATTCTTGTCACAGAATCTGTTGAAATCATGGCTTATGAACTGAGGACCATTATCGTGGATGATCCTCCGGGGTACTCCGAAACGGTAGATGACGTGGTGTTTGATAAAGCTGATCACCCTGGAGCTCTTTACTTCCGCCAGCGGGACTGCTTCTGCCCACTTGGAGAAGTAGTTGGTGATGGCTAGGATGAAGCGGTGTCCTCTCGATGAAGGAGGGGTGATCGGTCCTACAATGTCCATGCCCCAAGCCTCGAAGGGCCAGGAGGCGACTGTAGGATGTAGTGGTTCTGATGGCGTATGAATGAAGTCCGCGTGAAGCTGACACGCATGGCACTTTTTAGCATAGTCGACAGCGTCAGCGGCCATGGTTGGCCAGTAGTAGCCCATGCGTTGCAGTCGGTCCTGCAACTTAGGGCCAGGTTGATGGGCCTGCAGGTTCATCGTGAGCTTCTCGAAGGGCTTCGGCTGCTTCTTCGTTGGACAAACATCGAAGGAGAAGTCCATCGTAGGAGCGTCGGTACAGCATTTTAGTGGCTGTATCGTAGTAGAATCGAAGAATGCGTCTCCTGACTGAGACGGCTTCTTTTGGGTCCTCTGGGAAAATTCCGTAGACAGCGAAGTCGATGAACGGGAATCTCCATTCTCGGACATTAACACCAGCGCTTGTTGACATAGCATGGACTACTCGTGAGCACAGGTTGTTTTTGGGACAGACCAAGTCTCGACCAACTACCGTGACGTAGTGTTGAGTCCCGAGGGGGGCTGCCAAGGAGGCTGAGAGGCCAGCCAGAGCATCATCCTCCAGATTTTGTAGACGAGGTACGTGTTCGATGAAGAACCCGGTGAAGGTTGAAATGATGTTCAATGCAACTTCATGGTAGGGATCAGATCTTCATGGCGAACCTCGTACTTCCCTCTGAACTGGTTAACGACGAGTTTTGAGTCCGTAGGCTTCCAGATGGTCCACCCCCAGCTGTTGCGCCAGCTGGAGTCCCATGATGAGAGCGTTGTACTCGGCAACATTGTTGGAGGACGGCTTCGAAAGGGAGTAAGCGCGCTGGATGACCAGCTGATCGGGAGAGACCAAGACTACCCCCACTCCTGCGATAATTTGGCTTTGGGGCCTGTTCTTGACGCACCATCGAAAAACATCCGTCAGACGGAGCTTTCTTCGTGACATTTGATTCTTGGACCTCATCCAGGATGTCTTCATAGAGTCTGGAGGACTCCGGGATGGGGTGTGCAGCTAAAAAGTCGGCCAGAGCCTGACCCTTGACGGCTTTTTGTGGAACGAACACCATGTTGTATGGTGTTAGCAGGATCGCCCACGTAGCTAGCCGGGAGTTTAATGACCCTGGCTTCGTCATGAGAACTCTGAGTGGATTGACTCGGGAGATGACATGAATCGTCTGGCCCGAGACATAATGACGAGTCTTTTGGATGGCAAATACTAAAGCTAAGCACTCCTTTTCAACAGGATTGTACCAGTGTTCGGCCCCGATCAGAGTTCGACTAAGGTAGTAGATTGCTTGCTCATAGCCTGTATCGCTGTTCTGAGCTAGCAGAGCGCCGATGGAATGATCCATGGCACGGACGTAGAGGAGAAATGGTTTGCCGGCGACTGGTGCCACCAGGACTGGCGGGCTTGTCAGATAAGCCTTGATGTCGTCGAAAGCCTTTTGGCATTCCTCTGTCCAGACATAAGAGACTCCTTCTTCATGAGCTGAGTGAAGGATTGACATTTCCGGAAAGGTTTGCTATGAACCTCCGGATATATGCCAGACGCCCCTGCAGGCCTCGAAGTTCTCGAAGGTTCTTCGGAGGGTCCATGTCGAGGATGGCTTTGGTCTTCTCGGGATCGACATGAATGCCTTTCACCGTGATAATGAA
>JANAVB010029083.1:77500-90682 GCA_029216955.1 Iris pallida | reverse complement strand
TCACATCCAAAACCGAGCTAAAGCTCGATACTAGTGGTTGGTAATGGTAGCCCCTAGGTTCCCTAGGTTCCTACTAGCCTGACACATGGCCATGACACGACACGGCGTATCCACCAACTCCTAAACCCAATCGGGTAAAACACATACACTAACAGACACTACACGTCGTGCACACATGTAGGCGAGTCTAGGACACGACACAAAGCGATACACATCTCGTGATCGTGTCAGTAGGTGAGTCTAGGGTTCGTGCACTGTCCAGCACCCTGCACTGTGTCCACGTGTCGTGTAGAGGGGACACGACACCGTATCAGAGAGGGAAATACGTGGTTTCAGACCGCGTCGTGCAGTGATGCACGCGTCTCGTGTACGCGACACAGGACACGACACATCTCGTGCTCGTGTCCTGGGGTTCGCCCTAGGTTCCTCTACACATGTGTCACCCTGACACGTGTCCACGACTCGTGTACATGGGACACGAGACCCGTGTCAGAGCCGTTTTCACGGCTGTTCAGTGCAGTGCACGTCCCTTGCGGGGACGATTCCGTGTCCGACACGACACGAGGTCATCCCAAACTTTGGGATGACCTGTCAGTCAGTGCCCCGTGCTCTATGCCAATTTTGGCGTGTCCACGTGGCGTGTCCAAGGAGAACTGACACAGTGGTAGCAGGGCACATTTCAGTGTACTGTGTACTGTGTCCAGTGTGTGAAACTGAGAGCTTCGTGTCCAAATTTTGGACACGACACAACCCAATTTGTGCTCAGTGTTTTAGGGTTAGGTTTAGGGTTAGGTAGGCTAGGGTTTTGATCAAAACATTTGAAAATCAGTGAGTTTACATGTACTGAAACAGTGAGCAAATCAGTGTATTAACATGAAATTGAAATAGGATACGTGTCCAATACGGACACCAAATCGATCCTAGTTTTCACCAAACTTGTCCTACAGTTAGGGTAGACCTACATGCATGCATTTATGAAGAAAAATCACTACATTACATAGATAAAAATGAAAATACCTCTATGTGCTAGAAATCAAGAAATCCAATGTAGAGGGGGGCTTCACTTCAACTTTGTGATGTCCAAACCCTCAAAAACTCCAACTTCTAGTCTCCCCTAGCTCCCTTGGTATGTTAGGGTTCCAATGCAAAAGATTTGAGGTCAATAGGATCACTAATGGTGAAGTTATGGAGGTGTGAAGTTGAGGGAAAAATCAAGGTTTTAGTGTAATGAAAATGGGACCTTTTTGTGAAGGGGTGTACATATAAGGGGGGGGTTCTTGGCTGCCATGGGGGGGTAGGGGTAGGCTATAGGGTCCCCTTCCACCTTGCAAAACTTAGTCTCTAAGGCTTTGACTAGGGTTAGATATTCTAGGTTTCTAAAATATCCTAGAAAGTTAAATATCTAGATATTTATCAACCTAGATATTTACACATAAAGTAAATATCTACACTTAGTCTTCTAGGTTAGTGACTAACCCCTAGATTAGGCTAAACTAGCTTAGGGACTAACATAACACTAATCAATAATTAATTAATAATAAAAACACATAATTTCAAATAATTCCAAATAAATCCTAGAAAATTACCAAAATACCCTTTAGGCCAAAAAGCCCTAATTTGATGTTCTAAGCCTATGGCTAAGCTCACATGATCATGGTTAGTCTCTAGGTTAAGGAATAGCTAGGGTTTACACTAGAGTTTATTAGTAAAATCACAAAGTCACAAGTCATGACTTAGGAATTGGTTTAACCTAACTAAAATCACCAGAAAATCATACCATGACTAAAATACCACTAATAAAATAATAAAAATAATAAATTTTCAAAAATACCCCAATTTCAGAAAACTGGGTGTTACAAAAGAACCGCACCGTCCGCTTGGTTGGGCTAGCCAAGGGTGAAGAAGCTCGTCGGAAAGTTAACACTTTCCGGTAGAAGATGGAAATTGGGGATACAGCCAAGACTTACGGTGAGGCTGATCGTCAGGGACTTCGATTTTGGTCGTGTCATTGATATCGACATGATCCTAGTAGTGCAGGAGGTACTTCGCATGGCAGATGACGGTCAAGGAGCTGGAGACAAAAGAAGATGCAAAGCAGCTTGGGGGATCGGAGATCAGTGGCATAGGGGAGCAGAAACTCTATCGCAGGACGAAAGGCATGGACTCCAGTTGAGAACCCATGGGTTCAATACCCTCTCATCAGACTGGAGGTAGAGATTATTGGAGTCCAGTCTGGATTTGGTAACAACATATTTGTGGAATCCAAATCTAATTAAATATTTGATTAGATTAGATTTAGATGTCCATAATTGGCATTGTGTTATTTTAGGTATAATAGGATTCTTATTTTAGGAATTCCTGTTTTGATCTAAAATAGTATGTTGATGGAATATTTTAGGCATAATAGGATTCCTTTTATGTTCATATTTAGAAAATTCTATTATGACTAAAATATGATTTTTTTTCTCATCATATATATATGGGGTGAGGGTGGAGGCACAAAACATAGCACAAAGTAGAGATTTGGGATGCTCGTCTACAAGAAAATCTAAGAGAAAGTCCATACTTAACTCTTAGGACTTTGCCATCCAAGACGGAAGAAGAAGATCTAATCGAGGAGTCGTCAACTTCGGTTAGGGATATTGCTACGGGTTTGTGAGTGGTCTCAATTGTAATCTTCTATTTTTCTTCTTGAGAGTGATAAGGGGGTTTGAACATATTAAGGCAAAGGGTTCAACGTGAGTTTTGTCAATTTTGTATTTCATCTGAGTTATTAAGGTTGGGATTTATCTTGGTGACATATGTCACCGCCATATACTTTTCCTCATCTTGTGCTTGGTATCCGTTAGACAAAGGTTAGTTTTGGTCAGGTGGGCTAGCAAACGCTTCTGCGCGCGCCCAACAAGTGTAGGCGATTTCATTGGCTTTTCTAGTAGTATATATAAGAAAATGATAGTCCATCACTGCATAAAAGGGTACTGCAACATTCTTCAATAACTTGTCGTGTTCTCAAAGACGTACCAGTCCTTGGAGTAATTAGCTTCTATCAATGATTTGTAGTCATCTTCTACTACGATGTTGTCCCATGCCTTTGCGATTCTATAGGACAAGTACTAAGTAAGTTAAGCGCCATTCCTTCTGCTTCTAGAGGAGATCCCCTATCCCAAAAAGAAGTGGTTGCTCCTACAAAATTGCCATTGTGGTCACGCAAAACCGCACGCGCCTACTAATTTTTCAGCAAGAAATGCTCCATCAAATTGATCTTCAAGGACAACACTGGCAGAGGGGACCAGGATTCAGTCATTAGTGGTTGAATAGACTGGTATAATACTGTACTGCGACATCGTTGTCAAGCTTTCATATGCCTCTCTAAGTTGAATGGCTTCTCTTGATGATATTAGAAATGCAAATGGCAGTTTAACGAAATAAGTAGGCATTTCTAGCTTTCCATATGGCCCAAAGCATATAAAATGTTGATGTAACAGTAGAATTCCCATTACCTTATGATAAAATGTCGTGCGATAAACTACACCGTAACATGACTGTGAATGTGTTGGCGCGTCATAGGAAGAATCCCAAACTGTGCTTGTAATAGTACTACGTAAGAATAAATGTTCAGAAAGTTCGTCATTTACCTGATACAATGAGCATGTGGGGCTGAAATATGGAATCCTCTAATGAATATTAACTCCAGTGGCAAGGAAGTTGTTGAAAATTCTCTATATGAAGATTATAACTCGTGGACAAATACGATGGAGCTTCCAAAGTATTTTTAGCTGGTGAAATTTAGTTGATGTCTAGGATTAAGCTTTTGCTATTATATATCAATTTATTGTTGGAGTGTGTGGGGGTTTCCAACCTATGTGGAGAATATTATGAGTGCGACAAGCGTCATCCGTGTGTCGGAGAAGCTCGGGAGTGCATATTGGAACATATATGGTAAACAAATATATGATTGGATTTCCATCTATGACTTTAACTATATATTTAAGATTGGATCTTTCATATATTGACTTTCCATATAAGTGGACTTCTGTCATGACCCGCCTACATTGCAGTGTAGACGGTAGAACGCTGTATAGGTCGTCTACAATATCTATCATCTAACAATGTGAAGTATAAACCTGTCATCTCCGCGTGGAGGAATATAAAATATAGCTCAATCACATGATTCTAAGGAAGATAAGTACGAATGTGATAAAGATAAAGATGAACTAGATAGTCTGAAATAGATGCAGTCATAAACACAAGTTCAGAATTTAAAGACATAATACAAATCTCAAGTAAGTAATACAGACCCAAAGAATCAAAGCTGGAATACAAGTCCAGTCAAGCCTAACTAATCTAAGTCACTACAAACGGTGCGTCCTTTACGAGCACCGGCTCCACAGAAAAGTCCTGATCATAGTCTCCATCTATCCCAACCCGTAGAAGGTAATGCAATCTGCATCTAAGTCCTCTGAAAATAGTTATCCAGTCAGGATTGGAGTGAAGTACAAATGCCAACAGCAGTTCCAATGAATTGATAAATACTATAAGAAACAGTTATAATGGAATATAAGATAGAATATTAAGACTGGAAGTAAAACAGTACAATGTAGACTGAAATCATATCATTGTGTGAGATATATGGTAAAACTGGAATGTAAAGCGGTACAGGTAAATCTGATGTACAATGTAAATATAAACGGTGCCTTGAGATATTAGAGCATTATGTGATCGGCTTGGGTCCAGATCAGGCTGTTCTATTTGACCGCTATGCACAAGAACAAGCACAGGTAAACCTGGAGATCAGGTCGGCCAAAATGAAAAGCTATTATTCAAGTAGTATTAGGTCAAGCTACACCCTACGTGTGGGGAGGGTGGAGCTATTCACAAGTAGTAAACATGAGGGATATTGATCACATAACCTCTAACAGCTCTCCATCCTCGAATAGTATAATGGATCCAACAATGACATATCATGACACAGGATTCAAAGAGCAGGAGGCCAGCCTACTCCCAAATCGGTGCCTATACAAGTACAGGAAACAAGATCGAACAATGTACCCATATACCAGGTAAACCGGGAATAACATCTCATGATGGGATCCAAAGTATACTAGTCGTGCATCCTCGTGTCGAGAATCAAGTAAAACACTACAACTGAACAGATATAGTAAATACCAAAGCAATAAAAACTATCAGAGAATGTACTCGCCCGTCGCCCTAGCAATGAAGGTGAGTCGAGGCTCAAAGTGGAGACACAAGAACCTAGATATGACATATACGGGTTAAATAGTGTTTTTAGTGTGATGATTAGTGATTTCTAAATGAAAAATGATTTCTATGTCACACTAGGTCACTCTGGTCAAACTAGGTCAATCTAGCTATTCTAAGTTGTATGAGTTCAATGCCTAAGCTATTGGGTCTATATCTTACCTATCTAGGCTTTACTAGTTACATTTGGATACCAAAATAGCCTACTACCAAATCATAAATATATATATATATATATATATATATATATATATAACTCAATTATCTAAACTAAATATCAACTATTTATGGTTACCTTAGTCAAAATCTATACTCATCCTAACAGTCCTTCCCAAATCCCATATACCCTATTACATTTAATACCTACTCTTATATGCACCTAGACTTAGACAACCCCCTATCTAAGCCATAAGAATATAGGTAGTACCACTTACCTATTAGCCACTCCCTTTTACCTCCCTCACACACAAACAACACCAAGACACACTCACTTAGGCACACACATCACTCTAATAACCTATACTTGTTTCACTCATCTCACCCAACACTTTTACTATATTGACACACATGATCCTCCTCTTCTTCCCACTGAACTGACTGCTCTAAAACACATATCAGTCCCTCTATTGTTTTTATGGAGATCACTCCTACATTTATTATATGTACAACTATATCTCTACATATATATTTACATGCATCCACACAAACACAAAGCCATTCTCACAGGAATGTCCTACTGCCACTGTATCAGTGGCTAAGTCACCCATTGGTCAGATGCTATATACTATCCAAAAACTCTTAAAAACTAGTCAAATAAGTCTAGCAACTAATACTCTATTAAGAGTTTAGATCAAAACAAAACTCTCTAGTATCTGTTCTTCATGTATAGCAGAGGTGAGTCCCAACCTCCCTGACCATTGCTTCACTGCTCAAGCATTCCTGCTTGTGCAGAAACTCAAGTGTCTGGGCACTTATGTGCACAGCAGTGCACTCCCTCTCTCTCTCATCCTAAGCACTTATAAACATGATACACCTAGCTGCTACTATACTGCTGCTGCCCTGCTATTGCCTGTAATTGCCTCTCCTCAAAGCCTACTGCCACACTAATAACAACATATACATATGTATGTATACATACCCTTGGTATACATATGACACACATGGTTAGATATTTCTTGTTCTTAGACTTACCCTCTACTATATGGCGTCACCAATCTACTGCCCTTGCCTATAATCTGTTGACTGGTTCCTGAATACTACATCCTCCCATTAATCACACACATCAAAACCTACTGCTACCAACTGCCTACACATAAGCCTAATAGCCTATGGCCAAGTGAAATAAGCCCTACTGCTAAGGCAGGAGCACTCCTCTTCACTGGACTGACCTTACTAGTTCACCATTGGCTCACTCACTCAGTAACATTCACTAATTGATACTCTCAAACACTATTTACCTTAAATACTCACTAACTGATACCTCCCCTACAACCGATACTCTCCTAACAACTGATGCACTCCTCTATACTACATATGTAACCCATATACAACTATATGTTTACCTGTAAAATGATTAGATAACAAAATATATACATAACACACACACACCCTATAATCCATATTGACACTCTAAGGACTGCTACTAACTTAGGACACTCAAATCTGATACCAACTCTCATAATCCTAACTCACCTCACTAACTGCTCATTGGCCAAATTCCTATTTTTCTATATTTACCTCCATATTCTCTGATACAGGACAATATATACATATATACCTCAAAATTGGTACTAAGACCCCCCTAAAATATCTGATACTTTAGATCCATTACAACTCGTACCAAGTTCCTATAGGCATACTGAAATAGAACATATGGCTAGAGCCTATGGCACAATGGCTGCCCCCAATTGCAGGTCCAACATGACCTGCTCTCCTCTACCTCTCATGTTACATTTGATACACTCACAATGTCTGATACCAACTAATGGCCCCTAACCTGCTCCTCTCTATATCTATTCGAACACATAGGGCCATGGCCTTCATCCCCTGCTGCCCGAATGAACAGGCCTCAAACCTATCTCCCTATACTTATATAACCCACACACTCAAATCTCAATATTGATACTCACAATACCATGGCCACTCATAAACTCGTGTATCAAAATTTGATACAATACTGACTAGGATCCTTGACCCTAAGATACTAACACCATACTCCCTATTCACCTCTTCTAATCAAGTTCTTTCTGTCCAGTTGATACAGTTCTAGGAAGATGGAAACCCCCATGCCCTGCTCACCTAATGTCTGATACCCTCTGATGCACTCATGTCTTGCCTCTCCCTGAACTCTTTCTGGTACACCCTTACTGCTAACTCATATGCCCTGCTCCCTGACACTCGAGCACATAGGCTAATGGCTAATTCTCCCACCTAGAACTGACATACCCTTGTACTGCTCGATAGTGCAAGTAATTGGCCAAGTGGTCGAGCCCCAATACAAACTAACACCACAGCACTGCTACCCAAACTTCACTCTCACTAACTCATGGCACTAGCACTAGAGTCACTCCTCACTAATGTAGCCTACTGCCAATACACCTCTCCTCACAACATTGGCCAATGGCCTAATGGCACTATTGCTTTCTGATACAAGCCAACAACCCATTCTAATACATATATGCTCTAGCATATATGACTGGTACAAGTCCAATTTTAGGACTGATACACATATAAATATAGGACCGCTACCCACTCACATTATCATGCTATTGTTAAACATGGGAAAAGGCCAAATGTTTCCCTCCCTATCATTCCTCGGATACAAGCCTACCTGTTACACTCAAAACCTCCTACACACACACTATCCTGGGAGGGTAGTGGCTCACATAGCCCTAAACATGACACAATCAAACCTATACAAGCTACTTCTCCAAATATATCTACATATATATATGTAATATATATATCTAGATATGATACTTAGAATACAAAATATACCCTATCCAATGAGAACCAAGCTATATCAAGCAAATAAAACTGAAAAATGATTCTAAATGGCCATTGTGACATTTTGACAAACACCTAGATGTCACAATTCGTAGTCCTCCTAGAATGGACACTAAACTCTATGGAACTATCACAATAGGACTTATTAGGACCTCAATCTACTTCCTATGAGTCATGGGAGAGGTCTCCTATATGAATGCATGAAATTTGACCGTAAAAATATAAATTTAGAGGGTTATACCTATATAGAATGGAGCCTATACAAAGCTCTACGAATTTGGGGAAGATGGGTGAAGAAGGAGCTCCCAAAACCTTGCTAGAGCCTCCACCAAGCCTTTTGAGCTCTCCCAAGCTTTTGCACAATAAAGGGAAGAAAGAAGAGAAAATTTAGAATAGTTTAGAATTGAGAAAATGTGAAAACCCTAAAGGAGATGGTGGCTGATATTTGGGGGTTAAAGGGGGTTAAATAGGCACTAGACAAGCCCTAATCTCTTCATTACAGTTAGTATTAGGTACGTTCTTAAGTGGGATGTGGTTTCGCTATAATTAAGGCTTGTTATTAATCTACTCATGACTAGAGTCTAATGAATCAACTAATTGGTCAAGTCACATTAAATGGGGTATACCATGACTAATGAATAAGCTAACCTACTAATAAATACAACCATCTTATTAAAAAAAATATACACCAATTGTTAAATGACAAAAATAGCCTTGTCCTAGAAAAGTGGTAGTGACAACTTCCAATTATGGCAAGCAAATTATAATTAGATTTCCATTAAATATATGAATGATATATATTGAAAGTTACATATTTATTGGGCTTCCATATATAGATTTTCAATATGGTAACTCTAGTTCATACATCATACAAAGGTTGATTCATGCAAGTTGAAAAAAGATAGAGAAAAAAAGTGGTAATAGTACTTTGCAATATTTGGAGGAGAAAGGAGAAATCTACGACTTTTTGAAGAGAGGATTATTTCTGGTAGTTCTATTTCTCATCATCTTCGTTTTTCGTGTATCCGTGACTGTTTTTCTATTCCAATGAGTAATGGTAATCCGTGTTGGATCGGTGAGTAGCTTGTAGAGGGTGTATTCTTCTATTCCACTAGTGAAGCATTTTCATGGTTGGACTCTGATCGCCTCAAGGTTTTTTTAAGGATTTAAAATATCAAATTTTTTTGGGTATACGATTTGGTGCTTTGTGATTTTGACGTTTGGTTTTGTGTGTTGTTTTTGATCGGTTCTCTCCCAGGTTTCTTGGTTTGGGATAACGGTTTCTTGGTTTCGTTCCTAACACGTGGTATCAGAGCTTTGTTTTTCGAAGGGTGTTAGGGTCGACAGTCAAACCAAGAAGAAGAGATGTACGAGAAGCCGGTGTGCATGGTAAACCTAAACGGTACAATTTACCACTATTGGAGCAGCAAGATGAAAGACTTGCTATTTGTCATAAAGTTGCATCTGCTAGTATTTGCTTCCGAAAGACCAATTGATAAATCCAAAGAGGACTGGATTTCGAGCACATATAGGTGTGTGGGTACATCAGGCAATTAATTAACGAGAACGTATACAATAACGTTGCCAGTATAGAGCATGCAAGGACACATTGGGATAATCTAGAATCTTTACATACGAAGAAGACTAGGGATAATCTAGAATCTAAACCTAACCTAACCCAACCCCACTGTAACTATACCCTGCCTTCCTCACCACTTCGTACCACCGTCTATGCCACCGCCCAGCCCGTTGATACCGCCTCGACCCCGGTCAGCGTCGCCGCTGCCGGCCATCATCACCCCCATCACCTCAAAAAAATAATCAACCCAACCAACACCACGGACCTCCTTCCCTGACACCAAACTCACCACCACCAAGGTTGGCCGCCACACACCATCCATTGCCGCCACACGGCCAAGACCACCCTCTCCGACCACCATGGTCATCTCACCACAGACCCAAAACTTGGCCACCGAGTCCCAACGACCAACCCCCCAACCACAGCCACCCTCCGCCGTCACCATCTTCCTGACCCACTTTGTCCACGACCACAATAGCCAGATCCCCAACACCTTCTTCTACCGCCAATCCCTGTCCCGACCATAGTTCTACCACCGTCACCACCAAGAATCAAAACCAGGAGAAAAAACAATAACAACAATCACCACCAACCTCACCCGACGCCGCCGTGGTCGTGCGCCCCACCGAAGTCGGTCGATACACCACCGTGCTGTCGAACACCTTGCCCGTACTCTACGATGGGACTGTACCCCACCGCGCATGCATCTTCCTCCGCCCTAACCAGATCCCGCCTCCGGAGCCCTCTCGACCGTGTATCGAGCCTCCTTGAGCTCGGGCCCTCCCCGCCGCGCCAGCTCGCAGCACCGTCCGACACTCCCACGGACGTCGTTCCTCCGCCATGCCCCTAGCCACCGTGCCGGAGACGAGGTCACGCCACCGCGCACACACGCTCCTCTGCCAAAGCCTGGGTACAACCTGTACCTCCTCCTCCTCCTTCTTCCTATTCTCTCCTGCCTCTCCAACTTCTCCCTCCTCTCACTCGTTCGTACTCACTCTCTCCCTGTGTCGATTTCTCACTTCTTTTTCGTAGTTTCCCCGAACTCTCTCTCTCTCTACAAATATCAAGGGCTCAGCTCAGTTGAGTTGATTTTTTTCTTTGTTTATTCTTTTTGTTTTATTACTCTGACAGGGGGAAGCAAAAATATGCATGTAGGTATACTTATTATTAGTATATTTATAATTTATTAATAAGTATTGGGATTATTATTATTATTATTATTATTATTATTATTATTATTATTATTATTATTATTATTATTATTAATGTGGTTGTAGTATAGTATTTCAGTTTTAGTTTTATTATTTTTCTGTGAGTGTTATTTTGTTCCCTTATTTAGTTTCTTTTACTTTCTATATTTTTGTTATTATTATTATTAATTATTATATCTATATTTTATTATTTTTCTATAAAAATTAAGTTAGCAGTAGACTCACTACTGTTAGAATATAAGTTAGTATATATTACTCTTTGAAAAATTAGTATGTGTACTATTCATGTTTTAATAATAGATGTATTAAATACTCATAAATCTTGATTGTAAATATATATATATATATATATATATATATATTATATATTATATATATATATATATATATATATATATATATATATATATATTCTAATTTATAAATAAATTTTCTAGTACTATAAAGTATTTTAGGAAATGAAATAATTTTTTTTTCTCTATTTTTGCAAAACCTAAAGTTTTAGTCTAAAACCGATTTTTTATTTTTCAACTATTTATCTAAAAACATATTTTTACTAATATAATCTATTTTTCAAGTAATACAAATATTTTCTAAAAATATAGTATAAGTGTCTACTCTCCGCAAATTTTCTTTGTGACATCACTAATCGTGACTGTTTCCATAATCCTATTTTCCCGCGACTTCGGATCCTACACCTCGTTCAATTCCATATCCATAATTTATTTTTGTTCAATTCCATATCCAATATTTTCTTTTGTGTCATCACTAATATGTATTACTTGATAAATAGATTACCTTTGTTCAATTCCATATCCATGATTTATTTTTGTCTCTCTAAATACATGTTTGTGTTAAACACCGTCTCCTTGCCTCGCCTAATGATTTGATCGTGTTCTGTATCAATATACCCTTGTACCTTCTCAACCCCCTACTTATTCTTAATTTCGAGGATGAAATTCTTGTAAGTTGGGTAAGATGTAAACCCCCTAAATTTTCACTACGATTTTAATTTTTTTTAGTATTGATTTATATTTTGAGTATTATACGATGAGTACAAACGCATGATACATAATATTTAATTATTTTTTTCCAAACCCGTTTTGTTATAAACTCTTAATAAATGTAGCAAATAAATATTTAGTTCAAAATAATTATATAATAAATATTTTAGGTGACATACCAAACATGAGCTTGTATTTTATTTGCTTAAACTATTATACAAAAATGGTTATAATATTTATGTCAATATTTATTCGTATGTGAGAAACATGAAATTGTATTCATGTACATTATGATTTTCGAAAAAACTAATGATAATTATTTGTATATTTTCAAAAAAGAATTTTAAATATTTAAATATTTATTAGAATTTTTGAAACTAATTATTTTTAATTTATAGAAAAGATATTTTGAATTTATTGTAGATGGATTGATTTAAATTGTTTAATTAATATCTATATATGAAATTTGATTATATAAAATTAATTTGGATTTGGATTTGAAATTATTGAATTGATTTAAATTAGAAGTTGAAATTATCTAAACGGGGATTTAAACATATCCAATTCCTTATCCAACTAGGAGCACCACATCCTATATAAGGAGAGGATCCATATTCTCTTCTTCCATAATTCTACCAAACAAATAATTCTCCACACAAATATACGTGCATCGTGTCCATGTTCTTCCATCCAAATTCTTATTCCATGTTTATACATATACATTATTTCCCCGTGTCGGACATACCCCGACACAATTAATCCCTAAACCTAACCTAACCCAACCCCACCGTAACCACACCCTGCCTCCCTCACCACTTTGTACCACCGACAATGCCGCCGCCCAGCCCGTCGATGCCGCCTCGACCCCGATCAGCACCGCCGCTGCCGGCCATCATCACCACCATCACCTCAAAAAAATAATCAACCCAGCCAACACCACGGACCTCCTTCCCCGATACCAAACCCACCACCACCAAGGTTGGCCGCCACACACCATCCATTGCTGCCACACGGCCATGACCACCCTCTCCGACCACCATGGTCATCTCACCACAGACCCAAAACCTGGCCACCGAGTCCCGATGACCACCCCCCAACCTCAGCCACCCTCCGCCGTCACCAT
>JANAVB010029083.1:5000-72500 GCA_029216955.1 Iris pallida | reverse complement strand
TTGAAATGCTCGTACTCTGACTTTACGGTTGTTGGCTTTTGAGATACGGGCTTGATATAGCTCGATATGCTGTTGAGCTAATAGCCGCTTCTCGTCAAGTGCTTCAAGCTTCTTGTAAAACCCCTAAATTTCTACGATATATTTTTTTTAATAATATTTGTACGTATTTAAAATTTTGTATTGTACGTCGCTTAGTCGTATTGTACGTCGTGCGCAAAATTTTGTTTTTCGTAATTGCTCGACAAGTGCGAATATGTGCGAGCGTACATATTTTTAGTAAAACATTTTTCTATTTTTTTATATAGTTCAAATAATATATATAATAATTATTTGTATTTTACTTAAAGTTTATTTTATGCAAATAATCCTTGCATATGAGATACATTAAGTTGAATTTATATATAATTCTATTTTTGAAATTTATTATTATTAATATTTTATTATTCAAAAAAATATTTAAAAAAAATATTATTTTTGAAATTATTATTATTGGTATTTTGAAAAATATATTTGGAAGTTATTGTGGCCATTTGAATATTAATTTGATTTTTGGATTTATTTAAATATATTAAATTAATTTGATTTATTTGATTTGATTTTAAACTAAAGGGAAATAATTTAAATAGGATTTGTATTTGGATTTGGATTTGAATTAAATAGATTGAATTATCCAATTTGGGTTTTAAATCTTTTCCTATTCCTATCCTAATGGGAATTCCCACATCCTATAAATAGGCAGGTACTCCATATTATTTTCTCCACAATTCATCTTCCACAAATTCCACAACCCAAACCGTGCATCGTGTTCGTGTCCCATCCACTATTTATTTTCCTTTACAAATACATAAATTCTCTCCGTGTTCGACATGCCAGACACCCCACCCCATGTCTCACAGGACACGACGGTAGCCCTCCACCACTATCAATCCATAATCCTAAGCCTATCCATAGCCATCGCCTTCGCCGTCCCGTTCCCTGCCCTCCGACCAAACCCCGACTCCCTAGTACCCTCGCAACTCTCCGACTCCCAGCCTCCATACCACCACCACCATCACCACGACAGCTGTAACGGCCCAACCCTCACACCGCCATCATCTGACCGTCACGACCACCATTAGCAAACCCAAACCCCTCTGGCTGAACCATCAGCACCCCGACATCACCGGGAAATTTTCGACACACCGTACCCTCACCAAACGCCACCACGACCGAAACACACCCAAAATCATCACGACCACCACAGCCAAAAAAAATCAAAGACATCACCACCGCACTTACCTCGGCGACGAGCTCCCTCCGCCACCCGCAAACCAGTCGCCGTCGATCGACCCTTGCCGCCGCCGCGAACCTCACAGCGGAGAACCCCTATTTTCTCCGCCATCGTCGGCGTGCACCGTGCCTGTGACTCGCCACTACCTCACCGACGCCGAGCGCTGCCCAGCGCTCCGATCTGCCGGCCAGCGCCTCCTAGCCGCGCTCAAGCCCCACTGACGGCATCATCGTCGAGATCCGCCTCCCCATGGCTAGCACCGTCGCTCCTCGACCTTCCGCCTCCGCTCACTGAACTCCGGCCGCTCTTCGCCGCGCCGTTCTCCTACGGCCGGCGCATCTCCGCCGCGTGCGTCGATCGCCTCTTCCTAAACCCTCCTCCGCTGAGCCATAGATCCCGCGCACAGCCACCAAGCGTCGCCCGTCCGCCGACCTGACACCGAGTCCACCCCCGATCGCCACGACCAAACCCCCGCCGGCGCAGCCCCTTGCCGCTGAGTCCCAGCCCCTTCGTTCTTCTTCCTCTCTCTCTCTTCCGGTTTTTTTCTCAAACTTTTTTTCCTTCCTTTAATCTTCTCTCTCCTCTGTGGGAGAAGAGAAGAGTAAATAATAATAATAATTATTATATTATATTTTAGTTCTGTTGCTTTGAAATATGTGTATTTTGTTTTTATTTTTTACCTTTTGTGATAACTGATATTTTATTATTATTATGATTATTATTATTATTATTATTATTATTATTATTATTTTTATTAAAAATATTAATATAGTAGTATATTTATTGTTAGGGTTATATACTAAAGCATCACTTTTTAGTAACCTTATTTCCTTAAATTTTAAATGAGAATCATATGGGCAAATGTTTGCATATTGTATTTATTGCAAGTGTTAATACAAATGTCTGATATTCTATATCGTAGATAATATGGAGTGTGGTGTCACACAGAAGATCATATTATCAGTTCCCTATGGAGTATATAAATAGTTCACAACCTAGATGGACTTGGACAATCTATTGGAAAGGTTGTAGTGTAATCTGGTATTAGTCTATCTTGACTATAGGTTTACACTAGTACACTTTGTGTGTATTGAACAGGACCACCTGAGGTTGTTCTCTTTGTACTGACTACATAAGAGAACAAACACCTCTATTATTATGGATGCTTGTGCTCTTAACCCAGATATAATAATGGACATGTATATGCAGTGTGTATTATTTTGACTCATAAAAGAGTGAGATTCATTATGGATCAACAACCTTTATGAATTGGGTAATAACATTGTATGTATGATGAGCTGTTGATTATAAATGGAATCCATGTCCCGATACATCGGGTTGATGATGTCCCCTTAAGGAGCTCATAAGGATTGTCATGTAAACCCTGCAGGTGGATTATATCCGACATGACAAATAAAGTTGAGCGGTACTACTTAAGGATAAAAGATGTCGAATCAATATAGTTGTCAGTAACTTAATTTGATCGACGGACATACGATATCTTAACATGGGGAGCCAAACGAGCATATAATAAAAGGAGCCCACAAACATAATTTGGGATTAGGGAGGTAGTGCAACAATAGCTCATTAGTGGACCGAGCTATTATTAATGGGCCTGGATTGTGTGTTCGGGCTGAACACGGGATATCCAGATCCGTTAGGAGGCCTAACCCTAACTTCTCCTCATGGTCCCTGCCGTAGCCTATATATATCCTCTATTCTCTGGCCGCCACATTACTGATCATAAATCTGAAACTTTCTCTAAATTCGTGATTCACGTAAGGAGAGAAAGAGAGGGCTGCCAAGGAGAAGAAAAGGTTGGGAGATCGTCGCCCACACGACGTCCAACTCGAGGAAGGAATACGTGCGAAAGATCTTGGGGTCGTCCGCTCGAGGTTGCCAGGAATTACTTGTCCCCTTTCCGCCGCAGGTATAATTCGTGAACCTTAGTTTTTGCCTATGAAGGGTTAGAACACGTATTAGATCTGTTTAACTTTCTATCGATCAATACGCACACCAAAGGAAGGGTCCTGGGAATCCCCAGTTCCATCATTTATAATACACAGTATTTTGTGAATATCATTAGTATTATATTTATTTCACTATTTGTTATTGCTATTTACTATTAGGACTATTGTATAAAATATATTTCTAAATTTTTATATTTTTATACAAGATGGGGATTAAAAGCCCTAAAATATTATTAATATTTTATTATGGCATTTGCCTAAATGTATATATATAAGCAAGTTATGTTTTTTTTTAGCCATAAAACTATTTCTTCGTATTATCGTATCTAGCCTAAATATATATATATATATATATATATATATATATATATATATATATATATATATATATATATATATATATATATATATATATATATGTGTGTGTGTGTGTGTGTGTGTGTGTGTATATATATGTGTGTATACATATATATATATATATATATATATATATATATATATATATATATATATATATATATAAATATATATATAAATATATATATATATAATAATAATAATAATAATAATAATAATAATAATAATAATAATAATAATAATAATAATAATAATAATAATAATAATAATAATTGTTGTGAGTTCCAAATTATTACAAACTATTTTTCAAGTGTTACGTAAAATATAGTTTTCAAGCAGTTCTCTAAAAATCATCTATATTTATTCTTACCTATTTTTCTTTGTTTTTCCTCCTCTCCATGACCAATCCCATTATTACTATTCCGTCACCAATTCTGTACTTCCATAAGTCTATCCTAACCAAATTGACCGTCCCGGACCCGATGGAACTGCCCGTGCCACCATCAAAGGTCACCTCGCCTAGTTGTTGTACCGAAGTTGCATTTCGTGCCACCTTGATCATTGCAGTACACCAGGCGTCCTACCAGGCAAGACACCTTGCCATTTGCTGTTTAATTTATTTTAGCTCATATTTCATGCATTATTTATTTTCTTTATGCAAAATAAACTGTGATACATGGCATAACCTGTTAGAACTTACTGTTCATTTATATTTCCTGCTATGTATTATTTTTCTCACACATTAAACCTAGATTAAGGGACCACCTTGTGTGTTGAATTCATTGGCCTTGACACATTGTAACACGAAGTTGTGTGTCGCATGTAGAACACGGACATACATAACTGGCTGGCCACCGGTGCGTATAAGCCGTGCGATAGGAATAATCGCTAATAGAGATTGCATGCTTAGTTTGACTTAGCGGTTATAGAGGTTTACTGTTGTGGATACAATAGAGTAGGTATTGGGCGGGGAGGACAATTCCTTAGCGAATGGACTTCGATGCACTTTCCGTTTTGTAACCCGTGAGCTCCGTCGGAGACGCGGGTCAGATTACCCATGATTACTGACGGCCACTGACGTTCTGCGGAACGTTATGCTCTTACTGATGGGGCCTCTGGTGCCCAAGGGGGGACCATGCCGATCCTATTTAGCCAGGGTCCATGCGTAAGAAGGATTGTTCTTAACAACATTTCACTTAGAATGATTAAGCACCTTTATCCGTTAGGTACGAGTACTTTTGGTTTGGGTACTTGTATCTGACCGTGGCTTGGAACAATAACTTGTCGCGGATTAGTTCGTCACATCTTGTCCTTGTTTGGTTGTAGGTGTGACTTACTACTTCGATGAGAAGGTATTGAACCTTGTTGGGGTCCGGATACCATATTGGATTTATAGCATGGAAAGATACGTCACCGTGAATTAGTTTACCATCTCCTGTCCTTGTTTGGTTGGGGGGTTGGTACGCTCGTTCAATAGGTACGTATTGGACCATGTTATAATTCAATTGACTTATTTATTTGAGCAATATTTATTCAGTTTATATGGCATGATATTATGTGTCTTGTTACGTCCCTCTGAGGACCTGATTATCTCGCCAGCTGTGTGCTCTTGTCTTTCGCAGGTGTTCCAGCTCTAGCCGTGATCATCTTTATTTCTTCGAGGATGATTGCACTTGGATCATCTTCGCTTCGCTCGCCAAATTTATTTCTTTTCTCATGTATTTTTCCTTTACTTGTTGGTAGTGGATTTGTCTTCGCCCAATATATTGTATCAAGACAATTCTTTATCATTATATGATATCTTTTATTTATTTATTTTGTGTGGATGAGATTAGTTATGGTTCTACTGCATTTTACAGCTTATGTATTCATACGAGGTTTCTATATATTGGAGTATACTTCGTATGTATACAGCTGGCATGTCTACGTTCCTAGTACTACGTATTTTGGGACTGGCGTTACACTTCTGAAGTCGAAGTCGATCATTATTTCCTGTTGTGAGTTCATTGGCAATTGCAAGCCTTAGTGAGGGGATTTGGATTTTCAACGGCATGACAACTTCACATCCGTACACCAAGGAGAATGGTGTACAGCCTGTCGGGGTGCATACAGTAGTATGGTAGGCCAATAGTCTTTCTCCAAGTTTTTTGCTCCAGTTATGTTTGTTGGCGAAAACAAACTTCTTGAGAAGCTTGATGATTGTTTTGTTGAATACTTCCGCCAAACCATTAGCTATGGAATTGTAGGCTATAGAAGCAATATTGTTGATCCTGTTGTCATCACAGAATCGAGTGAACTCTGACTGATGAATTGAGGCCCATTATCATGGATGATTCACCGGGGGATGTCGAATCGATAGATCACATAACGTTTGATGAAGCTGATCACACGGCTAGTAGATGTTTGAGAAATAGTCAGTTATAACTAATATAACCGATGTCCTCTAGATGATGGTGGGTTGATAGGACCAATAACATCCATGTCCTAAGCTTCAAAGGGCTATAATGCTACGGTTGGATGCAGGAATTCTGATGGTTGGTTGATGAAGTCTGCATAGATTTGACATACTCGGTATTTCCTTGCATATTCAATTGTATATGATACCATAGTGGTCCAGAAATAACCCATACGTCGGATACGATCCTGTAGCTTAGGACCAGGCTGATGTGCACCACAAACACCATCATGAGCTTCACGTAGTATTTATTTTGCTTCATCTCCCGCATGACAACGTAGGAGCAAACCGTCAAATATTCGCCGATAGAGTGTTTTGGAGGTGTGATTATAATAAAACTGAAGCGATCGCCAACAGATTGTCGTAGCTTCCTTGGGATCTTCGGGTAAGATGTCATGTACCACGAAGTCGATGAAAGGAGCCTCCAGTCTTCACTAATGGTACAAACTTTGATTGAATTACCGAATTCAATATTCGAGTTATTCTCAATGCAAAATAATTCTCTGTTAGTGGTGACGATCATCTGTTGTCTTCTTACTGGAATTGCTAATACTGTCGCAAGATTAGCAAGTGCATAAACCTCTGTATTGCATGTTCGACGTACATAAGCCTTTGAACGATTTACCCAGTCCGACTGCTGCTTCATGATATAGAACGAGGTCTTGATGCCGAACTTCATACGTGCCTCTAACCTGATTGACGATCAGCTTAGAGTCTCCGTATACTTCAAGATATTCGATATCCAACTGTTTAGTCAATTGGAGACTAATGAGTAGAGCATTATATTCAGCCACATTGTTGGAGCATGGCTCGTCTAAGGAATAATCTCTTTGAATGGCTAATCCCTCCAGTGATACAAGGACAATCCCAACTACCGCAATAATAGTACCGTTAGGTCCAATTCTAGACGCACCGTCGAAGAATAAACGCCAGGCAAGAACTTCCTATGAAATCATGTTAGATTCTAGAGTTTCGTCTGGGATTTCATCATAAAGTTTAGAAGTCTCAGGTAATGGATGAGCAGCCAAGAAGTCAGCTAAAGCTTGACCCTTAACAGACTTTTACGGGATGTAGGCCATGTCATATTATGCCAACAAGATAGCCCAGGTAACAAGTCTGGAATTGAGGGTACTAGGCTTCTTCATCAATACTCGTAGAGGGTTAACTTTAGAGATGACATGAATGGTCTGGCTCGTGATGTAATGTCGTATCTTTTGGACGGCAAACATCAAGGCTAGACATTCTTTTTCCACCGGGCTATATTGATGCTCAGCACCGATCATTGTGCGACTGAGATAATAGATAGATTGCTCATGACCATCTTTATTTTTCTGAGCTAGGAGAGCACCTAAAGAATGGTCCATTGCTCGAACATACATCAAGAAGGGTATTCCTGTGACCGGAGGTACTAAGACTGGAGGGTTCATCAAGTATCGCTTTATGACTTTGAATGCTCGCTGACATTCTTCAGTCCAAACGAAAGACACACCTTTCTTTATTAAATAAGTGAACAGTCCGTAGCGTCCAGAGAGATTTGAGATGAATCTCCTGATGTACACAAGCCGACCCTAGAATCCTCGTAGCTCTTTTAGGTTGCGTGGAGGATGCATCTCTTGAATGGCTTTGACTTTCTCGGGGTCAACGTGTATACCCATAGAGGTAATAAAGAATCCGAGGAATTTGCCACTAGAGGCTCCCAGAAATGACTTGGTGGGATTCATCTTGAGTTGATGCTGGCGCATTAGATCAAAGATAGTTCTTAAGTCTTGGATGTGATCTTCCTTTAGATGACTTTTGACAACAATATCGTCGACAAAGCATTCGACTGTCTTCCGCAGATGTTCAGGAAAAATAGTACTCATAGCCCGCTGATATGTAGCACTAGCATTCTTGAGGACAAATGGCATAACTGTATAATAGTAGACTCCTAGAGGAGTACGGAAAGAGGTATGCTTTTCATCTTCTGGATTTATCGTGATATGATTGTATCCTGAGAATCCATCCATAAAAGACATTCATTTGAACACGCAGGTGTTGTCGATCATGACATCAGTGATCGAAAGAGGGAACTCATGCTTAGGACAAGCTTCATTAAGGTCTCAAAAACTAATGCAGACCCATACCTTCCTTATTTTTTCATGACTGGGATGACGTTTGTCACAATCCGCACCCGTTTTTGTTTTTTGTTTTTTAAACGGATACGAGACGTGTCCAAGCCAGCCTACGCCGCAGTATCGTTGGTAGAACGCTGTCACGGCCATGAAGATCAAAATCACAAATAATGCTCATTCACACAATTAATTTAACTTACAATGATCACAAGTTTTCCATTTGTAGAAAAATATAAACATGTACAAATAAATGAATGACTACAACTCAACTATCTAGCTAGTCTCTAGGCTTTTGTCTGTGAGTACCCCCGTATCTCCCATGCTAAGTGAATCCACGGCTAACCTGAAAAATATTGGTTTCCAGTCAGGAATGGAACGAGCACAATTCACTGAATGCAATTTCAATAAAGAAAATGACTATAAAACAAAGGTTAGACATCAATCATGAGTTTTGAAAATAAACAGTAAATACGAAAAACTAATAGCAATAAATAGATACAAAATACTTTCCCCAACTGTTAGAAGTACCTTTGATATGTGATAGGTCTGGGGCACTACACCGCACGGTCTACGAGATCTACTTGCATGAAAAATAAACACGGTCTACGAGGTCTACTTGCATGAAAAATAAACACGATCTATGAGGTCTACTTGCAGAAATTAAACAATGGTCTACGAGATCTACTGCAATAAATAAACACGGTCTACGAGATCTACTGCATAAAAATAAAAACGGTCTACGAGATCTACTGCATGAAAATAAACACGGTCTACGGTCGGATCACACATCCTTGGTACTTCTCATTTCCGACTCAACAATTATAATTGAGTATAAAATCACATAACCAATGACTAATCAATGAAATATAGTAAAAATCAATATCGAAATGCAGACAATAAACTGTACTCGCCTGTAGTCCTCTGGTGGTAAAACTGACAGTCTGAACTGCTCAATGTGCCACAATAGTCATAACCCGTACGACAGTCCCCGGAAGCTGAAATAAACATTACCAATATTCTCAGAATAGTCAAATTAGCTGGGATTGCCTGTCCTTAAGTCCAATTCTGGACACAGGGGCAAAACGGTAATTTTGGGCAAAAACGATATCCGTCGTTGGACCCGCTTTGCACCGAAAAGTGTGCCAGAGTCAATGGTCTTTAAAGGCATCAAACTACATGTCCACAGATCCAGTTTTTAGATACGAACCCAACCGTATGTCCAGAGTTGGATTCCGGCGGATCGTGCACAAAATTGTCCGTTGAGTAGGACCGTGGGGCCCGCAAAACGACGTATGATTCAACTGTCTCAGAATTGGACCAAACTTGGCATACAGGACCAAAAAAATGATACGGTCCTGTTGGTGCAAGTTTCGTCTCGATCTGACGAGCGTGCACAAAGTAATTAAGAAATTTGCAAAGTGCACGATACGGTGAATTTCAACGGATACGCATCAAATTCGTCGCGCACACACGACCAATTTGAATTCCGCCAAAGCCCATACGACCACGAAGCCGTTACGCAGCTTTCGATGCCTTCGGTTCGCGACCACGTCGCCCAAAATGGCGGGACGCATGTCGTATCGGAGAAATTTCTAAATTTTGAAAAGTATTTTTCATGTATTTTTGTTAATTTCAATCTAATTTATCTTACTGTATAAATCATCTAAAATCAAACTACTGGTGGGGTTTCCATCCTCTACAGGTTGTCTAAAACATTGCTTAGACACAATCTTAAACTTTTGAAGGAGCGACGGAAAACCGCCTTCCAAAAGGAGGGTTGTACTGTCCAATAGGTTCTGTTTCGGGGCAGATTTTTAATCGACTTCGCGTCGAGTTCTTGGTCGATCAGAGGGTTTATGAAGAATTCCCTTTTAAGGGTTTCGAAGAGGATCAACTCGGCTTTGTGTTGGAATTGATAGATCAAAATTTGATTAACCATACGATGAGAAAATTGATCGGAAAAGTGGGTACCTGGAGCAGTTATGCTGCTGTGGTGGTCCTGCTTTTGTGCGCTCCGACGACTGGCGAGGCGGCGCGGGGTCATGGAGTTCGCTGGGGTGGTCGCCGTGCCATAGCTGTTGCTGAAACGCCCGTGTATGCACGTGCACAGCGTGTGGCCTGCCGTTGCCTCGCGCTCGGCCGTGCGTTGCTGGCCGGGGGACTCGCCGGGATGGGGCACGCGACGGTGGCTCGACGGAACGTACGCGTCGGGAGTGGTGTGGCGCTCGTTTAGGGTTAGGTTATGAGATCAGGTCCTCCGTCGATCTCTTGGCCTTCTGAGTATATAGGCACGCTGTGTATCACCCGCTCGGGTCGGGTTAGAATTAAGGCTAAGCGGTGGGGGGTGGTTCCTACTACTGTTGGATTCAGCACAGCCTGTGGGCCTCTGGCCGAGCGGGCCGGCTGCCACTGCTACTTGTTCCTATTTCTTTTTTTTTCTTTTAATAACTTATCATTATATACATATATTTATATATATATATATATTTACTACCAATATTAATATATATATATATATATATATATATATATATATATATATATATATATATATATATATATATATATATATAACATATCAATATTTATATATATTTGCCTATATCAATATGTCAAAATTAATATATATATATATATAACATATCAATATTAATGTATATATATATTTGTATACACATTCACATATATATTATATAAAAATATATATATATATATATATATATATATATATATATATATATATATATATATATATATATATATATATATATACATTTTATATATACATTATATATATATATATATAAATGTATATATATATATATATATATATATATATATATATATATATATATATATATATATATATATATAAATATATATATATATATATATATATATATATATATATATATAAAAAAAAAAAAAAAATATATATATATATATATATATATATATATATATATATATATATATATATATATATACATGCACCTCTATATAATATATTTATATATATATACTCATACACTCTTTTATACCTATATTTATTTACACGTATATACCTATATTTATATCTATATTACTCATATACCCAAAATATTATTATACACATACATACACTATTATATATATTTATATGTATATATACAAATACACACGTATTTAATATTTATTTATATTTACATACCAATACACATATATATAATATTTATATATACTTGCACTCACATTCACACATATATAATATTTATTTGACAATAAAATAATATAACCAATAAAATAGTAATATTAAATAACAATCCCAATAAAATAATAATAATAATAGCAAAATTTAATATACCCATAATAGGCATTGCATCTACTTGAAATATGTCTACATGGGTGTATTTGATCTCACTACATGTCTCCAAAGGCTTGGATTCGGTTTGGACCTAATTCGGGCTAAGTTGGTACAATCGGGTCATCTAAAATCAATATATCTAACTAATAAATAAATAATTCATCGGTAAGGGTTAAGTCGCAACTTGGCCTGGTTTTCTTAATTAGGACGTCACTATGGCTCGGTCTTTCCTACCAGGGCTAATACACTAGTTAAAGCACGCCTCTGCACTATCCGTGCCATGATTCCTAGCCACCTTGTGCTCCAAATTTAATAATGATTAAAAATCACCTACCGTAATAATTAACTAAACAATTATTTACAAAATTCTAAAATTACCATTTAAATCAAATAAATAAATAAATAAATATTTCAAAATTCTGGGAAGGGGAGCTACAAGTCTACCCACCTTAAAATAATTTCGTCCTCGAAATTCTAATTCGTAATTATTCCTTAAAAATCAAAGTCGACTATTACCTTAATCTCCTCAAATTTAATAATTCCAAAAAAGTTCATATCCTCCTCCTAGCCATTTTGTAACTACGGAACTCCGAGGACTTCTACTTACCTTTGGTCACACAACTCCCTCCAATATCTTGTCACTAAACCTTTATAATCATCCAACTACTTGCTAAAAATTTCTACAAATATATATCTACTGTATGTGGCATCTAAAATCCTCTCTTATCTATCAAGCAACCTAAAAATTTAACAAGCAACAAATTTGGGCAGGTAGCTAAAAATATTGGTAAATTCCAATAAGCATGACCATTTTTCGCTCCGAAATAGGAAGGACAGGATGATAAGGATAAACAATCGAAGACAATCATGAAGTTTCAAGAGCGATAGGGAGTATCCAAGATGCAGATGGAAGAAAGTTTATGAACCTGTGACTTATTTGCTAGATTGGACTTCTCTAGTCCAGTCACTTGCTAAATCGAAAAATCCTTCCTTTCTTATAAGAGCTTGCCATCCATGCAATACAGGGGTTCCGTTCTCGAAATTCTGAACAAAGTTCCATAATAGAACGGAATTTAAGAAATCAAGGTTGTGATCTTTTCTGTGGTTATTTAAACGCAACAGCAAGAATATAAATACAATACAAAATCGTATCGCGACTTCCAGGTAGATAGAATAAGGGTTACGAATGACTTCACATTCTAAGAGAGGAAGACTACGTAATAGGTATAGGGACCCATTTCAAAAAGTTCGGTTTTATAGTCCAAATATGGTGGTATGCATGGATGGATTTTACGGGGTCTTAATGGGTTCCTTGATTGGACATCAATCGCTGGTTGGTATGAACCTTGGATTTCAATCTATATTGACTGGACAAGATCCCAAAAACTATTTCTACTAGGTTAAGGTAACCTAGAATAAGTTTTCACCCAAGTGGTTTGAGCTAGTTGCCGAGTCAGGTTGGTTAGCTAAGTCCCTAAAGCCCAAAATACGTCTTTCGTGACTTTTGTGTCTAAGTAGCACGAGAAGGCACTATTGAGTGGCTCACTAGTGACATGTGCGTAGTGAGCTTCGAGTCGACCACAACCATATATTGGGTCGAATGAATTGAGTCGAGGTTGAGTCTCTAATTGTAGTCGGGAAAGTATACCGGCAGTATGGTAAGGGTTATAGCTAGTCCTTTTTAACCCAAAAGTCATACCATAAAAATAGAGTACAAGGGGACATGTTTGAGCGGGACATGATATACCTAGATGAAGGAGGACTCGTCTAGATCTTGCATATGAATTTTGTTGGAAGGTAATAGCTGGTCTCGTGCTCCGAATATTAATGACACGGCCGGGAACACAAAAATGATCTAACAAGGAAAGTGGGAGTCCATGGGTACTAATTTTTATCCTAATGGAATTTATTCTAAACACTCGGTAATCCTGGTATATCCTAAATTCAGAAGGCTTACAGTCTACCCACCTTAGAAACTAAGACACGGGTTTTGGAATAATGTGGTTAGAAGTATTCTAAAGTCCGGATATTGTGCCTCGACTCTTGTTAATAGAGAATAAGGTACGACATAATGGAATACGGTAGATGTAAGTCAAGTCAAGAGTCGTTCCTTAATAAATAGGAAACGAGTGTGTACAATGATACATGGTCGATAAAATAGAAGGACCCACTCGACCATGGTGTACCAGAGTTATTGACAGGGTAACCAACTCTAAGGCACATCACATGAAAAGATTTCTAGCAACTGAGTCTTGAATTTCTATTTGTGTCGAACCTGCCAGACTATTATCACAAGGGTTCTAGTTAAGGCAAACTTCAAACAAATGATTAGGGGCTCACGACATTTGGTCTCTGGAGAATAGGTAGTCTTCTAGTTGGCATTTGGTCAAGGAAAAGATCCTAATCATTCGGACTCATATGACTAGAAGATCAAGATGGTAGGTTTAGTGTCGAAGGAAAAATGAGTAACCCAAGGCAAGGTTCCAGTCACAGGGCTGGCCGATGGTAGTTACCCTTTTGTATACAGCCATCATAGCCATGGGATACCCTGTATCTCTCTACCAATTACAAGCTTTCGTCTTTCCAACTCAGTGGAAGACAAAACAATAGGGTTCAAGGGAGATGTCACCGAACACAATTACGTGATTCAAAGGAGAATGTATAATTCAAGAGAAATTGTCAAAGCAGTCACGGATGAGATCCTAGAGATATCTACATCTCAATCCACGTAGGGTAATTAGAAGAAAAGCGAACCAAATGTATCATGGTTGATCAGACCGTAATACAATGATTCTGATTAGACAATATGTTAGCGGGCGTCCCCAATCAACACATGTCTCGAATCAAGCTCGATAAAAGGCAAGCTTGCAAAACTAGGCTGTAATTGCAGCTTTGGTCAAGATAGTCAGAATACAAGTACGCAAGATTTTTGAAAGGAGGCACTAGTAGTTCGAGTCATGTGAGAATCAAAAACTCACCTGGTGTTCTTGCTTATACGGTCATCCTACAATCTTCTTATTCATAAGACCTTGGTCAACCAATGGGTCATACAGGGCATTTCTATTCTCTATAGTATCCTAAACTTGTAATCACCTATGAAGTCATTTCACCGAGAATTATGCCTCGCCCGTATACTCTGGCTGTGACAAACCCTTGGTTCCATGATTTAGATATGATATGCTATCAGATACTCTACCTTATCTCGACACCCGGGTAACTATGATAAAAAAGGACCACTAGCCATAGTTTTTAGGAATATTCTATAACCTATAATTTCCTCAAAAATTTCAACTCTAGGGTCGTGTCTTGCCAGTGCGTTGCTAGCTGCAGGGAATCCAGAGTCTTTATAATTTAAATAAATGGCGACAGTGCGCTGCTGTCCTGCCATTATGAGTTAACTAACATTCCTTTAACTACATCTGTAAAATCTATGAGCTCCTAGAGATTCAAACAAGTTGCCTATGAAATAAAGTGTAAGCACAGTCACAACCCTTAAGATAAAAGATTGAACATGGGGAAATAACTGAGGACAAAAGAAATACATACATTCTAACTCTTTCATGTGTATTCAAGCCTCTGAGGGACAAACTTGAATCGAAACTAACTCGAGGTCCGTATATGGATAACAAAATCAGAACTTTATAAAATAATAATTCTTAGGGCAATTAGCAATTATATAGATAATTCGGCTAGGATATGGGGATGATATCTAAGAGGCAAAGAGAATGAATTGAACATTTCATCAAGGTTAGATCATTACTCTAGGAAACTCTGCCTCACCAAGTGAATAATCTATCCACATTGGATCATATCGTCCTATCAAGAGGTAATAATGTAACTATGGGGATCTGACAAGGTATCAAAATTAATAACCCTCATCCTAAATTGCATGGCCTAGACTACCCATCGGTAAATTTGTATAAGGGACTCCTAGTCCTAGTCGTTCACTTAAATTAAATTAATCTTAATTCGTGAATGAGCATTTCCTTGCAGCAGGCTCGCAATAGTACAACTAACTTTAAGTACTATCACGAGTTCGCATGATTTACGAAGACCGACCTGCATGGGCCACCACAAAAACTTGTCACGACCCGCACCCGTTTTTTTTTTAAACGGATACGAGACGTGTCCAAGCCAGCCTACGCCACAGTATCGGCGGTAGAACGCTGTCACAGCCATGAAGATCAAAATCACAAATAATGCTCATTCATACAATTAATTTAACTTATAACGATCACAAGTTTTACATTTGTAGAAAAATATAAACTTGTACAAATAAATGAATGACTACAACTCAACTATCTAGCTAGTCTCTAGGCTTTTGTCTGCGAGTACCCCCGTATCTCCCATGCTAAGTGAATCCACGGCTAACCTGAAAAATATTGGTTTCCAGTCAGGAATGGAACGAGCACAATTCACTGAATGCAATTTCAAAAAAGAAAATGACTATAAAACAAAGGTTAGACATCAATTATGAGTTTTGAAAATAAACAGTAAATACGGAAAACCAATAGCAATAAATAGACACAAAATACTTTTCCCAACTATTAGAAGTACCTTTGATATATGATCGGTCAGGGGTACTACACCACACGGTCTACGAGATCTACTTGCATGAAAAATAAACACGGTCTACGAGGTCTACTTGCATGAAAAATAAACACGGTCTACGAGGTCTACTTGCAGAAATTAAACAATGTCTACGAGATCTACTGCAATAAATAAACACGGTCTATAAGATCTACTACATAAAAATAAACACGGTCTACGAGATCTACTGCATGAAAATAAACACGGTCTACGGTCGGATCACACATCCTTGGTACTTCTCATTTCTGACTCAACAATTTATAATAGAGTATAAAATCACATAACCAATGACTAATCAATGAAATATAGTGAAAATCAATATCGAAATGCAGACAATAAACTGTACTCGCCTGTGGTCCTCTGCTGGTAAAACCGACAGTCTGAACTACTCAATGTGCCACAATAGTCAAAACCCGTACGACAGTCCCGGGAAGCTAAAATAAACATTACCAATGTTTTCAGAATAGTTAAATTAGCTAGGATTGCCTGTCCTTAAGTCCAATTCTGGACACAGGGGCAAAACGGTAATTTCGGGCAATAACGATGTCCGCCGTTGGATCAGCTTTGCACCGAAAAGTGTGCCAGAGTCAATGGTCTCTAAAGTCATCAAACTATATGTCCATAGATCCGATTTTTTGATACAAACCCAACCGTATCTCCAGAGTTGGATTTCGGCGGGCCGTGCACAAAATCGTCCGTTGAGTGGGACCGTGGGGCCCGCAAAACGACGTACGATTCAACTGTCTCAGAATTGGACCAAACTTGGCATACAGGACCAAAAAAACGATATGGTCCTGTTGGCACAAGTTTTGTCTCGATCTGACGAGCGTGCACAAAGTAATTGAGAAATTTGCAAAGTGCACGATACGGTGAATTTTAACGGATATGCATCACATTCGTCGCGCACACGCGACCAATTTGAATTCCGCCAAAGCCCACACGACCACGAAGCCATTACGCAGCTTTCGATGCCTTCGGTTCGCGACCACGTCGCCCGAAATGGCGGGACGCACGTCGTATCGGAGAAATTTCTAAATTTTGAAAACTGTTTTTCATGTATTTTTGTCAATTTCAATCTAATTTATCTTACTGTATAAATCATCTGAAATCAAACTACTAGTGGGGTTTCCATCCTCTACAGGTTGTCTAAAATATTGCTTAGACACAATCTTAAACTTTCGAAGGAGCGATGGAAAACCGCCTTCCAAAAGGCGGGTAGTACTGTCCTATAGGTTCTGTTTCGGGGCAGATTTTTAATCGACTTCGTGTCGAGTTCTTGGTCGATCAGAGGGTTTACGAAGAATTCCCTTTTTAGGGTTTCGAAGAGGATCAACTCGGCTTCGTGTAGGAATCGATAGATCAAAATTTAATTAACCATACGATGAGAAAATTGATCAGAAAAGTGGGTACCTGGAGCAGTTATGCTGTTGTGGTGGTCCTGCTTTTGCGCGCTCCGACGACTCGCAAGGCGGCACGGGGTCATGGAGTTCGCTGGGGTGGTCGCCGTGCCATAGCTGTTACTGAAATGCCCGCGTATGCACGCGCACAGCGTGTGGCCTGCCGTTGCCTCGCGCTCGGCCGCACGTTGCTGGCCGGGGGACTCGCCGGGATGGGGCGCGCGACGGTGGCTCGACGGAACGTACGCGTCGGAAGTGGTGTGGCGCTCGTTTAGGGTTAGGTTATGAGATCAGGTCCTCCGTCGATCTCTTGGCCTTCTGAGTATATAGGCACGCTGTGTATCACCCGCTCGGGTCGGGTTAGAATTAAGGCTGAGCGGTGGGGGGTGGTTCCTACTACTGTTGGATTCAGCACAGCCTGTGGGCCTCTGGCCGAGCTGGCCGGCTGCCACTGCTACTTGTTCCTATTTCTTTTTCTTTTTCTTTTAATTACTTATCATTATATACATATATATATATTTACTACCAATATTAATATATATATATATATATATATATATATATATATATATATATATATATATATATAACATATCAATATTTATATATATTTGCCTATATCAATATGTCAAAATTAATATATATATAACATATCAATATTAATGTGTATATATATTTGTATACACATTCACATATATATATATATTATATATATATACTCATACACTCTTTTATACCTATATTTATTTACACGTATATACCTATATTTATATCTATATTACTCGTATACCCAAAATATTATTATACACATACATACACTATTATATATTTTTATATGTATATATACAAATACACACGTAGTTAATATTTATTTATATTTACATACCAATACACACATATATAATATTTATATATACTTGCACTCACATTCACACATATATAATATTTATTTGACAATAAAATAATATAACGAATAAAATAGTAATATTAAATAACAATCCCAATAAAATAATAATAATAATAGCAAAATTTAATATACCCATAATAGGCATTGCATCTACTTGAAATATGTCTACATTGGTGTATTTGATCTCACTACATGTCTCCAAAGGCTTGGATTCGGTTTGGACCTAATTCGGGCTAAGTTGGTACAATCGGGTCATCTAAAATCAATATATCTAACTAATAAATAAATAATTCATCGGTAAGGGTTAAGTCGCAACTTGGCCTGCTTTTCTTAGTTAGGACGTCACTATGGCTCGGTCTTCCCTATCAGGGCTAATACACTAGTCAAAGCACGCCTCTGCACTATCCGTGCCATGATTCCTAGTCACCTTGTGCTCCAAATTTAATCATGATTAAAAATCACTTACTGTAATAATTAATTAAACAATTATTTACAAAATTCTAAAATTACCATTTAAATCAAATAAATAAATAAATAAATATTTCAAAATTCCGGAAAGGGGAGCTACAACGTTAGCCACCCAGTCAGGATGTTGTTCTTCTCTGACAAAGCCGCAAGTAATGAGCTTTTTCACTTCAGCTTCTATGACATCCATTTTGTCAGGTCGAAATCATTGTTATTATTATTTTTTAACTGGCCTTACATTTGGCAGTATGTTAAGTTTGTGGGTAGCGATCTAAGGATCTAATCCTGGCATATCTTCATAGTTCCAGGCGAATACGTCAATGTATTCCCGAATAAGCTGAATCAACTCTTGTTTGTCTGCTTCTGGGAGACTTTTACTGATGAATATTGGTCTTGGAAAAGCTTCTTCTCCGACATCGACCTGAACTAATTGATCTTCAGTAGGTGGTTCACGTTGCTCGAAGCGAAGTTCCCATTTATTGAACATCCTCTGTGCCCAAGGATCTGATTTAGGTGCTTCGACAAAATTATCGTCGCGTTCAAAGAACTCGACGGTCACCATATTGGAAGATAGAGTCACTCGATGGACGTGCCCTATACTGGTGTCTGAATCACATGAAGCAGGGTCGTGACCGGCGAGGTATATTCCAACCTATGCTTTATTTTGCTGTAGTATTGTACCGGCTTTCCTTTTGTAGTAGGGATACGAATAGGATTTCGCCTTCCCCTACCACCATTGAGGCCGGTTTTGAAGTTGTAGCCCATCTTTTGAATAATGTCTTTTGGTTGTTGACTAAAACGACGTAGCTGAAGTCGCCCGTTATCGTCATTTTCAGAGTCGCTATCAAATATAGTCTTTTGATCTGATCCTTTGTTGAAAAGGACAGGAAGTTCATCTTTCTTTCGGGAAGGAACTAAGAAGAAGGAATCTTGAACTAGTTCGAGAGATACTTCATCTTGGAGAGGTTGAACTGCTCCTATTGTAAGGGCCTCAAAGTTATTTAGCATTTCTAGGTAACATTGAGTATAATAAATAACATCAGTATACTGCAAAGGAGATGCTACTTTATTTATTTTTACATCATCATTTACAACAGGACACTTGATCTTAGCCAATGGCTTGCTAAGGTTGATAACCAGAGGAGGAGAATGAGAAGGAGAAGGAGAAGGAGAAGGAGAAGGAGAAGGAGAAGGCTTGTTACGACGAAGGTCGATAACAAGAGACTTAGAAGAGGTGAGCTATCTCTGCTCCATCTTTTCAGTAGGAAGATGCTTGGTATGAGAGGAGAGATGGATGGTTAGCGTCTGAGAAGACGAAGGACGAAAAATGTGTCCTTTGATGGGAATCATGAGAACATCATCTGTGGTGTCCCTTTGATCTTCCTCGGTATCAATGGCCAGTACGACCTTCATGAATTCTTCTTTGTACATTCGGGAGTCAGCATAGTATGCCTCTACAACCCGGAAGGGATTAAGATCAGCTACTTCCTTCCTAACTTCTCCATTGTCATCGACATATTTGAAGCACTGATGGAGAGTGGATGGCATGATGTTATATTCATGCAACCATGGTCTCCCTAACAAAGCATTGTAGGAGCCATAATTTTCAATCACATAAAAGGTGACTTTTGTGTGAAGATTGCCGATTTGAACTTTCAGGCGAATCTTTTCCAGTGGTTCACTTCTTTCGGAATTGAATCCCAAGATAGTCATAATTGTTGTACAAAGATCATGAACTGGGATTTTCAGGGCATCCAGTAAAGTCTTCGGCATAATGCTAAGTACAGATTCGAGATCAATCAGGATGCGATCAACCTTCATTGTATCGACATACCCTGTGTAGTATATGTAACAGTATACTAAAAAGCAATGCTTTGAGTATAAGTGGGAGATTGTTAGGGTTATATACTAAAAGCATCACTTTTGTAGTAACCTTATTTCCTTAAATTTTGAATGAGAATCATATGGGCAAATGTTTGCATATTATATTTGTTGCAAGTGTTAATGCAAATGTCTGATATTTTATACTGTAGATAATATGGTGTGTGGTGTCACACAGAAGATCATATTATCAGTTCCCTATGGAGTATATAAATAGTTCACAACCTAGATGGACTTGGACAATCTATTGGAAAGGTAGTGTAATATGGTATTAGTCTATCTTGACTTTAGGTTTACACTAGTACACTTTGTGTGTATTGAACATGACCACTTGAGGTTGTTCTCTTTGTACTGACTACATAAGAGAACAAACACCTCTGTTATTATGGATGCTTGTGCTCTAAATTCGGATATAATAACGGACATGTATATACAATGTGCATTACTTTGACTCATAAAAGAGTGAGATTCATTATGGATCAACAACCTCTATGAATTGGGTAATAATATTGTATGTATGATGGGCTATTGAATATAAATGGAATCCATGTCCCGATACATCGGGTTGATGATGTCCCCTTAAGGAGCTCATAAGGTTTGTCATGTAAACGCTGCAGGTGGATTATATCCGACATGACAAATAAAGTTGAGCGGTACTACTCAAGGATAAAAGATGTCGAATTAATATAGTTGTCAGTAACTTAATTTGATCGACGGACATACGATATCTTAACATGGGGAGCCAAACGAGCATATAATAAAAGGAGCCCACAAACATAATTTGAGATTAGGAAGGTAGTACAACAATAGCTCATTAGTGGACCGAGCTATTGTTAATGGGCCTGGATTGTGTGTTCGGGCTGAACACGGGATATCCAGATCCGTTAGGAGGCCTAACCCTAATTTCTCCTCATGGTCCCTGTCGTAGCCTATATATATATCCTCTATTCTCTGGCCGCCACATTACTGATCATAAATCTGAAACTTTCTCTAAATTCGTGATTCACATAAGGAGAGAAAAAGAGGGCTGCCAAGGAGAAGAAAAGGTTGGGAGATCGTCGCCCACACGACGTCCAACTCGAGGAAGGAATACGTGTAGAAGATCTTGGGGTCGTCCGCTCGAGATTGTCAGGAATTACTTATCTCCTTTCCGCCGCAGGTAAAATTCGTGAACCCTAGTTTCCGCCTATGAAGGGTTAGAACACGTATTAGATCTATTTAACTTTCTATCAATCAATACGCACACCAAAGGAAGGGTCCTGGGAATCCCCAGTTCCATCAATTGGTAAGTTTGTAACTGCACCACTATTATCACAATAAAGTGTAATAGACTTAGGCAAACTAGGTACCACATCCAAGTCCAACAGAAAGTTTCTGAGCCAAATCACTTCTTTGGCTGCCTCAGAGGCTGCTACATACTCGGCTTCCATGGTGGAATCAGCAATACATTTTTGCTTGATACTCCTCCACACAATGGCTCCACCTCCCAAAATAAACACATGACCTGAGGTAGATTTTCTGGAATCCCTATCTGACTGAAAATCTGAGTCTGTATACCCCAAGGAAACTAAACTATCTGCCTGGTAAACTAGCATATACTCTTTAGTCCTTTTCAGGTACTTTAAAATATGCTTTACGGCAGTCCCGTGCTCTTATCCTGGGTTAGACTGATATCTGCTGACCATGCCTACGGTAAAGCAGATGTCTGGTCTCGTACATAGCATTGCATACATTAAGCTTCCTACTGTTGAAGCATGAGAAACTGCCTTCATGTCCTCTATCTCTTTAGGTGTCCTCAGACACTGCTCCTTTGATAGAGCAATTCCATGTCTAAAAGGTAAAAAAACCTTTCTTAGAATTTTGCATACTAAAATGAGTTAGTACAGTATCGATATAGGAAGCTTGGGATAAGTCCAACATCCTTTTCTTGCGATCTCGTAGAACTTTGATCCCAAGGATGTGACCTACTTCTTCCAAGTCCTTTATATCAAACTGTTTGGATAACCATACCCTTACATCAGATAACACCTTCACATTGTTTCCAATGAGCAAGATGTCATCCACATAAAGTACTAGGAACACCACCACGTTTCTGTCACACTTTCTGTATATACATGATTCATCCTGACATTGATCAAATCTATAGGATTTTATCACCTGATCAAAACATATGTTCAAAGATCTGGAAGCTTGCTTAAGTCCATAAATGGACTTCTTGAGCTTACAAACAAGATGCTCCTGGACCTTTTCAATGAACCCGTCTGGTTGCTTCATATAGATGTCTTCCTCAAGACTTCTATTAAGGAAAGTTGTCTTGACATCCATTTGCCAAATCTCATAATCGAGATGAGATGCAATAGATAAAAGAATTCAGATAGACTTAAGCATGGCTACAGGAGAAAAGGTTTTCTCATAATCGATACCCTCTCTTTGAGTAAAACCTTTTCCTACAAGCCGATCTTTAAAGGTTTCAACCTTACCGTCTGATCCTCTTTTTCTCTTATAGACCCACTTGCATCCAATGGCTTTTACACCAACGGGTGGTTCTATAAGCTCCCAGACCTGATTAGAATCCATAGATTCTATTTCAGATATCATTGCTTTTTGCCAAGACTCTGTATCTTTATCTTGGAGTGCTTCATTGTAGGTACAAGGATTATAATCTTGTTCCTCAGGGACGAAGTCTGACGACTCTCCCAAAAATATATATCTATCAGGTTGTATCACAACCCTCCCACTACGACGAGGCACTATCGGTTGTGGTGTAACATTTGTGACACGTTGTGCAATTATTTGTGGTTCATTCTCTTGTACTGTTGGTACTGAAGTACTTGGTGTCTCATGTCTCAGTTCTTCTAGAAAAACTCTACTTGTGGGTTTATGGTTCACCACATACTCTTCCTCTAAGAATCGGGCATTGGTGCTAACAATGATCTTCTGATCCTTAGGACTATAAAATAAACCTCCTTTTATTCCTTTTGGATAGCCTACAAACAAGCGTACTTCTGTAGGAGATTTCAACTTATCTGCTTTCCCATTCAGCACATGTGCTGGACTACCCCAAATACGAACATGTTTCAGACTAGGCTTACGCCCAATCCACAGCTCTGAAGGAGTAAGAGGTACTGGACTACCCCAAATGCGAAAATGTTTCAGACTAGGCTTACGCCCAATCCGAATAACTCATCATTGATCTAACCATCTCCATAAGAGTTCTATTCCTTCTTTCGGCTACACCATTCTGCTGGGGCGTTCTAGGTGCAGTCAATTGGGATGCAATTCTAGCCTCTGATAATTAATTCCTAAACTCTCCAAAGAGGTACTCGCCACCACGATCTGATCGTAATGACTTGATACATTTTTTATGACGTTTCTCCGTTTCAGCCTTGTACTCTTTGAATTTCTCAAAGCACTCAGACTTATGGCGCATCAAATAAATGTATCCATACCTTTAATAATCGTCAATAAATATGACAAAATATTCAAAGCCACCTCTAGCTTGGATAGTCATGGGTCCACACAAATCAGAATGAACCAATTCCAACACATCTTTGGCCCTATACCCCTTTGCCGTAAAAGACCTTTTGGTCATTTTACCTTCCAAGCAGGATTCATAGACTGGTAGTACCTCCACTTCCAATGAACTCAAAGGTCCATCTTCAACCAGTCTTTGAATCCTTCTTAGGTTAATATGCCCCAATCGCAAGTGCCAAAGATATGTTTGGTTCTATAAGAAGGTTCTTTTCTCTTATTTAAGTTAGATGACGTATTATTCATTTTCATAAGTTGCATTGTGGGCAAAATAGGATTAATGACATACAAATTATCAACCAATACACCAGAACAGATAAAATGTTTATTCTTTCTAATAACAATATTGTCATTAAAATAAACTGAATATCCATCCTTAACTAACATAGAAACAGAAACTAAATTCCTTCTAAGTGAAGGTGCATAAAGACAATCTCTCAATGTCAAAGACTTATTTCTACCAAAAGATAAAGTAATATCTCCTAATGCAACGACCGATACTTTTGTAGCATCATCCATGAACAAGCATATCTCTCCATCACTGAGCCGTCTGGTTTCCTGGAGCCCCTGCAATGTATTGTAGACATGATTAGTGGCTCCTTTATCTACACACCAGGTGCAGGTAGATAATACCGCTAAACATGTTTCAACTATTAGTAAATGAGATATACCTTATTTCTTCCCTTGTTTGAGAAGTGGACAATCAGTCTTCCAATGTCCTGACCCTTTACACTTGAAACATTTGCCTTTCGGCTTTTTCACCGTGCCTTGAGGTCCCATGCCCTTCTTTGCTGAGTTTTCCTGTTTCTGAATGTTATTCTTCTTTTTATCGTCTTTTGGCTTAGAAGTAGAAGCCTTTTCAGAAACAAAAACATGACCACTGTGCCTAAAGAGAGATTCAGCATTCTGTAGCTCTTTTGCAAGTTCTGCCAAACTATACAACCTTTTGTTCATGTTGTAATTAAGGCAGAAATTGTCAAAACTTTTAGGTAGAGTCCCGAGAATGATATCGACTTGGGATTCTCCATCGATTTCAGCTCCAAGGATCTCCATCTCATTCAGATGACCCATCATCTTAAGAATATGATCCCTTACTGGTGTACCCTCAACCAATTTTGTATTCATCAAACATTTAATAGCAAACTGCCTAGCTGCTCTACTCTGATGTCCGAAGAGTTCCTTGAGGTTATACATCATGTCATAAGCAGTGGCCATGGCCTGATGCTGATGTTGTAGTACATTTGACATAGATGCCAAAATATAATATCACGCCATCTCATCTGCCTTTTTCTACTTCTTATAAGCCTCTTTGACCTCTTCATCAGAGTTAGCATCAGGCTTAGGTGGGCATTCCTCAACAAGTACATATTTGTACTCCTCAGCAGTAAGAACAATGTCCAAATTACGTTTCCAGTCAATATAATTAGGTCCAGTAAGTTTGTTTTTATTAAGAATCACCATAAGTGGACTGAAAGAACCCATTTTTGAAATTCTGAGAATCACATAAATAAAATTATGTAGGGCAAAAAAACTTTTTGAAATAACTAAATATTGATTCCCTCAAAACAATAATAAGAAATTCACCAACACCTTGAACACCATGAATTTAGCATGCCACGATAGTGTGGACGTATACAAATTCAACTTTATTCAAGTAGGTTTTTCTTACTAATTTTACTATCATATCAACATAACTTTATGACAAATAAAATTAATATGCTGGTCTTGCTCTGGTCATACAAATAATAGCAGTGACTCCGATGGAGAGAATACCATTATTTGTATCTAAGTGTATACCATTACTTAATACTAAGTCCATTACTTTGTAATGAGTTCCTTCAGATGGAGAAGTGAACACATACTAGGTAACTTTCTATAATTATCCCAAAGGAAGTTTGTACTGGTGATCCATAATTATACTCATCCGATATGGAGGAAAGCACTAAAGCCAACACGCAAGTATAATTACATCACCTACAAACCAGTAATATAGACCACAGGATTTATACTAAATAAATATCCTCTCCCACTTAGTTATTTAACAATGAGGGTTTTTCTACTAGTTGATATTATGTCCATGTTGTCCATTATTAATGTAGGCTTGTTTTTTTTTTAAGGTTTTGGCTGTCGATTCCTTCATCAAAAATTATCTGTCTGCCTCTGGACTGCTTAAAACCAGCATCACGTCCAGCGTCAGAAACAGCCACCACCGCCATCACGATTGATCAAAAATAATTAAAATTACATCAATCCTATGCCTTCCGAAGGAGTTTACACATAATCTAGATAAAAAATTAAAATAATAAGCACGATCAACCCTCGTAATTTTAATTACATCCACAGCAATAACAACATCCACGACATGTCCGTGGTTTAAACAACACAATCAAAAATATGCATTGGACCATAATAGTTGGATCTAAGATGCCTACAAAACCGAGTTAGAACAGACCTACATCTATCGACTATTACACACCATAGGTTTTATTGGACAACATGGATGTATCAATCAATACGTAGATCCAAAGTGGCTCTGATACCAATTGATGGAACTGGGGATTCCCAGGACCCTTCCTTTGGTGTGCGTATTGATCGATAGAAAGTTAAATAGATCTAATACGTGTTCTAACCCTTCATAGGCAGAAACTAGGGTTCACGAATTATACCTGCGTCGAAAAGGAGACAAGTAATTCCGGATAATCTCGAGCGGACGACCCCAAGATCTTTTGTACGTATTCCTTTCTCGACTTGGACGTCGTGTGGGCGACGATCTCCTAACCTTTTCTTCTCCTTGGCAGCCCTCTCTTTCTCTTCTTACGTGAAGCACAAATTTATAGAAAGTTTTAGATTTCTGATCAATAATCTGGCGGCCAGAGAATAGAGGATATATATAGGCCAGGGACCATGCGGAGAAATTAGGGTTAGGCCTCCTAACGGATCTGTATATCCCGTGTTCAGCCCGAACTCACAATCCAGGCCCATTAATAATAGCTCGGTCCACTAATGAGCTATTATTGCACTACCTCCCTAATCCCAAATTATGTTTGTGGGCTCCTTTTATTGTATGCTCGTTTGGCTCCCCATGTTAAGATATCGTATGTCCATCGATCAAATTAAGTTACTGACAACTATATTGATTCGACATCTTTTATCCTTAAGTAGTACCGCTCAACTTTATTTGTCATGTCGGATATAATCCACCTGCAGGGTTTACATGACAATCTTTATGAGCTCCTTAAGGGGACATCATCAACCCGATGTATCGGGACATGGATTCTATTTATAATCAACAGCCCATCATACATACAATGTTATTACCCAATTCATAGAGGTTGTTGATCCATAATGAATCTTACTCTTTTATGAGTCAAAGTAATACACACTACATATACATGTCTATTATTATATCCAGATTAAAAGCACAAGCATCCATAATAATAGAGGTATTTGTTCTCTTATGTAGTCAGTACAAAGAGAACAACCTCAAGTGGTCCTGTTCAATACACACAAAATGTACTAGTGTAAACCTATAGTCAAGATAGACTAATACCAGATTACACTACAACCTTTCCAATAGATTGTCCAAGTCCATCTAGGTTGTGAACTATTTATATACTCCATAGGGAACTGATAATATGATCTTCTGTGTGACACCACACACCATATTATCTACAATATAGAATATCAGACATTTGCATTAACACTTGCAACAAATACAATATGCAAACATTTGCCCATATGATTCTCATTCAAAATTTAAGAAAATAAGGTTACTATAAAAGTGATGCTTTTAGTATATAACCCTAACAGTATAGAGGTCAGTCATGTCGATTGTGTTCCAAAAGCATGTCATCTTGCGTGAAGGTGATGTTGGGAATCAACTCCATCACACTATGATAGTGGAAACATGCCACATGTGCCTCATCTGGCTTCTTGAGGAGTATTAGACAAGTATCAGCTTGCATCAAAGCTTCACTTAGTATTTTTCGAGTTTCCTTCGAAAGAAGCAGGAGCTCAAAGATTGACAACCTTGTCAGAGTGTTGGCTAATTGAGCCAATATATTGAAGTTATATGGCTTCTCAAGTCCAAGAGGTGTAGTTTTTTTAATATTTTATCGAAGCGAACTGGTTGTTTTCCTTTGTTGGCCACTGTCGGCTTGGGAGGAGTCGGTTCCACTAGGGGCGATGAAGCTGATAGAACGTTGACTGCAAGCGAAAAAGATGATGGAGGGGCATCAGAGCTTGGAGTAGGGACCTCTTGCCCTTCTGGATAGTCTCTAAGGTAGAGTCTCCCAGATCTGGTACCGGTCAGGGCTTCTTCTTCTAGAGCTGCTGCGAAGGAAACCATGTTACAGTCCTTCGTCCGAGCCTTGCCTTTGGAAGACTTATTTTGCAAGAGAAAAGATCCATCCAGAATCCTAAGCCAACACGAGACTAGTTGTGTAGCAGATGGAGAGAAAGAGGTATATGAGACCCTTTCCCCTGATTTAAGCCTGGTATTTTTTGCAGATCATATCCCATCTATGTCATCAATTCGCAGGATTGCTGACTATATAGCTGGAATGCTGGTCGGTAGTCGATTTTCGGCTTCGGCACTGTTGTCCCAGGAGAGGAAGGTGAGTTTACCTTCTGGATGAAGGTGGCATTCAAAGGTGGAAGATGATGACCATTCAGTGAAGTCAAGTGGCATGACTTATATTTAGTTGTCTTTCTGGACTTTGAGGATGAAGCAGGCGTCTCAAAGCTGGCAACCAAGTCGGGATGGATCCACATGATTTCTCTTTTTTCGGTTGACAAAAGGACAAGACTATCACTTCGTACTGGTGGAAGATTGACGATCACCAAGGTGGCTTTCAGAATGGGGACGACTCCATCTTGCCCAAGTTGAGCAGAAAAGTCACCAAATTACAGAGAGACGACGTTGGCAGTTACCGTCTTCTTATCCTGCTGAAGAGTAATTACGCCAGCATTAATCAGCTCCTGGATCTTTCCTTTTAGCACGTAGCATGCCCTGGTCGGATGTTCTGTGAACCTATGATACACATAGTATTTAGGATGATCAATTTTACCTACTTCATCTGGCCGTTTTGCTTCGGGCAATTGAAGTTTATTTTTCTTGATTAGGCAATCGAAGATACTCATGACATCATCCTCGTCGAAGGATTACTCCTCTTTCGGACGCTGTGCCCTTTGTGGCAGTGCCGTCATGGTAGTTGTTTATTGATCTATGTTGACGACTAGAGGTTCTTTGCCTTTGACATTGATGACCAAAGCTTTTTTGCCTTTACGGTTGTTTTGACGGCCACTACTGTTGGAATGTTCGTCCTTTTCAAGATTAGGCATCTGGATGCCTAATTGTTTGAACTTGTCAGCACTGTCTTCAGTCGCCCTGGCACTTACTATGAAGGAAGGCTAATCTTGGAATTGCGTGGGTCAAGTCCACATGATGACTATAGGTAACAAGTTTGATTTGCATGTATCTATAGTCAGAACATCTGGAGTTCCCAGAGGCATTTTGAGTGCCTCTCGACGGAAGTGCTAAATGAAACGTTCAGCTGTTTCGTTAGGCCGTCGTTTGATTTTGATGAGGGCTGACATAGTCATGTCATTTGTTCCCTTAAAAAATTATTCCAGGAACATTTGCTTGAATCCTGTAAAGGAAGTTATGCACCTATCTGGCAAGCTGTGATACCAGTCGTAAGTTGTACCTGCTAAGTACTCGATGAATACTCTAGTGAGTAGAGCATCGTTCGGCTGAAGTTGATCAGTCATTACGTCAAAGTGATTGAGGTACTGGCTTGGAGATGAACTGCCGTCAAACAGCATAATGGTGGGTGGCTCGTACTTAGGGGAAAACAGGACTTCCTTCCACTCTATAGGATAAGGTTGTTTGATCGCAAGCTTCTGTAAGCCGTTCTTCTGCTTGAAAGCTTCAAACTAGTTACGTAAAGCTTCACTACCTCATTGGTGTCCTCTGATACTTGGGGAGCAGTAGACAGATTCGATGTGTTAGGAGGCATGACTGCATGATAAGTACCACCTCCAACACCAGAAAGACTTGGAGTTGGCATGGTAGCATTGTGATGAGACTGTACCCCCAGACCGGTGTTGGTAGGAGCAGATGCTGCTATCTGTTCTTGGGTTAGAATTAGATTTGCAACCGGTGGAACAATATGTTGTGCTACGATCACAGTATGCATGCTTGCCATCTTCTCAGCCATATTTTTCAAGCTGGCCTCTAAATAGGCGATCCTTTGCTCCTGACTACCAGAGTTGGATGCATCTTGTTCCTTGTTTGTGACATAGGTGGTCACTTCTCTGGCTAGAGATAATGAACTAGTAGAAAAGATAGTCCGCTCAGTGCTTTCACTATCAGTATCAAATTCATATAGGGAACTACCCCCAAGATAAGGAACGGGAAGATTTCTTTGACCGATTGAATCTCGATCAAAGTAAGGAAGATTCCTTTGACCGATTGAGTCTTGGTCATAATCTGGAATGGCCCTTTGGCGAAGGACTTCTCCGAGATAAGGAGTAGGAAGATTTATTTGACCGATTGAATCTCGGCTTCTTAATCTTGTTATTTGGTAGACTCCCTCGTCGGAGTCACGGATCCGATCCAAGTATTGTTGACTGGGATTACGGGATGTATTGTGTATTGGACACTTTCCACTCCCAGTATTACGAGACATCATATTGACTGAAGCAAACAATAATTCGTCTTCATCAACCAGGGTCACTTTAGGAGGGTGACGTTGTATGTCAGAAAAACGATTGTATTTCATGCGATCGAAGATGGTTTGTCTGGCTAATTTGAAACAACATTGTACTTGAGTCTCATGGGAAGCAGACTTGAGTTTCCAGCATGCGGTCATCGCAGAGGATAAATCTCTGTCTACTACTATGATCAGTTTAGGAGATTGAGCATAGTTCAAATGGTCGAAGACATACCGTTTTGTTGCCTGGCAGCAACACTTAATCACTATCTCATGGTTACAAAGATGCTTTGTAGGTAGAGTCACAGATACATGAGACGGATCTGCAATTTTCTGCTTTTGTACAAGAATCTCACGAAGATCGGTCATATTGACAGGATAAGAGGAAGAAGGAGGTACATATTCATGGATTACATTAGGAACATGGTTTCTGTTCTTGATATGCCCTATCCCTTGAGTGTAAAAGGAAGTGCTGAGTTGATTGGCATAGGTAAAAGGCTCTTTGACTTTAGAAGCCTTCCCTTTGCACAAATCAGTAACTGGCACAAACTACAATTGGCACGCCTTGCGACTTGATGAAGCTGACTCTGATTTTGTGCATGTTGAGATAGGCGTGCATGTCAAAGTGGTACGCTTCTTATGTGTTTGTCTGGGACACCACCAACTTTCCCTGTTTGGAAATTGATATGCGCAGAGTTGGTATGTTCTGATTTGGGTTTAATTGGCGCTTAAAAGTAGGCAGAATGCCCTGTTGCCCTGTGCACCCTATTCCAGCGCGCTTAGTATGGCATAGATGAGTAGCAGGAAGTCAATTTTGGGCAGAATTTACTTTCTTGCTGTTGACTTGGTTGTCTTTGTCAAGAGAAGTAGAGCTTCTGTCCAAAAGAGTTTGAGCAGTGATTGGCGCAAGGGCACAATCAAAAATATTTTCCACCAAGTCCAGGATCGGGAAAAAATGAGAAAGGCCAAAGGGTGCTTTCCTTTGTTCTCCACAAGAGCAGAAATAGATAGGATCTCCACCAAGTTCAGAACTGGGGAGGAAGAGGGAGTACCCAAAGGGCATTTCCCTCTGTTCTACGCCAAGTCAACCATTGGTGCAGTCTGTGCAGAAGCTGTGATTGGTGCTCTGGAGGACTCTGGAGTCCAAATGGCGCGTGCCTTATTCTTGGCAGCAACAGTAGCACATCTTGCACCCTAACGCCAATCATGGCTTCGTAGGCTGTTTGGTCAACTTGGATGACCAAGGTTTTCTGCATCTTGCCGATCGACGCGATATCACATTGAGTTGTCACCTTCTCGTCTGAGGAGAAAGTCGTCCCTAGAAGAGTCGCCATTTTATCTGCGAGAACAAAAGTTTTACAAGAAAGTAGTTTGTAAAATAGGAAAAAAGAAAGTACAAAAGTGCAATTTAATTCTGGGGAAGTACAACTGTAGGAATCTGATCTGAAGACGATTACTTTATCCCTTGGATGTTGTGATATCGAAGACACGAGCCTCTGGAGAATGCGGCAGCACCTTGTCAGGAGATTATGATCATTAGTGATGCCTTAGAACTGATTTAGAACTCTATTTATAGAGTTTTTAAATAACTGTCAAGTAGTTATCTTGAGTGGCGCACACTGTATTTGGTGTGACATTCGCTCATTTTTGCGAATGGTTACTTGAACTTTAGGGACGTGTGGCATTCTGTGAGAGATATACGCATGGTCGTGGGCAGTGTAGTAGATACGTTCTTCTAGATTAGAGGCATACGCGCCACATCATCTGACTTCTGGATGAAAATTGACTAAGTAGCACCCACTTGATAGGTGGCGCTAGGCACAACTTGATAACTGACGCCCCTTACTCAATCTGTCAGTTCTGTGATCATTAATTACCTTGTACCAAATGATAACTAGTACGAGCTATCTCTCAGCATTTATTGTAAAGGCTGACATGGTCTTCTCGAGTACCTCGTTGCTCGGGATTCGAAGGGATTTTTTGACGGGTTGTCAGTAATCATGACGACTGTTCCAGCTTCTCGAAAAAACTTGCCACGTGGTGCCCGCACACCCTAATGGTTGGCGCCACCTGAGTCTTTGTGCAACCTAATGACCAGCACCTTTTTGGATCCTGTACCATTTTATGAGTGGCGCCTAATCATTTCTGAGCTTCTACAATAGGGGTCGGTTAGTAGTTTATATCCGACATAAGTAAAGCATACATATTATCATAGCCATCATAATGTAAAGCACATATGTTATCACCCTTTGGTGATTCTTACTCACAGTCATGTAGCCATCCCTGTGTATTTATAACACTTACTCTGCCTGCATAAGATATTGTTAGAAACAATATCATAATTGTCACTGTTCAGGTGATTCTTACCAATAGCCGACATCCTTCTTTGTAATTGAGTGATAACTTACTCTGCCTGCATAAGACGTCATTAGCACTTGACCTATCTATATGAAGGTCACTGGCGGCATGCCGTCTTGGACTTAAAATGGTAAACGACTAACTCCATATGGAGTTAGCACCACAGAATTTCGGCGCCCTTTCAATGTAAGGTAGCAAGCCCCACTGAAAGTCCCGTAATTTCGATGTCAGTACGTCGACACCATCCTTTGTTCCCCTAGGATGAATCAGGTTCGTGGCCCTGGAGTACCATTCGAGGAACTACCTTGTGCACAAGTTGTCCATGACCATGCAAATATATGTAAGTTATCTATGAAGAAAAGATATAATAATGCATGATAAGGAAACTAAGTAAATAACCCACCATTCTTATTCGTATTGCCACATGTGACTTGAGTCGATGGTTGCATTACCATCTGCCGAATCCAGGGTCTTAGTGTAATCAATATTCTACAACAGAACCAGTTAATAGAATTTGATTACTCAAGTCTTTTTCCATATCTTTGATACCATATGTTCTTTTGGTCATAATTTAAGCATACTCACTGCCCAGTTCTTGGGTCTTATTGTCTGTATTACCTTCTATTCATCGAGTTGAGGCTCAATATACTCACCGCCCAAGTATTTGGGACTTTTGCTTCACATGTCATGTATTTCATTGCAACAGTACGTAAGCATACAATTGATAAAATGATTCGTAACACTTTTTGGGTCATGTGATTAATTATCTTTTTTTATCTTTCAGGATTCCATGCAAGATAGTATTTAGCAACTCAACAAGCAAACATAACATATTAATCCTTTTTATTAAGCGTGAAGCTAAAGGATCTTCGAAGGACTCAACACTAGTCATATTTATAAGATGGTTTCTGCCACGATCGCATAGCTTCTGAGCAATCCTTCGTATATTTCCAAGTCCAATAAGGCTTCATCGAACCAACCAGCCATCATAATGTATCATGCGGGTCGGGACACTACAATATATATCACTCAAAAAAAGTTTCATCCTCGAAACTTAAACAAAAGTCATCCCCATAACTTCATCAAAATTTATGAAACTTCTCATGATCAACTTGAACTACTTAACATTTATCCACAATATCTCGATTGATTCCAAATGATGTACTATCTCACCATAGCATCCAAAATAGATTCAAAATATTTATTATCCTTGTTCTTTTCTCCAACACTCGTGCATTTCTTAGCACATGATAATCATTTCCCGTAGCTTCGTTTGAATTCAGCATACCACTTAGTTTGTGTCATACACATATTTTAGGTGTCCCAGAAATACATGCATTTCAACCAAGTTCAGTGAGTGAAAATGAACGAGCTACAGGTATAACTTCATTTTCGAATGTCAATTAATCTTTTGAGCATCTCGTATAGTCTTAACTCATGTATTCAATTCCCTAACCAACTATTAACACAATGAATGTTACCAATTCTAAATCGAGTAATTTTCCACAATTGATCCAAAATTTCCTAAAGTATTCTGACTTAGTTATATCAAATTGTCCAACGAATCTAGAGTTCCCTTTCAAGCCCATTGTCATACATACCACCAAATTTGATAAATACCAACAGCCACATTTTATTTTGATACCATAATTCTCATCGATCAACTCATGTACCCATTATCCTTTGTATCCATACACTTTATTTCCAACCATAAATTTCTCAATTATGATCCATCTACCAAATTGTACTATCATTCCACACTAGTAAAATTTCTCGATGTACTCAAAAAATTTCTCGTATTGATCAAGCCAACATATTATCATCTCGCATGTGCAATCTCATTTCCAGCAACATTAATTCCGAGGGTTATTTTAAAGTTGCATTCGCTCTCATCGATTTCGATTACATGTACTAACCCATCCCGTCGTTACACTTTTTCCTCAATTTCGATCTGATTATCCATCAATAAAATTATTTTGACTGTCTCAAGGCAACTGTCATCAATTTGTGTAGCTCAATATAATCGACCAACCAACCAATTCAAATAAATTTTGACATTCCCAATAAAGGCAACCAATTTTCGAAACTAATATGATCTGTCATTCCATCCAACGTTACAACATCGAATTTTTCAATCTCTATTCTATTTCGACGTTTACTTCACGACACATCTTATACATTCCGAGTATACCCATGCAACATCAATAGGGACATCCTAAGGGTCTCCAAAAGACAATTTAGTCTTTGGTCAAGTCTCTACGGTCAGCTATTCTAAGTTAAACCAGATATTCAACGAACTCATCTGAGATGGATAGCTAATAGGAACATACTTATCTCTTATCATAGGGACTCTATCTTATTTTAGGGACAATCTATGATCCAACAAATCTAAGGGACATGGGATGCTACCCCATTCTTATGAACTTGTTCCCGACCCGAACAACTGAAATATCATAGACAACAAATTCGAGACTTAGGCAACCAACTGATACTCTAGGGACAAGTCTATCTACCCGTACTCATCCTTGGGCTACACCCCATAAAGTTATTCTAGACTTACCCACATCCGACAAAATCTATCCAACAATTCTTATGGGTCAATATCGAAGCCATCATATAAATTTAATCAATCGAACATCCGAGACTTCAATTTTCACTCGCAGAGATGCAACATAACCTGCTCAATCCGACTTGCATTCTCATATCATACTCAAATTGTGTCTTAATCAATCGGCCAACTATTCTGACTCATAATCCAATATTGCTACCTCAATAGCCTATCATTTATGATCTCTTTCCTTCGGTCTCTTCATGACATATTCAATTTCCACATTTCCAGTTCATCTGTACGGTCTGTACTTTTTAATCAATAAATAAGGCAATTATAACTGTATCTCTTCCAAAAGCATCTTTTATGAATTTTTCGCTAGCACCAAACACGGTCATCTCTTAGTAGCTCACTTTAACCATCAATATTCATTTTACATCATTTTTTGTGATTTCATAAAAAGATTAACTATTCATGCACCGATCTAGTCTCTATGGCACCAATCATTTAGCATCCATATATCGGTCACCGTAGTGGATATGACATAACTCATTTAGCTAAGTCATAATCCAACAATTATATATTCTACCCAAACTCGTTATTCATGCGACAACATCATCCACCGGCATGGTGTATTACATATTGTCGCATATCGGAACTTAATTGTGTTCCAGCCATCAGACTCCAATAAGGAACATCAGCTCTTTTATGCATCAAGGGACAAGTTTTCATTTCTTTATGGCTCAAAATAGTCAAGGGTCATAACTTGTTAATTCGGGACATGTCTAATTCTCTCAAGCACAACTACACATGTACAAAAGCTATATATTTTCTCTTTCATCTTCTATTTTTTTGGTCGCTGATGCAACTTTCTGCATCCTCTGAATCATTCATAACATCTCAATAAGCGCCTAACGTCACCATCAGTTTTTCTATGTCCAACATGTAATTCCATCTACTCAATTCCAACAGCATTCTATATTCAGTCTATATTGTTCTCTCAAATTTTTTTTTGATAACAACACCCCACCATCGTTACTGAGCCTACAATCCTTTAACCCAACTGATTCAAGTCATCACCTGAATCTATAATTCGTACCATTCCCAACCAAGGCATTCATTTCATATTCTTAATTTTTTATTACCAGCATAATGCTTACCATCAAAATCTCACAACAAGTTATCCGAACTTAATTATCAAGGGACACGCCTAGCCATCGTGTATCATTCATAATCCTAGCTACGACTCGATACTACCCAATACCTTATAGGTAAAGCATCACTATACTATGAATAGGGTCAAGGGACATCTTATCACTACGAGGCATATACCACCCAGAGCTCAAGCCATTCTAGACACAATATTCCCCTTTTGCACCAAACTAACGTCTATAACGGACTATCCATCCCGCAGTGGCACTGCTGACCACAAATACCAACTAATTCCCTCGCATCTGAAGCATAACCAAGCCATCGCCCATTGTCGATTATCACATAACAATCGACTTCTATGAATCCCACACTTAAGACATCAAGCACACATTACCAACTTATTATTGCATCGTATCATTGTTATTCATTTTGGTATCATTAAGAAGCTAATAAAGCACACATATCATAGCACACATATTTAGACTTATTGTATGGAACATCCAATGAGCGGCCAGGAGGATCAATAGATTTTCAGTCAAGGGAACAACTTAGAATAATTTGGAAGTAATACTGAATAATCGCGGATGCACTTTGAGTTATCGTGGAAGCAACTTTTGAGTCATCGCGGAAGCAGCTTTGAATCATCATAAGAGCAACTTTGATTTGAGACAAATCGAATAGGAATCCAAGGACGTAAAGCTGTGCTATACTACCATTATGTCATGCCCCGATCCCAGATGATCGAAAACTAGCCACTGGGTTGATGCTGTACAAGTCTAGATTGCACGTGTATAAGGCAAAACCATTACAGTAATCTGGGTATTTCTCGGAAAATAACGACATCGCAGCAAACCAAGTAGATAAATTAAAGTCACAATAAGTTAGGAAGAAATATATCACTTTATTGATAATTACAATAGGTTACAAAACTTCCAACTGAATACAAAGTTTACAACAGATTACGATAACTTGAATAGCCAACTGAATTATTAGCCGTTTAGGCTTACAACTGAACATGTCGAATTGGCTTATAATGAACTTGCCGATTTAGCTTGCAATCTCACTGGTACAACTGAGTTATACTGATCCATACATTATGTTCAGAATAGCAGAAGATATCATCTTGTGATAAGAGTTTCTGCACACACATCTGATTCATCGATGTCAAGCATTAATCAAATGATTTTCTCATGCATAAGCACCTGTAATGATGCCCACAAAGTGGGTTAGTACATTCATCTATGTACTGACAAGCGGTGCTGGCCCAACTCACCTATTAAGACAGTACTAAGTAATCATGTGATATGAACATTATTAATGAGGTCGTCCTCGTTGCTTTAGGGTCGATTAGAAGTTCATATCCGACAGAAGTAAAGCATGCACATTATCTATAACCATCATAATATAAAGCATATATGTTATCACCCTTTGGTGATTCTTATCCACGGTCATGTAGCCATCCCTGTGTATTTATAACACTTACTCTGCCTGCATAAGACATTGTTAGAAACAATATCATAATTATCACCGTTCATGTGATTCTTACTAATAGCTTACTTCTTTTCTTGTAATTGAGTGATAACTTACTCTGCTTGCATAAGACATCATTAGCATTTAACCTACCTATATAAAGGTCACTTGTGACATGCCATCTTGGACTTAAAATGGTAAACGGCAAACTCCATATGGGTTGCGAGCCCGTGGGAGGTTTTCGAATCGTCGTGCTACTACTTCAGCACCATGGAATTTGGGCAACCTTTCAGTATAAGGTAGCAAGCCCCACTGAAAGTCCCATAATTCTGATGCTAGTATGTCGACACCATCCTTTTTTTTCCCAAGTACGAATCGGGTCCGTGGCCCCGAAGTACCGTTCGAGGAACTACCTTGTGAACAAGTTGTCCATGACCATGTAAATATGTGCAACTTATCTATGAAGAAAACATATAATTCATGATAAGAAAAACTAAGTAAATAAGCCAACATTCACATTCGTATTACCACATGTGCCTTGAGCCGACACTTGTATTACCATCAGCCCAATCTACGGTCATAGTGTAATCAGCATTCTACAACAACACCGATTAATAGAATGTGATTACTCAAGCCTTTTCCCACATCTTTGATACTGTACGTTCTCTCGGTCATAATTCAAGCATACTTACTGCCTAATTTTTGGGTCTTATTATCTGTATTACCATCTATTCATCGAGCTGAGGCTCGATATACTCACCGTCCAAGTATTTGGGACTTTTGCTTCACCTGTCATCTATTTCTGCAACAACATGCAAGCATACTGGTGTGCTGATGCAGGCACCCAAAAATAAAACCTTTACACTTAAAATTATATATAGAAGTGTGAGAGTAAGCATCGATCCCACGAAGAGTAATTAGTATAAATTTATGCTATATGAACAAGGATGGGGGGAGAGAATTTTGAATATGATAAGAAAATTAACAATTAAAGTATTAAAATCAATCAAAGGAACAAATATTGGTCTTAATTAACATTCACCATTGGGATCTTAAAATTAATCATCGATGCAAGCATAAATTAATTCATAATTTGAATATTCATCGTTGGAATTTGTTGGCCCATTCCATGGTCACACCCGATTTTAATAATCGACATGAACTGAAGTCAATACACAAAATATATGAACTGCTGCTAATCATTTCAGGACATACGAAATCAATATCAACAAGCGTCGTACTACTGTATCATCAAGCACATAAATCATCTGTCTAAAGCTTACTTTCATAGGAATCCAGTCCGAGTCATTCTATAATTTATTATGTATTTTATATTTATTGAGTCTAGGATATAAATTGTAAAATCGACTAAGTAATACTGGCTTAGGTTAATCTTATTCCACTTTTCTATAAAGCCTACCTATTCATAATCCATCCCCCAAAAAGTTTAATTTCATTTTTGCAACAGAATTTGGCAAATGTTCAATATTTTCCTGGACAGAACTCAAACCGAGTTCGGCCCGAGTTCGGTCCGAACTATGCCCAAGTTCGGTCTGTTTAAATTCAAATATTTGTTGCCTCCAAATCTGCATGCAACGTTCATATGCGAAATCTTTGCATCAGAACTCTGCCCGAGTTTGGTCCCAGAAAACACCTATAAATATAAGAGAGTTTTTCATTTCAAATCACTCATTCATTATTCATCTTCTCTTATCTATTCAATAAGTGTTTTTACCCGATCAAAAGTTTTCATTTCACACCTACACTTCTATTAGCCAAAAGCCGGTAATATTTATTTTGATCTAGAGTCTTTTAGTTCTCAAGAGTTGTAAAGAGGTTGTTCAAAGTACATAAATTATCTCTGTTTTGGAGACGATCGTGCGCTCGTCACCAAGCACGGTGTTGTGAAGTTGGTCGTGCACTTATCACCAAGCACGATGTTGTAAGTGACTGCAAGCTCTCAATTAGCTTGTGCCTTAGTGGATTAACATCGAGCAAGAGTACTCGAGACTGGATTAGTCCTCTCAGAGGGATACCAGTATACATTGCTATGTCACTGAGTTTGATCTCTCTATCTCTTGCTATATTTATTTACTGTCTCTTATTTACTGCCATAGTTATCTATTTATAATTTTTAAATTGGTAATTATTTTCCGCTGCACTCGCACTCGCTCCATTCACCCCCCTCTAGAGGTGCTCAACGGTCCTACAATTGGTATCAGGGCAGGTTATATTCTAATATAACAAACCTCAGAGAGTATATATGGCAACCGTGAAATCAATATTCAATGGTGAAGGGCAATCCACAAATAGACCCCCACTATTTGATGGTACAAATTATACCTACTGGAAAACATGAATGACTTTCTTCTTAAAGTCTCTTGACTTTGATCTTTGGTCTATAGTTATTGACGGTTATAAGAAACCGACACCCACTGTAGTTGATGGCCAGCTTGTAGACAAGCCTCATGACAAATATACAGAGGTTGAAAAAGCAAAGGCTAGTCTAGATGCTCGAGCCATCAACGCACTGTTCTGTGCAATTGACAAAACGGAATTCAACAGAGTTTCAACCTATAAAACGTCTAACGAGATTTGGAAACTTCTTGAGGTAACTCATGAAGGTACTTCCCAAGTGAAGGAATCCAAAATCAGTAGACTAACACAGGAGTATGAATCTTTTAAGATAAAATCCGGTGAGTCAATTACATAGATGTTTATACGTTTCCTTGATATTACTAATCCTTTGCAACTCTTGGTAAGGATTACAGTAATCATGAGAAGTTCAGAAAAGTGCTACGTGCTCTAACCAAGAACTGGAACCCAGAGGCAACAGCAACCATTGAAGAAAACGATCTCACTACCATGTCTCTGGAAATACTGATGGGCAAGCTCATGACCCATGAGCTTGATCTGCAAGAGTTTGAAGAAGCAACCCTAAAAGAAAACTCTATTGCCTTCAAAGTTCAAGCCAAAAAATCTACATACAATGATTCTGAGGAAGAATCATCAAGTGGTGATGAACAAGCCCTACTAGAGAAGAACTTCAGAAAATTCCTAAAGTGTGAGAAATCAAACAGAAGGAAGAGAGATATCCAAGAAAGCAATGAAGATGAAACAATATGCTTTGGATGCAAGAAATCAGGGCCCATGAAAAAGGACTGTCCAACTTTGAAGAAAAGCAGTCCATATGACAGATCAAGATCAAGCAAAAAAGTAACAACCAGTCAAAAGTATGCTAACACAAGTATCTGGCATAAAAGTGATGCCAATGATACAAAGGAAGAAGACAAACCCTACGAAAATGCCAATGTCTGTCTTATGGCTTTTGATAAGGTATCCTCAAACCCTTTGTATGATGACTTTACTTTCGATGAATTAGAAAATGCCTTTAGCGAATTACTTGAAGAACACAGAACTGTGCTTGACAAGTATAAGCAATCTCAAAAAGAGATTATGGCATACGCAACCGAGATAGCTAGACTGTCCAGTCTTATTGAAGACATTAAAGAGACGTCTACTACCGATAACATGGAAGAGATAGCCAAACTCAAAGTAGACTATCATGAGGCTATCCTCAAAGTTGATAAGAAAGAAAGAGACTATGTCAAAATACAAGAGTTATATGACATAGAGAAGAAGAAGCACTTAGTCACAGAACAAAGACTCTCAGACATGACTGCTAAATATGAAGAGTCTGTTGCAGTTTCTAAAAAGTTAGAAATCAAGTTAGGCAAACAGGCAATACCTGTGACACAGCCTAAGTTTAGTCCTAATGCTAAGCATATACCTAAGAGGACTAAAAATCAGATAGCATAAAAGAAACACGACTATCACCATGCTTTCACTTACAGGTTTTCCAAGAAACCAAATAAGCATGTCAACACAGTTTCAACTACTACTGGTTCTAAACTCACTTGCATATATTGTGGTACTCATGGACACATATCACAGTATTATTTAGCAAGAAAACTTGTTGACAATTGTAGTTTATTTTGGAGAAATAAGACTAATCAATATGGACCCTTCAGTAAATGCGTACCAAAGGATTTATCTACTTATTTTGTAGGTGGACCCTCAACCCTCTCATGCTAAAAGCAAGTGGATCCTCGATAGCGGATGTTCACGGCACATGATTGGTGATGCATCTTTGTTCGCTACGCTATCGATGAAGAAAGAATGATACGTCTCCTTCGGAAATAACCTGAGAGGTAATATAATTGGTAATGGCACTGTTGGTATATCTCCTTATCCCACAATAAAGGATGTTTGTCTAGTCACAGAATTGAAACATAACCTACTAAGCATAAGTCATTTGACTGATAATGGTTATGTTATCAACTTTGTAAAAGATAAATGTACCATATATGATATGTCATCTGGTAATCCCGTATATGAAGGGATTAGAGAAGACAATATTTATGTTTTTTTTGGAGAGTACCAATAATGCAGGAAGATGCCTAGTAGCTAATCTAGATGAAAGCTGGCTATGGCACATGAGACTAGGGCATGCAAATATGGACACTATCTCACGACTGAGCACTAAGAAGTTGGTAAAAGGACTCCCCGAGATTCCATTCAAGAGAGATATGGTATGTGCTGACTGTGAAAAGAACAAAGCACATAGGTCTATATTTAAATCCAACAACGATGTAAGTACTTCTAGACCTTTGTAGTTGATACATATGGATTTATTTGGTCCTAGTAGAGTCGCTAGAAGCTCTACGCTTTTGTTATTGTTGATGATTTCTCTCGTTTTACTTTGGTTTATTTTCTATCAAACAAAAGTGATGCTATTTTTGAATTTCAGATATTTTACAAAAAGGTACAAAACTAAAAAGGCTTTATGATTACTCGTATCCGAAGTGATCATGGTAGCGAATTCGTAAATACTGATTTCAAACTGTTTTGTGATGATAGTGGGTACTACCACAAATTTTCTTGTCCTAGAACTCCTCAAGAGAATGGTGTTGTGGAGCGAAAGAACCGTACTCTAAGCGAAATAGCTAGAGTCATGCTGAATCAGCATAATCTTCCTAAATATTTTTGGGCAGAAGCTGTTAGCACAGCCTGTTATATTTTAAATAGGGTGTTAATTCAACCTATCTCGAAGAAAACACCATATGAACTTTGGTTTGGAAGGATTCCAAACATTACTTATTTTAAAGTTTTTGGATGTCGTTGTTTTATCCTGAACACCAAGGATAACTTGGGTAAGTTCGACTCTAAAGCAGACGAAGGGATATTTTTCGGATATGCTGCTAAGAGTAAGGGATATAGAATTTTTAATAAAAGGTCTATGATTGTTGAAGAATCTATTAACGTTACTTTTGATGAGCACAATAGTCACAGATCTAGCGACAGTGATGATGAAGGTGTACGAGCTAAAACCGATAAGAGTCATATGGAAGATCTGGCTCATAAATTTTAATCATTAAGGTTCTTACCAGATCATCCAGAGACACTCATCGTAGGTGATGTATCAAAAGGTGTAAGTACACGCTCCTCTCTTAGAGATTCTAAAATAGCAGTAAATGTAGCTTTTATTTCTCAAATAGAACCTAAGAATATAGAAGATGCCTTTTCTGATGAGTTTTGAATTAATGCCATGCAAGAGGAACTAAATCAATTTGAGAGAAACCAAATTTGGGAACTCGTTCCTAAACCTATTGGTTAATCGATAATTGGTACCAAATGGGTGTTCCGAAATAAACTTAGTAAAGATGGACAAGTTCTACGCAACAAAGCACGTCTAGTGGCACAAGGTTATAATCAAGAAGAAAGTATTGATTATGACGAGACATATGCTCCTGTTGCTAGACTAGAAGCTATCCGCATGTTTTGTGCATTTGCATGTTTTAATGATTTTAAATGGACGTGAAAAGTGCATTTTTGAACAGATTTCTAAAAGAAGAAGTTTTTGTGAAACAACCCCCTGGTTTTGAAGATTTTCAAAAATCTGATCACGTCTTCAAGCTTAAGAAAGTACTCTATGGACTCAAACATGCACCTCGTGCTTGGTATGAACGCCTAAGTGCCTTCTTACTTGATAATAGTTTTTCAAAAGGAAGAGTTGATACAACTTTGTCAAGAGTTTGCTAAGTATATACAGAGTGAATTTGAGATGAGCATGATGGAAGAGCTGAACTTCTTCCTAGGACTCAAGATCAAACAACACTCAAAAGGAATATTCATCAATCAAGCCAAGTATACGAAGGACATACTGAAAAAGTATGACTTCGATAATGTAAAGCCTATCGGAACTCCAATGGCTACATCCACAAAGCTTGATACTGATGAAAGTGGCAAACCTGTCGACCAGCATAAGTATCGAGGTATGATTGGTAGCATATTATATTTAACTACTAGTCACCCTGATATTGTGTTCAGTGTTTGCATGTGTGCACGATACCAGGCAGATCCTAAGGAATCACACCTAAGTGCCGTTAAGCGTATCTTTCGATACCTTAAGGGAACTTCTACAGTCGGCTTGTGGTATCCTAAAACCAAATCCTTTGACCTGATAGGTTACTCGGATGCGGATTTTGCAAGATGCAAATTAGACCGTAAAAGTACCAGCGGTACGTGTCATTTCCTAGAAAAGGCCTTAGTCTCTTGGTTTAGCAAGAAGCAAAATTCTGTAGCATTATCAACTACTAAGGCTGAGTATATCGCCGCAGGACGTTGCTGTGCTCAAATTTTATGGATGAAGCAAACCCTAGAAGACTACAATCTGCACTACACTAAGATTCTCATTTATTGTAATAACACTAGCACTATTTACCTTACTAAGAACCTTGTATGTCACTCACGCAAAAAACACATTGAGATTCGTCATCACTTTTTACGTGATCACCAACAACACGGGATATCTACTTAGAGTTTATTGACACAGATCATCAACTAGCAGACATTTTCACAAAACCACTGGCTGAAGACCGTTTTAACATAATGAGGCGAGAGCTCGGCATACTTGAATTTTCAGATTCATAGTGTAGTATGGTAATTAAATTTATTTTTATGACTCGAAACATCGTAATTTATTTAACCGAAATTATTTTGGGTACAAGCCAAAAGGGCCCTTCTGTCATACAGGTGTAAATAGTGTGAAGCGACACGGTACACTAGTCTTCGGACTACCGCTAGTTGGGGTCCGACCCCTACAGCTAATCCAAAGTAATAGAAGTTATTAAATGAAGAAGTCAACAGTCATAAATTCAAAATTTAAACACCAATACTGCATTTATGACATCGAAAATACAAGTAGCCGAACTCGGACCGAACTCTGACCGAGTTCGGTCGGTGTTGTTCAGCTTCCAGAACCGAACAACCGGCCCTAGCTCTATTTAAACCCTTCTTTCCTTCTTCTTTTTCACTCATCCAATCCGAGAAAAACCCTCTACTACTTCCAAAATCACTTTCTCCTCCTTCCCTTCAAGCTTCGAAGGAGTTTTAGTCGGCTGCTCTACTCCATCTTCTTCCTCCTTTCTAAGGTACTTCATTTCTTTTTCTTCTCATCTATGGCACCCAAGAGTCAGAAAAGAAAGGTTGATTCCTCATATGCAGGATCTTCCTCTTCTGATTACTTCCCCACTAATGTATCAGTCTAGCTAGACCCATAGGTTCCGATGATTTTGATTCCGGTCTATTTCCTGAAAAGAAATTTTTGGACCTTTAGTTTGATTCCTTTTCTGGTCGTAGAATATGTGCTGGACTTTACTATATTTTCTGAATACGCTCCCGCATTTGACCGTCTCGGCTTTCGTGACTTCTTCGAAGTAGCCGAGATTATCTATGACAATGCTGTCCGTATGTTTTACTGCAACTTGCAAGTAAAACCTAACGGAAACTTATATTCTTGCATTGCTGGGCAAGAATTAGAATTCAGCGTCACTGACTTCAGTAAATATTTTCATGTTCCTGATATGGGTGAAGCATTAGTGGATATCCATCACATCCAATTCCCTGAAGGTGTCACTCTCGACTCTTTCAAAGAACTTCTTTGCCATCCCAGACCTGTTCCTAGAAGAGTCTTTTCTAAAAATCTTAACGAAAACTTCTATGAACTACATAGGTTTATTTTCTCTGTTCTTCTTCCGAAGAAAGGATCCTCTTATGAGATCATTTTCTTGGAGTTATCCGCCATGTATCATATCCACTTTGGCATTCCATTTTCTGTTCCCAAGACCATGATGGCTTGGATGCTGAACTGCAGAAATGCAGGACGCAACCTCATCTATCCCATGCACTTGGCCTATATCTTTCGATGGTTTAAAATCGATCTTCAAACCTGTGCTTATTCCTCCATAGCCATAGAGCTCAGCAGATCTAGGCTATACCCTACTCCTCCTCTGCCTCCTGGAGCTGAGCCTGTTCCAGATGCTGACCCTGAGGCTCCTCTTCCTGATGCTGTTGCTCTAGACCCTGCTCCAGGTTTTGACCCTAGATTTTATCAGCGGTTTGATGACTTTGTTGCCCTTTCCGCGCAACGTCATCAGAGCTATCTTAACTCAGAGTTCCACCACATCATCCAGGCTCAGGTGTTGCGGAATGATATTGTTGATCTCCACTGGAGTTTTTCCAGGACCCATCACATCCAGTGACCATACTTCCTCACCCCGGCTTCCCAGGACCCAGGTTCGGAGATGAGGCGACGTTCTCTTACTTCGATCCTACTGCTGCATATTTTCCTCCGGATGCTCCTGGCGGTGACGATCCTACTACGTGATGCAGACTTGAGCTGGTGGATAGAGGATAGGACTGTTAGATGATGATCTTTTGATGTAGTTTTCTTTTATGTCTAAACTTTTCAGTTAGACATTTTATTAGCACTTTATGATGATGATGATTGTATCTTTCCTTTCAGTTAGACATTTTTATGCATGATATTTTCAGTTTTTTTTTCAGTACTAGTTATTTTTTTATGCACTTTGTGTGGAACTGTTGTTATTTGGTTATCTCTTTAGTATCATCGTGTCTATTTGATTGAACATTGTTGGCTTTACACATTATGGGAGAGCCAAATCCATTTTTTTATTGACAAAGGGGGAGAAAGAGTACAATACCAAAAATCAACAATCAAAGAAAGACAACCAAAACCATTTTTTTCAGGTAAATTTTATTTGTTCTAGTTTAGATATATTTTGGTATAGACTCAAGTTTGTCAATTATCAAAATGGGGGAGATTGTTGGCCCATTCCATGGATACACCCGATTTTAATAATCAACATAAACTTAAGTCAATACACAAAATATACGAACTGCTGCTAATCATTTCAGGACGTGCGAAATCAATATCAACAAGCGTCGTACTAATGCATCATCAAGCACATAAATCATCTGTCTGAAGCTTACATTCATTAGAATCCAGTCCGAGTCATTTTACAATTTATTATGTATTTTATATTTATTGAGTCTAGGATATAAATTGTAAGATCGACTAGGTAATACTGGCTTAGGTTAATCTTAGTCCACTTTTCTATAAAGCCTACCTATTCATATTCCAACCACCAAAAAGTTCAATTTCTTTTTTGTAACATAATTTGACAAATGTTCAATATTTTTCTAGACAGAACTCAAACTGAGTTCGGTCCGAACTATGCCCGAGTTCGGTCTGTTTAAATTCAAATATTTGTTGCCTCCAAATCTACATGCAACGTTCATATACGAAATCTTTGCATTAGAATTCTGCCCGAGTTCGGTCCCAGAAAACACCTATAAATAGAAGAGAGTTTTTCATTTCAAATCACTCATTCATTCTTCATCTTCTCTTCTCTATTCAATAAGTGTTTTCACCCGATCAAAAGTTTTCATATCACACCTACACTTCTCTTAGCCAAAAGCCAGTAATATCTATTTCGATCTAGAGTCTTTTAGTTCTCAAGAGTTGTAAAGAGGTTGTTCAAAGTACATAAATTATCTCTGTTGTGGAGCCGGTCGTGCGCTCGTCACTAAGCACGGTGTTGTGAAGTTGGTCGTGCACTTGTCACCAAGCACGGTATTGTAAGAGAATGCAAGCTCTCAATTAGCTTGTGCCTTAGTGGATTAACATCGAGCAAGAGTACTCGAGATTGGATTAGTCCTCTCAGAGGAATACCACTATACATCGTTGTGTCACTGAGTTTGATCTCTCTATCTCTTGCTACATTTATTTACTGTCTCTTATTTACTACAATAGTTATCTGTTTATAATTTTTAAATTGGTGATTATTTTTCGCTGCACTCGCACTCACTCTATTCACCCCCCTCTAGAGTTGCTCAACGGTCCTACAGAAGTACCCTCATATCTCTCTTAGGCTTATTTAATTAAAAATAAGCGATCTAATTAACTTTAATTACTAAATAATATAGGACATACGCTGAAGATTTAATATACTAATTTCTTAAAGAACCAAGAGATCGATGAAGAAAAACAACACAAGCACAAGAGGTTGCATTTAGTTTTGTCAAAAAAATTCTCCTAAGATCTAATAAACAAAGCAGTTCATTAAATCTTGGTTGCTTCACAAATTAGTGAATCAAATAATTACGAATTTGATATCTAATTAAGTAGTAGATCGAAATGAATAATAAACTAGTTTTTCTCCTAGTAATTAAACAAAACAATCATGAAGATGGGCATAGAAAAATATTCAATACTCAAAGAATAAATCAAACAAATAAAAATAATTTAGATCTCAAAATTTTATTGATTCCAAGTCTTCTGTTTCCAATAAGACTTTTAGCCGCACATGTTCATCAAAACTTCAAAATAAAAGTTGGAGAAGAAGAAGAAGAGTTATGTGTTGTTCTCCTTTCCTAATGATTGCCACCCCTTTTATAAACTCTAAATTGGTTGTTTGAAGCCCACAATATCTTTCCATAATTTTTGTAAAAGTTACAACTTCTCAAACAATTAAAGTAAGTCATAGAGCAAGTAGGAAAATAGTTATTTTGGTTCCTATTTTTTTCATATCATCTTTAACTCAACTTCAAGCCTGATTTCATACATGATGCAGCCTGAATGTCGGAAAACTCAAAATACAAAAGTTGTAGATCTTTGTCTTAGCTTTCTAAATCATTTTGAAGTACCTCAATTGCATTTCGGATGAGAAAGTTATGCCTATTTTGGTAAAATATGTCAAAAATGTCCAAAATTGCTATTTAGCTCCATTTTGCATTTAGTGCCTCCACTTGAATTCAAAGCAAAATAAAAGAATAATGAGTACCTTTAGTTATGAAATGAGCAAAAAATGGTAGACATTAAGGGATAAAAATATAAAATTTTATGTTCTCATCAAATACTCCTACACTTAACTTTTGTTCGTCTTCGGACAAAACTCTAATTTATTTATTTCTAAAACGAAAATCAAGGTTGTAATGCCATAAATAATGAAAAACCAAGCTCTTCAAAACTCATACATATCATGAAAATATATTCTTAGAAATTTTTTAATTACTTAATAAGTATTTTCACTTGAAGATAGAGTAAACTAAATTGGTAGACCCTCACGAAAATAAACACTCAACTCTCATGTATTTGAAGGCTATGTGTTTCGCTCAAATTCATTCCAAAAGAAATGATCTACCATAAGCTTGCATATCTTCTCATTCCACCACTTGGACTACATGCATAACACAAATCATAAGGACTTTTTATGGGTTGTAATGGAGCTTAGGATAAAGGTAGGATATATTTGGAAGTGTAGCTCAAAAGCCATCAAAACTAGTGGAGGAAAAATGATTTAACTAAAGAACAATATATAAAACATGTGAAATCAATCACCCCATTCAGCAGCTTCTTCAATTTGACTTTGAAGCATTCAACATACCCTTTTATTGGAATTTTAGGAGGAATTAAATATGGCTACTAAAAGTAATTTCCTCCATCACTTTTTTTATTACTTCTTTCTATTTTTTTCTTTCTTTTTTTTCCTTTTTTTTTGAATCATGATGGAACTCAAGAATTTGAAAATGGAAATATGTAGCAAAATTAGAAATTCAGATAACCCTACACTTATTTTTTATACACCCATACATATCATAATGCTCCACTAGCTTTTCGGCTTGGGTAAAGATTTTTTTCCAGGTTCAAGCAAAGAAAAAATAATTGCAGGGTAGGCTATTTGGCTTATGTAGCGAATAACAAATAGGGCCTTAATTATGTTCATGTATGCATGTGTCGATGTGACTGTAACGTCCCAGTCCCAAAATACGTAGGACTATGATCCGTATACATGCCAGCTACGCATCGAGAGGACTCCAGTCCAGCTCGAATACGTATAAGCTGTCTGGTTGTTCTAGAATCAACTACATCTCAATCAACTAAATATCGATAACAATAATGAATCAAGTGCAGTAAGGCTGATTAGACCATAATATACTGATTCTAGAATAGATAAACATATTAGAGTGGATCCCCAAAACACGTATATCATGAACAAGCTAGGAGAAAATGCAAGCTTGTAAAATAGTAGGCTATAATAACATCGAGTGTCAAATACTAGACAAAATATAAATATGGAAGATATGATAATAACACAACTATATATACCTGAAGTCTTGGCGACGCAACCGTCATCCATCAATGCACTAAACCATGAAAACTCCATCTAGTACCTGGAGATATCACTAGGTCCTCAGAGGATTAACAAGACACATAATATACAAGCCTACTATAATAGCAATAACATGCATGGAAGAAAGGGAACAATACAACAAATAAGGACTCAAGAATACAAGAATGGAAATGGCATGCCGTCGCGAATCGTGCTGACAAACGTGACTATGAGTAAATCGGGATGAACCGCAGCTCGGTGGGGGCACACAGCCCTATAGATTGCACCTCAGTGGGGGCTCACAACCTATAGTAAGTCTCTATCATAGCTCGGTGGGGGCTCACAATAAAGAGTGGTCAAGTATAGTCATCGTCTATCACATGGTCCTCACCTAGAACTATGAGTCAAGTCAAGGCAAGTCAAGGCAAGTCAAGACAATAAGTCAACAAGTCAAGTCCAGGTCGATCATGTCAAGGAATCCTGGCCTAGGATATGTAATGATAAATCTCAAGGTGCATTAGTACCACAAAAATTATAACCAGTAAAGATAGGAAATAGAACTAACTACGTGCACGTATAACCAAAATGACACTGATAATGAGGAAGTAGCTGTAACATGAAGCAGAGAAAATATGTGATCAAGAAAATAGAAAAGTAACAATAATATAAGAAATGCATGTAAATACTATAAAGTTTGGCAAGGTGTACTTGCATGGTGATAGCAAAAAGTTCCGCAATAACTCGTCAAATCAAAGAGTCTCAAAACCTGGACTCCCGCAAACAACTCCGAATGCTGAAACAGACATTGCCAACATTCTTGGAATAAAAAATAGCTAGAATAGGCAACCCATAAGTCTAATTCTGGACTCAGGGACAAAATAGTAATTTTGGATCAAAAAGGTGTCTATCGTTGGACCCGCTTTGTACCGAATAACGTGTCAGAGCATATGCTCTCTAAAGTCATCAAACTACAAGTCTACAGGTTCAGTTTGACGCGACGAACCCAACAATATGTCCAAAGTTGGATTCCGGTGAACCGTGCACAAATTTGCCCGTTGGATCGGGTCACGGGCCTGCCAAAATAGCGTTCCGGTCGACCTTCTCTGAAACGGACCAAACTTGGCATACATGACCAAAAAAATTATACGGTCCTGTTGGCATAAGTTTTTTCTCGAGATGACGAATGTGCACAAAGTAATTGACTAGTTCGCAAAGAGGCCGATACGGTGAACTTCGACGAATACGTCTCAAATTCGTCGCACACATGCAACCAATTCGATTTCCGTCAAAGCCCACACGTGCACAAAGTCCATGCGCACCTTTCGATACAAGTGGTTCGCGACCAAGTCGACCAAATTATCGGGATGTACTCCGTATCAAATTTTTTTTATGTTTTTGAAAACCGATTTTTACAGTTTTTTTTATTTTGGAAATTCGATTTCTCGACGTACAGTCGATGAAATCCAAATTACGAAAAGGGTTTTGAAGGGGTATAGGTTGTCTAAAACTATCTTTAATTAGATTTCTAAATTTCTTTACTAATTGGCAGAAAACTGCCTTCCAATGTAGGGGTCTGGATCGAAGTTTTTGTTTAATTTGAATAAATTTTTCGTAATTCTTGACTCGATTTCTAGACGATTATTAACCAGTTTAATTCAACTTATCTAGTGGAATTGAAGGGGTATATGTTATGGGTTTACCTGCGAAACTGGCTCGACGATTAGTCGCATGAGGAGGCGGAGAACACGCCGTAAACTTGGCTTGTCAACACGTTGCTACTGCTACTGGTGCTTGTTGTTGCTGTGCGTGCGATCTCGATCGCGCATCTTTCGGTGGCCGACGGTGGCCCAGGTGGCGGGCGCAGGTGGCTCAGGGGTGCGTGGGTCCTCGACGAGGTTGCAGGGCTTCGAGTATGGGATTTGGGTTAGGGTTTTGTACCGTTTTCTCTCTCCCTCTTTCTCGGTTTATCTCTCGATTTATATATATATATGTGGGGGTGGTGTTAGCTTTGGGTCGAGTCTTGGTATAAGCTCAGGTCTCTATTACTTCTGTTCCCATATGGGAACAACATTACTAATCCTATTTCTTTTTTTTCTTTCGTCTATTTTATGAACTATGGTATATTAATATATTCACCCACATATATATATATTTGTATAGATAGAAACCCATATATGAGTATATATTTAGAATAATATTTACATATATAAAATACAAGTATTACTCCTTAGAATTATTCTAACAAGTATATATAATTGACCATAGCCTATAATTATAATCTATATAACAATTTCGATTTATAGGAATATATATATATATATATATATATATATATATATATATATATATATATATATATTTTTATATATATATATATATATATATATATATATATATATATATATATCTATATATATATATATATATATATATATATATATTTTATAGGAATATATATATATATATTTTATATATATATATATATATATATATATATATATAAATTTTTTTTATAGGAATATATATATATATATATATATATATATATATATTATATATATATAATATATATATATATATATATATATATTATTTTATATATATATATATATATATATATATATATATATATTCTTTTTATATATATAATATATATATATATATATATATATATATCTATATATATATATATATATATATTACCTCCCTAATATATATATATATATATATATATATATTTTTTTTTATATATATATATATATATATATATATATATATATATATATATATATATATATATATATAAATATATATTACCTCCCTAAATAATAGGGTATCTATTTATGCATTTACAATATAAGTATTCATACTAGCATATATATAGCCTAAAAGTCCCAAAAATCCCTATATATATATATATATATATATATATAAATATATATTACCTCCCTAAATAATAGGGTATCTATTTATGCATTTACAATATAAGTATTCATACTAGCATATATATAGCCTAAAAGTCCCAAAAATCTACAAAGATAATTTAAAGAAAGTATTTACCATATTTACAAAATAAAATAATATTTTCATAGCGAGAGAATATATATAATATATATTTAACCCTTTTTTTTTTTATAAAATTGGCTACTGACCCACTAAATAAAATACCAATACCATATACATCTACATGGATGTCCTTAGACGCGCTACTCGACTACATGGGCATGGGCTTCGTTCGGGTCAAGTCCGGACTAAATTGGTACAACCATTCTCCTAAAGGTCGTAATCTTGATAAATAACTAATTAAATCATTTATATGGGTTAAGTCACAATTTTAACTAGTTTTCCTACTTGGGACACAGCTATAGCCGGACCTTCCCTAGCATGGCTAATATACTAGTCAAAGCACACAACTACACTAACCGTTCCAAAATTCTTAATCATCTTACTCTCCAAAACATAACCATGGCTAAGGCCATATTCATATATAGAATTAGGCTAAATTGACTAGAAGTTGCGCGAAGTCAAAAGAATGCTAAGGGACAAGTTTAGATGGGACATGATATATCTAATTGAAGGTGGGCTCGTCTACTTCAAAACTCATAAAGGACATTTCGAAATATTAGCATTTTTTGTGCTCCAAAAAAACAAAGACACGAAAAAGTATATCTATAATCATAATTAATAATTAAAATATAATCTAATAAACATAAATCATATAAAATAATAAATCCAAAATTAGGGTCCTTACAGTGACCTCGAAGAGAATCAAAGTAAGTTCTAGAAAAACAAATATATAGAAGAATCTCTCTCTCTTCAAAGAAAATAGTGAGACTGATGTATCAGTCTAAAGGCTCAAAATATCACCGGCTTTTGTCTACCAAATTTAGTCACTACCATTCTCCAGAAAAATAACTAGACTAACTAATTCTAAGTTGAAAGATTATTTCAATCTTTTTATAAATTTTTAAACTTAGTTAAATCTCGCTCATGACATACATAACAAAAAAATATTGAAAACCAAAAAAAAAACTCTTTTTTTAGGGAAAAAATAAAAAAAAAAACTAAAACTACCTTAAATAAATGAAACCCCCTCCCCTACACTTAAGCTGACATTGTCCTTAATGTAAGGTGAAAATTCAAGAAAAAATAAAAAAAATAAAAGAATAAGAACAAACTTCCCTTGAGTTGCCTATGTTTATTTTTGTTGATGTTTCCCCCTTCAACTCAATTGGATGCTCAAGGTTCAAGTCATCCACATTCTGCACTTTGAAACCTTCATAGAAAAGCTTGAGCAAGCTTGAGCCTTTGGTCATTTTCCTTGAACACTTTGGAAGTTGCTAAACTTTGAATTTCAACTGCACCATGATAAAAAAATTAGTAACAACAAAAGGTCCAATCCAACGAGAACACAATTTATCCGAAAATAGAAGAAGTCGTGACTGGTATATAAGGACTTTTTGACCAACATGAAACTCCTTCCTAGTGATCATCTTGTCATGAAAAGCCTTCATTTTCTCTTTGTAAATTCGAGCATTTTTATAGGCGTCATTGCGAATTTCCTCCAACTCTTGTAGTTGTAACTTCCTATATTCTCCATTTTCATATGTCTTCATATTGAGACTCTTGATAGCCCAATAAGCCTTGTGTTCTAACTCAATAGGAAGATGGCACAATTTCCCAAACACCAATCGATATGGTGATATACTGATAGGCGTCTTGTATGCAGTTCTATACGCTCACAAAGCATCATCCAAGCGCAAGCTCTAATATTTTCTATTCGGATTTAGTGTCTTTTCAATGATGGACTTGATCTCTCTATTTAAAACCTCCGCTTGTCCACTTTTTTGTGGATGATAGGCAGTTGACACCTTGTGGGTTATATGGTACTTTTTCAGCAAAGTCTCTACGGTTCGATGGTAAAAGTGAGTACCTCGACCACTTATTAAGGCTCTTGGAATCCCAAACTTGGAGAATATATTGGACTTGATAAAATCTAAAACAACTTTAGAATCATTAGTCTGATCGCCTTAGCCTCTACCCACTTTGATACATAATCAACAACAAGCAAAATATAAACATAACCAAAAGATACAAGGCCCTAAACATCAAAAATTTTACAAAATAGTATGGGATTTTGTGGCATTTCATTCCTTTGAGATATATTACCTGTCTTTTGGTAATTATTGCATGTTTTACAGAAAGAATAAGAATCACAAAATAAAGACGCCAATAGAAACTACATTCTAATACTTTTTTTTGCCGTCCTCATAACTCCAAAATGTCCTCCACACGCATAAGAATAGAAAAAGGTGAGAATTAAAATAATTTTATTTTCATGAATGCACCTTCTTACAACTTGTTCTGCATAGTACTTCCACAGATATGGGTCATCCCACACATAGTATTTGGCATCACTTTTGATCTTATCTCTTTGAGCCTTTGACAAACAAAGAGGAAACATATTAGTAACCAAATAATTTATAATATTTGCATAACAGGGTAATGTCGTACTTGTAGCAAACAATTGCTCATTAGGAAACGTTTCTTGCAAACAAAGTTCATCCTCCACATGAACTAAACGACTTAAGTGATCTGTAACATGATTTTTTGTCCTTCTTTTGTCTTTGATCTCCAAATCAAATTCATTCAAGAGAAGTATCCATCAGATTAACCTTGGTTTTGTCGCTTTCTTCGTCATCAAATAACGAAGAGCTGTATGATCAGAATAGACAATAATTTTAGTACCAAGCAAATAAGATCAAAAAATTTCTAAAGCAAAAACAATAGGTAAAAGTTCTTTTTAGTAGTAGATTTAGGGGCTTCTATCAATGTCCCTGCACGACTTGGTGTCCTTACCGTGTCTGGTTGCGCTCATGCTATATACAATACCATGCCAAGGATGCTCATGGACTTATCCCTGGACGTCCATTTGATATGTCAAAATAGTCACCAAGTAGTAGATTAATTTCTCTGAGCATCATTCAAAGTTCTTGAAGCATAATAAATTGCGTAAGATTTTCTTCCAATTCTTTGACCCAATATGCTGCCGACTGCATAATCACTTGTGTCACATATTATCTCGAAAGGCACGTTCCAGTCAGGGGGCTGGATAGCTGGGGTAGAAGTCAATAGTTTCTTTAGTGTATCAAATACCTTTTTTCATGCCTTATCCAATTCAAAAGTCACATCCATTTGTAGTAACTTGCATAGTGGTAACGCTATTTTGGATAAGTCTTTGATGAATCTTCGATAAAATCTTGGATGTCCAAGAAAAGAACGAACTTCCCGCACACTAGTGGGATAAGGTAAAGATTGAATAATATCAAGTTTGGCTTTATCTACCTCAATTCCCTTAGATGAAACAATATGACCCAAAACTATACCTTATTCAATCATAAAATGACATCTTCCTGAGTTTAACACAAGATTCGTTTCTACGCATCTTTGGAGAATAAGTGTAAGATTATGCAAGCATTTATCAAAAGAGTATCCATAAACTATGAAATCATCCATAAATACTTCTATATTATGGTCAACATAGTCTGAAATTATGCTAACCATACACCTTTGGAAAGTGGCTGAGGCATTTCAAAGACCAAATGGCATGCGGCGATATACAAAAGTTCCAAACGGACATGTAAAAGTTATATTTTCTTGATCCTTCGGAGCAATTGGAATTTGAAAATAACCTGAATAACCATCAAGAAAACAATAATAAGTATGACCAGTTAACCTTTCAAGCATTTGATCAATAAAGGTTAAAGGAAAGTGCTCTTTGCGAGTTTCATCGTTTAATTTTCTATAATGTATACAAATCCTCCACCCATTCTTGACAGTTATCCTAGTCTTTTTAGGAGCCACTTGCACCAAACTAACCCATTGGCTATCCGAAATAGGATAGATCACTCTAACTTTAACAAGTTTTATGATCTCCTTTTTTACTACCTCCATCATGGGTAGGTTTAATCTTCTTTGTGGTTGACGGAATGGTTTTGCTCCTTCCTCAAGTAAGATATGATGGATGCATATAGACGGGCTAATTCCTTTTGTATCCGTAATTGTCCAACCAATAACCGTCTTGTGCTCCTTAAGGACATGCACAAGCTTTTTTTCTCATGCTGCACTAAGTTTATTAGAGATGATCACTGGTAATGTTCCTCCATCTCCAAGGAACACATAATTGAGGTGAATAAGAAGAGGATTCAAGTCTGGAATAGGGGTCTGCAAAATAGAGGGTGAAGGCCTCTTGTTAGAAATTAATAACAAAATAGAAGAAAAGTTACTTGACGGTTGTATTTTTGGGAAATCATTCAATGCTGCAACAGTTTCCTGCAAATTAGTACTCATAGCTAACTCATTATGCTCTTTTTCAATATGCTCACTAATGGCAACCTCCAATCCATCTTTGCCATCAAGTTCGAAAACATCATGTGCTAAAGAATCAACTACATCAATAGAATAAATAGTATTATCATCATTAGAATATTTCATGGCATCATAAATATTAAATTTAGCAATTTTACTATCAAATTTCAAAGTAAGTATGCCACTATGAACATCTATCTTAGTCTTGGATGTCTTTAAAAATTGTCTTCCTAACAAAATATGAGCAGTTTGGTCACTATTTTCCATATCAAGCACACAAAAATCAGCAGAAAAAATATATATTAATTTGTACAAGAACATCCTCAACTAATACCTTAGGATAGGCATTAGATCTATCAGCCAATTGAATTACAATACCAGTTTTACTCAGAGGTCCAAGATTTAAAGATTCATATATAGAATATAGCATGACATTGATAGAAGCCCCTAAATCTAACATGGCTTTCTTATTTTTATTGTTACCTATCTTACAAGGAATAGTAAACATTCCTGAATCGTTGTATTTCGTAGGGAGTTTTCTTTGAATTACTGCAGAAACACTCTCCCCTACTTTCACCTTTTTATATCCTTTATGTTTATGTTTCCTCTTTATTATACACAATTCTTTTAAAAATTTAGCATAAGAAGCTACTAGTTTGATAGCATCTAAAAGTGGAATATTTACATCACATTTATGAGAAGTCTCATATAACTCATTATTCTGTTCAATTTTTCTAGATTCTGCTAAAGCTTGAGGAAAATGAGCTACTGGCTTATAATCAAAAAAGGTGGAAACTTACAATTGGGTACCTCATCATCATTAGGGAAGTTCGTGTCTATATGGTTGTTTTCTCTTCCTCTTGTTTTGACAATGTAGGTGCTTCTTTTGCTAGTATGTCAACCGCTTTAACACTTCTCAAAACGATTGCACTTGCATTTTTTTGGATTAACTATCATTTGAAATGGTAGTTATCCTAAACTTTGTGCCTCTAGCTTATTAATTGTTGTAGCCATTTGGCTCATTTGATTATCTAAGCTTGGAATAATGGCCCTTATCTCCTGTTGAAATTGTAAGGTATTAGTGACTCTAGACTTAACAATTTCCGCTAATGATATACCAAAGTTAGAAGTTTGGCTTAGTTGTTTAGGGGGATATAGTTGCTTGTACTATTGGTAACTTGGCCAATTTTGATTGACGGGCTGATTTGATTGTGGATTCCCATAGTTAAAATTAGGATGATCTCTTCATCCTGGACTGTGTGTGTTTGAGTAGAGATTATACTTCCTTTGTGGTTGTCCAGGAAAACCACTTACCACGTTCACTTGTTCATTGGGCTCCTTTGGAAGAGTTGGGCACATATCAGTTGGATGCTCCGCTATTGAACAAATCCAATAAGCTTTCGCAGATTGTATGTTACCTACAGCCATTTGAAGAACAAGGGAAGTTAAAGTAGCAATTTGTTGTTATAGGGAACAAACATTTACCTCGTTGGCGTACCTAGATGGAATATCTAGCCTAGTACCAAATTGTTGAGAATTGGCTGCCATATTTGCAATTAAATTTCTTGCGCCCTCAGCAGTTTTATCTACAAAAGCTCCTCCACTAGCAGCATCTATCATGCTTCTATCATTTGGTAGAAGGCCTTCATAGAAGTACTGGATAAGTAGCTGCTGACTAATTAGATGATGGGGATAGCTTGCACATAATTTTTTGAAACGCTCCCAGTACTCGTAGAAAGACTCTGTATTTTGTTGCCTTACCCCACAAATTTATTTTCGGATGTTGGCCTCCCTTGAAGATGGAAAGTACTTTTCTAGGAACAATCTTTTCATCTTGTTCCAGGTGACAATACTTCCGAACGGTAGGTAGTAGAGCCAATCCTTAGCCGAATCCTTTAAAGAAAATGGAAAGGCTCTTAATTTGATTTGCTCTTCAATCACCCCCGTTGGCTTCATACTTGTGCATACCACATACTCCTTTAGATGCTTGTGAGGGTCTTCACCTGCAAGACCAAGAAAATTTGGCAATAAATGTATGAAGCCCAAATTTTAATTCAAAAGTAGTAGCAACATCTAAAGTAAGAAATATTATGCATAAAAGGTGTTGGTTCAAATCAGGGGCAGCGAGTTCTTTCAAGGTTCTATTTGTGGCCATGACTCCTTCTTCAGGATTAGAATGGTAAGACAATACGGAATTCGGAGGGAGGTTATTCTCGTTAGAGTTTCTTTGAGTTTCATTCCTTAACCAGTGCATAGTTCTTTCTATTTCTGGATCGCTCTAAAAATCACCTTTATTAGAAGATCGAGCCACAACCATAAACAATCAAGTACAATATGAAAAGAGATTAAAAAAAAAGTATATGAGAATGAATAATTAATGATTTTGCTTTTCTTTTTTTAAATGAATGAAAATATAATTAATTGCAAAAAAATAAAGATCACAAAAGAACAAAATTTAACTAGAATTACTCCCCGACAACGGCGCCAAAATTTGGTGTGCTGTCGTAGGCACCCAAAAATAAAACTTTTACTCTTAAAATTATATATAGAATTGTGAAAGTAAAGATCGATCCCACGGAGAGTAATTAGTATAAATTTATGCTATGTGAACAAGGATGGGGAGAGAGAGTTTTGAACATGACAAAAAAATTTAGAAGAGGTAAAAGCAATTAAAGTACTAAAATCAATCAAAGGAACAAATATTGGTCTCAGTCAACATTCACTATTGGGATCTTAAAATTTATCATCGATGCAAGCATAAATTAACTCATACTTTGAATATTCACGATAGAAAGTATCGTCCTATCTCTCTTAGGCTTATTTAATTAAAAACAAGCGATCTAATTAACTTTAATTACTAAATAATCCAAGACAAGCACTGAAGATTTAATCTAGCAATTTCTTAAAAACTAAGAGATCAATGAAGCAAAACAACACAAGCACAATCAGTTGCATTTAGTTTTGTCAAAGTTTTTTCCTAAGATCTAATTAAATAAAGCAGTTCATTAAATCTTGGATTCTTCACGAATTAGATAATTGAAACAATTATGGATATGATGTCTAATTATGTAGTAGATCAAAATTAATAATAAACTAGTAGGCATCATAATAATTAAACAAAACAATCATGAAGATAGGCGTAGAAAAACATTCAACACTCAAATTATAAATCAAATAAATAAAAAATAATTTAGATCTCGCAGGTTTATTAATTCTTTGGCTTCCGTTTCCTTCGACCAACAAGACTTTTAGCCGTACATGTTCATCAAAACTTCAAAAAAAAGTTGAAAAATAAGAAGAAGAGTTGTGTATTGTTCTCCTTTTCTTATGATGCCACCCCTTTTATATACTCTAAATTGGTTGTTTGAAGACCATAATATCTTCCTACAAATCCTCTAAAAGTTACAAACTTCTCAACAATAAAACTAAGTCATAGAACAAGTAGGAAAATAATTATTGGTTCCTATTTTCTTTCACAGCATCTTTGACTCAACTTCAAGCCTGATTTCATTCATAATACAACCTGAATATCGGATAACTCAAATATAGAAGTTGTAGATCTTTGTCTTAGCTTTCCAAATCTTTTTGACGCAGCTCAATTGTATTTCGGATGAGAAAGTTATGCCTATTTTGGTAAAAGATTTCAAAATTGTCCAAAATTGATATTTAGCTCTATTTTGCAATTAGTTGTCTCCACTGCATCCTAAACTAATATATAAGAATAATGAGTACATTTAGTTATGAAATGAGCATAAAATGGTAGACATTAGGGATAAAAATACAATATTTTATGTTCTCATCACATATAATTCAAAAAATAATTCGCAATAGTTTTCAGGTCACGTAATTAATTATCTTTCTGGGTTCTATGCAAGATAGCATTTAGCAACTCAATCAAACGTAGCATACTAATCCTTTATAAGATGGTTTTCGCCACGATCGCATAGCTTCCGAGCAATCCTTCGTATATTACCAAGTCCAACAAGGTTTCATCGCACCAACTAGCCATGATAATGCACCGTGCAGGTTGGGACACTATATGCCTGACAAAGTTTGATACGACAAAGTGCTGTCATACAACTACCGGCGGGTGTTTTGTTGCAAGGCTTTCGTCTATGTACCGAAGAACGAGAGGTCCAAGCTTGAACCAAAAACGAGGCAGTACGTCTTTGTCGGCTATGGTCAGTATGAGTTTGGCTGTAGACTCTATGATCCAACCGATGGGAAGAAAGCTCCAGAGACGTGAATTTGCAAAAACAAAAATTTGATTACAAAGTAAAAAAAGAGTACAAGAGTACAATTGATTTCTGGGGAAGTGCAACTGTAGCAATCTGATCAGAAGATAATCACTTTATTCCTTGGACGATGTGATATCGAAGACACAAGCCTTTAGAGAATGCAACTGCACTTTGTCAGTAGATTATGATCATTAATGATGTTTTAGAACTGATTTGAAACTCTATTTATAGAGTTCTGAAATAACTATTTTCTGAGTTGCGAGCACTTCAGGTTGCACGCCTTCTATCTAGTTTTGCGAACTGGTACTTAAACTGCTGGGGACGCGGGGCATCCTTTGAGTGAGATGCACGTGGTCGTGGGCAGTATAGTGGACAAGTTCTTCGAGATTAATGGCATGCGCACCACATCATCCTACTTCTGAACAAAAGTTGATTAGGTGGTGCCAAAACTCTTGGTAGCACGAGCATGCAACTTGACATTTGTCGCCTTTGACTGGGTCTTCTATGCTATGATGATTGATACTCGCACTTCTTGATAACTTGTGCAAGCTAGCTGTCAGCATTAATTACTTGTTAATAAAATCTCCTCGAGCGCCGCATTGTGCGGGATTCGAATAGATTTTCTTCGACTGACGAGCTGTTAGAGCTGTCAGTAATGATGGCAACCGTTACAGCTTCTCGAGGATGCTTACCACATGTAGCGCGCGCACCCCTTGCTTAGGCGCAATCTGAGATGGCTTAGGCACAACCTGAGACAAGCGTAACTTAGTAATCTGGCGCCACTTGATGCTGGAGCTTTGTTGAGAGGGGCGCCCATTGACTTTTAGGCTCCTACAATACCCCATTCAGAGTTTTTAAAGTTTGAACGATTTTAAAATTTGAAATACTTTGATTAGAAAAATTTAGCACGAGTTGTGCTAGTCAATGTTTAACCAATTCTGCTTTTTGAGGCAAGTTGCACAACAGTTTCAAAATACCCTTTAGGCTATAAATAGCCGTTCAAAGAGGATTTTTAACTTTTTACTGAAAGTTATTTTCTTAAACCCTTCATCTTCTTCCTCCTAACTCCCGAAGCTCCTCCGACGATTGTCAATGGCACCAAGGAAGCCCGCCGCCGACAAGGGAAAGGCTATTGCTGGGCCTTCATCGCGTGCATCACCACCGAGGTCGCCTCCTATGTGCCTCCATCATCGAAAGCTGAATAAGCCAACCCACCTCTCGAAGGTGATCTTCATAGAACAAATTGAGCATCACTTAGGCGCTAGTGAACAAACAAAGTCAATCATCTCTTTTTAGAGTTCAGATTGATTTGCACATTCTGTAACGTGCGCCTCCTCTTTTAGAGTGTAGGCGTGCATTATATTTACTCGTGCCTCATCTTTTTAGAGTGTCGGCTGCGTCAAAAATACATTATTTGTTTTTTACGAACTGTGTTGCACATGTTTCGAATTTGTGCCTTCTGACTTGCGTGAATGCACCCTTCAGACATGCGTATTTCAAGTTTGCACTAGGTGCAACCTGATAACTTGCACAATGTAGAACTTGAGTTCATATTAATCTTGAGCTGTCACTAGGCGCACTCTGTAGGCTTGTGCATCATAGAATCATGTGCAACCTAATTTATATATATTTTTAGATGCTCGTGCAACCTGTGACTTCGCACACCCTGTTTCAAATTTAGATATTGTTGTATAGACTTTATTATTGACCTTTTACTCTCTTCTTTTTGCAGTTGATCTTAAAGAAGACCCTAATGTTGAAAGATATTCTTCGACCTTCAACGTGTCAGAATACCGAGAAGACTTATCCCACGTACAGTATCCTAAATATGATCTTCCTGAGTCCCAAAGAGCTATGCTCGCAGCTCAAGAGAACCCTACCTTATTATGCTTGATGAACGGTGAAGCTTTGGAAAGTCTGGACAATGTCGTTCATAAGAAGCCAGCTTTCTTATTTAGAGAGGTGATCAAGAAGATGTCCCAGCCCAAAGCGAAGAGAGAAGATAGATTTTATCAATGTGGGGACAGAATCATGTATCTCACAGAAATGTCGAGATACTTGTCTCTGTCTCGATATGCATTTTCTAGTTATCCCCGACGTATGGCATAGGATCTGACCCCGATTCAACAGGCCAGATTTGGAAAGATATGCTATAGATTGGGTCTACAAAACAAGGATTTGTTTTACAGTACTTCGGAGAGATACAGTTCCTATCTAAGAGATTTGAGACCAAGTTGTATACCACCCGAAGAATCATCAATGCTGTTTCCTGTCAGGGTACCTACTTTTGCGAACATATTTGCGAAGGCTGAAGGAAGATACCCAGACCAAACCATACGCTTAACAGGCTTAGTGAACCCTGACATGAAACGCTAGAATAGTGTAGTGGTCTGGGTTTTGGATAATTTTAAGGATAAACTCCTCGAATTAGAGCTCTATGATCCTATCTGGACCACTGCTCATGGCTTTTGCCCGAATGCTTACATGTTTTTGGCTTTAGTTGAAAGATATAATGAGAGGACGGTACTTTCATGATGCCTCACGAAGAAATCGACTTCGTACTTCATGAAATGAAGTATCTTTCACATTTGCCAATGGGTGAAAACCCATATAGAGAATATGTGCCGACAAACGAGGAATTGGATACTCTATCAGCAGAGAACCCTCAGATGGTGGCTGTGTTTGAAGAGTTGTTATGCTACTATATGATTTGTTCTCTTTACTACAAGAGTGCTTCCAAAGGGACTTGCTATACCAGCGAATGGCTGCCATACTTGTTTCTGGGGCATGCTCATGAAGAGAAGATCGTCGGGAGTCAAGCTTGCGATACTTGTTTTTTTCAAACCGCTCAGCCGCAGCGATGTAGAAATTGATAGAAAAAACTAAGCATTATGATGACATCCTGGATGTAGATTGGTACCCATTCACTGCTGGTGCCCCAATCAAAAATTATCTTAGAAGGGTTACAGACCCATGTCTCGAGAAGCCGAGCTGGCGAGTTTCCTCTCTTTATGGCTACGGCGGTTTGTGATACCCGGAGCCAGTGCTGTCGACCGATTCCAACGAGGTGTGTGTCATAGTGCGTCTAGTGTTCGACTACAAGATGGATCTTCTCTCGGTGATGACATGCCACTTGAACGTAGGCTTGCGTTCTTTCGTTAACACCATGGTGTACAATAAGAATTCTCGGGATGACTTCCCTCGTATCGAAATGTCGTACACATATCTATTTGGGTGGTTGCTGTTGCACTACCCTGACTTGATGGACCCAGATATGGGTACAATCGGAGGTAATTTTATCAGGCATTATTTGTCACGACCCGTACCCGCTTTTCGGACGCGAGCTCGTGAGCAAGCCAGCTACGTATCGGGCGGACTCCAGCCCGACTCGAGTATGTATAAGCTGTCAAGGTCATGGGTATCATGTCTAATCTAAACTGTATCTCAATCCACAAGAATCAAATAAAACAAGAATGAGCAATTATGGGTCATGGTCTGCAGCCCATTAGCATATTGTCCGATTAGACTCTAAGAATGATATGAGTCTATAAATAAGCAAAAAATATCATGGTACTGAATATAAAGCACGAGAGGATAATAAAGAAATGTCACAAGCAAATACCTGTATCATGCATCGTAATCCTCTACCATCCCGCTCTGCTAATTAACTCCATACAATCGCTAAACCTGAAGCGATCATCAGGTCCTCAGAGGACTAGCAAGATACATAAAACATACCTATCTAACAGTTTAATCATGCAATAATATAACCAGGGTATATACAGGAACTAGACATGAGACTGACATGTGGCTGCTGACAGGTAACTATGAACACGGATACGGGATCAAGTATGCATAAATGAACTACTGGAAGATCAATGGAATACCAACCCTCGCCTCGAATGTGGACTCGTGGGTCAGTTTCATGACAAGTCACCCTCGCCCCATGTGTGGACTCGTGGTGCAAACGGACAACCCTCGTCCCGTATGTGGACTCGCAGGTTGTGGAAAAAACAAAGGAATAGCAGTTCACTCACACATACTTGCAGACACGACTCAGTCAAGATACAGGTGAAGACATGATACAACTCAGTCATGACACAGGTAAGGACAACTCTAGCATGATCCATGACGTAAACAAGCCTGGTATAACTACACTATCAAGTCATGAAACACTGATATACAAGCAAGACAATAAACTAGTAAATACGGTATCATATAAATCTATAACAACTAAGATAAATAAAGATAACATACTACAACATGTGTACTATAAGCATGAAAATAAACTGTAGAGGGAGGCAAAGTATACTTGCCTGGTGGTAGCGCGAAGAACCAATAAGATACCGTCAACTAGTACGCCATAAAGTCCAAAATACACAAATGTCTCCAAAAGCTGAAACAGACATCGCCAACATTCTCAGAATAGTCAAATTAGCTAGGATTGCCTGTCCTTAAGTCAAATTCTGGACACAGGGGCAAAACGGTAAGTTCGGGCAAAAACGGTGTCCGCCGTTGGACTCGCTTTGCACCGAAAAGCATGCCAGATTCAATGGTCTCTAAAGTCGTCAAACTATATGTCTATAGATTCATTTTGATGATATGAACCCAACGGTATGTCCAGTTTTGGATTACGGTGGACCGTGCACAAAATCGCCCGTTGAATCGGACCGTGGGGCCCACAAAACAGCGTTCCGATTCAACTGTCTCAGAATCGGACCAAACATGGCATACAGGACCACAAAAATGATACGGTCCTGCTGGCGTAAGTTTCATCTCGATGTGACGAACGTGCACAAAGTAATTGAAAAACTTGCACAGAGGCCGATACGGTGAA
>JANAVB010029083.1:0-2500 GCA_029216955.1 Iris pallida | reverse complement strand
TTTTTTTTTTTATATATATATAGATATATATATATACAACCACATATACACCTATATAATATATATATATATATATATAATATATATATATATATATATATATATATATATATATAATACACACACATCATTTGTCAAAATAATAATACCAAATGTAGGAGAACAAAATACAGTAATTCGATGCTAGACGTACTTGAAATTGCAGGTGTAGCCTAGATATCGCCAACTGCACCAGGGTAACTAAGAATGGTGTTCAACCTATTTCTAAAATAGAATATAAATTCAATAACAATAAAATATTATATATATATATATATATATATTATATATATATATATATATATATATATAAATCTTTATATATGGAATGCCTATTTGGACAATCAAAATTAATAAATGCAATATGTACGTCTACATGGACGTCTTAGGACTCACTAAGCCTACACGGGCTTGGGCTCGGTTCGGTCCAGTCCGGACTAGCTTGGTGTAAATGAATTTCCTAAAAGTCCAAATATTAATAAATAACTAATTAAACTATTTATAGGGATTAATTTGCAACTTGGCATGGTTTCTTAGTTAGGACATACTTATGGCTGGGTCTTCCCTGGCATGGCTAATACACTAGTCAAGGCACGCCACTACACTATCCGTGCCATGATTCCTAGTCGTCTTGTCCTCCAAAACTCTACCATGGCTAAAGGCATCTACCGTAATAATTAATTAAATTATTTATTTATAAAAATCTAAAGTCACCATTTAAATTAAATAAATAAAAAAATATTTTAAAATTTTTTTTGGGGAAGGGGAGCTACATTATTCCAATGCTCGGTGGTATATAAATGCGCTGTCAGAATGCCGAAGAGCTTTGAACCGAGGGTGGATGGAGATTTCAATGTGTTCCTCCTCCTCCAGGATATGAGAATCTTCCTCCATAACTCATGGATCTAGAAAAAGCATCTCTTCGTCTATCTTCGGCTGAGTTTACATGGTTGAAGACAATCCGGCCATCACATTTAGTATATCGATTTAAGGGCGAGTGCTTTCTGGAACCGTATTTACCAAGCTGATTTGTTGGACAGTTCGGCTATGAACAACTGCACGGGGGTAACGCCACCACTTGTTTACAGGCTAAGGGTTACCTAATAGATGGTGCCAGGGTATATAGATATTATAATGCAAGTGGCACTAAGGCCACATTCTCGATGCTCCATGTCTCCCAGATAGGCCCGCGTATGTTATATACATACGCGAATTTTTATACTTCGGCCAACACTTTACCGAAAGCTTCCACCTGGCGGACAGTTTTGCCAGTGATAGACGTTCAAGAGTTGGAATTTGTATTGCACAATCCTTCAGAGATGAAGAGAATCACGAACCCGTTGACGAACCTCTGGAAGCCTTTATCGTAGGCTTCTATGATGAAGTCAATGATCCACTAGATGTGTCACTGAAGATATGGAAGGAGAAGTCCCTAGCAAAGGAACATGGGAGGAAAAAAACTGGAGAGTCATCAGCTCCTTCACACCCTGGTGATTTCCTTTCTTCTCCTAAGGCTACAGAGAAAAAAAGAAGACCACATTGGTCATTACAGAGTAGCCTACCACCAGGACTACACGGTCCCAGACAAAGCAGATGCAGACTGGAGCATCCCCTAGAGGAGGAGAGGCAACTCCTTCTTCAGTTCCAAGAAGCAGTCGAGTTGCCCAAGAAGAGGTTACTAGAGAACCCAACGTGCAAGATGACATCGATGAGGTTGAAGAAGAATCTGAGACACCTCTTGTGCGCAAGGCCAAAAGGAGATTAATGGTGACTCCAGAAGACCATCAAGAAACGTTGTCGTCACAAGATGTGCCACCTCTATAGGTAAATTTTAATACTCTTTTAATGTGATCTTGATTGTGCAACATATTGACATTGTTCTTTTTCATCTGCAGAGGTTAGCGTTCCGGCTTCGATCATTACAGAAGGGATTTGGAGCTCATAATCACAAAAATGACTATTCCCGTGACTGTGTTAGCTGCCGCAGGAATTATGATGTCATCTCCAACTCCAGGAGTCCTAAAAACTACCCTTCCTGAGAAGGAGTTACCTTTTACATAATTTAATCATGATGTCACTTTTCCTTCAATAGCCCAAACTCCTACTCACTCTCAAGAGGATCGAGAAATGATAGCGGCTCTCGAAGGCTGTGACTATGGCGATGCATTTGAAGATGATTCTACAAGCGCCATTGAAGGAGGCCAAGCTTCAGTGGAAGTCCAGCTGAATCAAGAGTTACGAATTAAGGCCAAACTACTACTGAGGGTGAGGAGTACCCTATTATTGAAAAGGGGCTTTCGAGTCCAAGAACTGATGAGCCTAAAAACAACGACAATTCTGATGAACATGAAAGTCAGACCATGGCTCCTGAAGATGCTAGGATCAATGAAAATACCAACACTGTACTGTAGAGACTCAAACCCCTACCAACCAGGATTTTGAGGTCAATACATAAGTGATT
>JANAVB010029082.1:0-87592 GCA_029216955.1 Iris pallida | reverse complement strand
AAAATTTGACATTGGATCGTCGATCCATTTCTTCAAAATAAATCTCAGTATATACCCCTTCGCTACAAAAATTTTAACTGTTAATTCGATCGTTCGATAGATCAAAAATTGGCAACCAAACTAACTATTTAAATTATGTTTATTTCGGACAGTTTCGTGGAGCCAACTTCACGGATTCATTTCTTCCTCCTTGAAACTCCGTTTGACGAACCACCAATTCCGATACATAGAAGTTTAACCACCTTTGACACATAAAATTTTTAGTTTTATAGGATGTTGTTTGGTTAGTTGGAATCGACGCAAAGTTGGTCGTTCAAAATTGTAATTTCTAACATGTAAAATTACGAATTTTCACCCGGGGTATCTGATTCAAAATCTGACACCACTATTATATACGTGGCAACTTTCTAGCCAAGATTGATATATAATTTGTTAAATTTGGACAACCTTTATCTTGGCACATTTTTTGATACAAAGTGGGTCCAACGGTGGACCCAATTTTGACCCAAAATTATCGTTTTTCTTCTATATCAGAATTAGACTTATGGATAGGCTATTTTAGCTAATTTGACTATGGACATGTTGATATCAGTTTCATCATCTGACAACTTTTGTTAGATTCCTCCTTCTGTAGTATCATTAAATTATAATTAATTAATATTATGTTCGTATTTCAAAATTCGTTCGTTGAAACTGAGATCAACCAATTCCAGTGATCTTATACCGCTGAAATTGACAAAGTAACCGTATGAATTGCCAAGATAATATTGTTAACCTTATGGTTGATCATCTTGTCTCGATTCGTGCATCGTGGATTTCGTTATACGTATTACGAGATACAAACTTAATAGTTAAACCTAAAATTTGTAATCTATATTATTAACGAATAATAGTCATAGAGATTAGTGTAACCAAGTGCTAAATGGTATGGATAATAGATGGCATAGGTAACATAGGTATTACACGACTTAGAATGACCCAAGCTCTCTAGGTAGGAAATTGATAGTCATATTTGTATTTAGTAAATAATTTATATTTGTTTGTGATTTGGGGTTGATAGATATTGTATGGAGTATGATTCATTGGTTCATGGATAGTTTAGTTAAACTTTGGTATGCAGTCTCAGTATGGATTGAATAAAACTCCAGTCAAGTATACCTAGTCGAATTGTACAGTTTGTTCATGCATTTTCCATATTGTTATTCTTTTTATTCTTACTTGATTACATATTTCTCATATTTATGTCATTATTATTTTCTTATTTTATATGCACATTCCTTATTTGTTCTTCATGTGTCACTATTTGTTTCATGTGAGTATCTGACGATATTTTCTAGTCCTTAGTCTCCGTTCCACTAAGTTGACTTGACCTATAGTCGAGATCGATTGTTACACATTGACCTATGTTATCTCTAGATCGGAATCATCCTATGGTACTACAGTATAGAGACTCCTTATCGACTTGTCATTCCATCTCTAGGACTGGGAGTATCCCATTGTGTTACGACGTTAGAGACTTGTTATCGACGTGTTATCCCATCTCTAGGACCAGAAGTGTCCCATGGCATTACAGTAGTATAGACTTATCTTTTGTCTCAAGATCGAATGTGTCCCATGGCGTTATGGTATTGAGTCATCTTTATTAATTTGTTATATGTTTTACTTTTCTCTCTTTCCATGCTTATTATTTACTGTTACATTTGGCATATTTTTATGTATCTTGCTACATCTCTCTGAGGTCCTGGTGATCGCTCCAATTTATTACTGGTTTTTTTCCAGGTATTTGTCGAGACTACTAGAATAGAAGGATAGATTGGGCGACGATTGTATCTCCAGTATTCAGGTATCACCAGTGGTATGTTTATTATTCTTTCATCTTTAATGTTTTATGATGACATCTTTAGGTGTATAGTCTAGTTTTACAAGCTTACTTTTTGTTATGAGCTTGTTCAGATGATTGTATTAAGGTCTAGCCAACCTTGTTACAGATTATCCCTTCTTATATTTGTATTCAAGTGGCATCAGTTTATTATTTTTTTGATCAACATTAATGCACTGATTCCTACTTGTGATTATTATCTGTGGATTGAGTTATAACTAACTTGCCACTTTAGACCCTATCTTAGACAGCTTACGTACATGCTTGAGGGTTCCAACGATTGGACTCATCCTTGAGCATGTACCAACTGTCCATGTCACGTGCTTGTCCTGTGACTTTTGGGACATGGCATGTTAGTATTGGAATTAAATCAATTAATAAAGGTAACTAATATTACTGCTATCTGAATTTCTTAATTCTTGACTTAAATAGTTGAACCTATCTTCTGCCAAATTTTTAGTAAAGATATGAGCTAGTTGATGTTCTGTGTCATCATATTATTAATTAATGTCTCCATTTAATTGATGATCTCTAAGAAAGTGATGTCGTATCTCAGTATACTTGGTGCGTAAGTGACATACATGATTCTTAGTCAAATTGATCATGCTAGTGTTGTCATAGAATATTGGAATGTATGAATATTGCAAGTTATATTCTTCGAGGTTTGCTTCATCCACAAAATTTGTGCACAACATCGTCCTTAGGCGATATACTCGGCCTCAGTAGTTGATAATTTTGCTTCTTACTAAACTAAGAGACTAAAGCTTTTTGCTTAGAAAATGACATGTATCGCTAGTACTTTTTGTATCCACTTTGCATCGAGTAAAATTAGCATCCAAATAACATGTCAGGTCAAAGGACGTAGTTTAGGATACCACAAGCCAACAGAAGAAGTGCTCTTAAGTTATCAAAAGATACACTTAACAGCGCTCAATTGTGATTCCTTAGGGTTAGCTTGGAATCGTGTACATAGCAAACACTAAACATCATATCAGGACGACTAGCAGTTAAATACAATAAACTACCGATTATACCTCAATACTTACGTGTGTCAACTGGTTTACCTTGTTTATCTACGTCAAGCTTAGTAGAAGTTGCCGACAGAGTTTCATGAGGCTTGGCTGACTCCAGATCGAACTTCTTTAGCAGATACTTTGTGTACTTGGCTTGGTTGATGAGCATCCCATTTGTGGTTTGATTGATTTGTTATCCAAGGAAGAACTTCAACTCCCCCCTCATGCTCATCTCAAACTAACTCTGCATACACTTAGAAAAAATCTTGACAGAGAGATTCATTAGTAGAACCAAAAATGATGTTGTCAACGTAAATTTATACTTGTAAAAGATTATTATTCAAAGATTTTATGAAAAGTGTTGTATCAACCTTGCCTTTTAAAAACCCTTTTTCAAGTAGAAAAGAGCTTAGGTGGTAATACCAAGCATGAGAGGATTGTTTCAGTGTGTATAAGGCTTTCTTCAACTTAAAAACATATTCAGGGTTTTTCAAATCAGTAAAACCAGGAGGTTAAGCAACATAAGCTTTTTATTTTATAAAAACTATTTAAAAAACCAATTTTAACATTCATTTGAAATAGTTTAAAATTATAAAAACAAAGAAAAGTACATAACATGTGAATGGATTCTAAACGCGCAACTGGGGCATATGTCTCATCGTAGTCGATACATTCCTCTTGGTTGTATCCTTTAGCTATGAGTCAAGTCTTATTATTTGTGAATTAGCTATTCTTATGAAGTTTATTTCAAATACCCATTGGGTGACAATTACTAGATGATCAATGGGCTTGGGAACATGTTTCCAAACTTGATTTCGTTCAAATTGGTTAATTAATTTTGTATAGCATTTAACCAATAATTATCACTACAAGCTTCTTTTATGTTCTTAGTTGCTAGTTGTGAAATAAATGCTACACTAGAAGCTATATCTCTAGTAGAGGAACAAGTACTTACACCTTTTGTAATCTCACCAATTACCAAGTCCTTGTGGTTGTCAGCCATGAACTTCATCTTCTTTGGCAGACTCTCTAGGTAGTTGGTTCTGGGTTCTGCTTTGATATATGCTATGCTTGGTGTACCGTGGTCCTCATGTCACCCTCGTTGTTCGTCTAACTGTTCATCTTATCGAAGGTGACGTTGATTGATTCTTCAATTTATATTGATTTCTTGTTGAAGATTCGGTAACCTTTGCTCTTAGCCGCATAACATAGAAAATATGTTCATTAGCTTTCGTGTCAAATTTGCCAAAATTAATTTTTTATTCAAAATAAAATATTTGCAACCAAAAATCTTAATATAAGAAACAAAGGAGGTCTTATCAAACCATCGTTCATAGGGAGTCTTCTTCGATTTTGGTCAAATCAGAACCCTATTCAAAACATAACATATTGTATTGACAACTTCTACCTAAAAATATTTAGGTAGAATAAACTGGTTTAATATAACTCTAGCCATCTCGCTAAGAGTTTTGTTCTTACGTTCCATACTGCCATTTTGTTGCGGAGTCCGAGGGTAAGAAAATTCGTGAAAATATGTGTGTGTCCCAAAATTGTTCAAAGTTAATATTCTCGAATTTGCCACCATGATCGCTTCGAATACGAGTGATCATGAAGTCTTTCTCATTTTGTACTTTTTTACAAAATCTGAAAATTTTGAAAGTGCGTCATGCTTATGAGCAAGGAAATATACCCACGTGTATCTTGATTTATCATCTACAATTACAAAGGCATATAGCTTACCATTTAACTAGCAACTCTACTGGGTCTAAACATATCCATATTTAATAATTGTAGAGGTCGGGTAGTACATACAACGTTATTGACTTAAATATTGATTTTGTAGCTTTGTTATTTTCACAGTCGCAACATACCATGGCGTTCTTGAAGGCGACCTCTGGTAAGCCTCGTACCAATTTCTTTATGGATAATCTCGCAATTGACTCCATATTTGCATGTCGTAGCCTCGTGTGTTGTTGCATCCACTACCAAAATTTGTATTATGATTAAATAACACTAGGTTTCTTATGGAAATTTGATTTTGAGAACGAAATGGTATGAAACTAAGTCTATAGGTGCCATATGATCGCATTTGGTTATATAATGGTCTCTATGGTACTAGATAGCCCGAATAGGTTATTTTAGCTATTTTTATATTTTCTGAAAATTTTTAAACTTTTAGATAATTTTTACTATAGTATTATTATTATTTTGAAAGGCTTTTATATTTTTTTCGGAGCACACGTGCATATTTTACAGACCAGATAGTTTACTAGGATCCTAGAACGTCAAAAGTATTTTCTATAGACTTCTGGTAATTTTTTGGAAATTTTAGATATTTAATACAGAAAAAACTATTTCTTGGACTTCTAGAATTTACTGTGCATGATATGAGCAAATATTGACCCTAAATATTTTTCTAAGGTTCATTATGTTATTTTATATTTTCTAGAATTTTCTCATTATTTTAATATTTATTATGATTTTTCTTTAGTAGAATAGATTTTAAAAACTATTTTCTATTAATTATAATTCATTTTATTAATTAAATAACGTAGTCAGCAGAGGAGGGCCTACACATTAGCCACACAGGCCTAAACGTGGGCCCCTGCTATCAGTAGCTGATAATAAAATGGGGGAGTATGGCAGTGTCTCCGAGTTGGATTGGGAGTCTAGCCGAAGTCGACCCCCAAGCCAACTCGAAGTCGGCCTGGTCCACAGCCATTCGATTTAAATTCTGGGGCTCGGATTGAGCGCAACATGGCCCTTATTGTGTCGGGGTTCACTGCCCTTTCTCTTCTTCTATATATATAGTATATGAAACCCTAAGTAATTTCCTACCGCATTAAAAACTTTAGGGAGAGAGAATTGATCTAGGAGTTCTCGAACTTCGTGGATCGATTTTCGCGAAACCAGAAGAGCTTTTCATGCGCCAACTTTTTGTTGGAAATGTACTGAGGTATAGTTTCTGAATATGTAGTTTATTTTCATAAATTATCAACCTAGATCTTTAGAAAACTAGTAGAGTGTCCATTGTCCAAAATTTGACACGTTTCAGTGTTTTCGAGATATCGGGAGAACCAAGAATTTGAATCAAGGACTGTTTAAAGTTACAAAAAGCTAACACAGAGACCTACGACATATATTTTCTCCAAAAATTAATACATTCATCTATTATTTTATTTTATTCGTAAAACTCTATTTTGGTCGTCGAATCATCGATTTGGTTACAGTTAGCCATAATGGCGATATCTTTTGACCAGATTGTTATTTTGTGGCGGGTCGATTTCAGTGCACTCGTAGCACTAAAATCTACTAGGGTGCATACTCAAGTGATAGAGTTTTTGTTGTTTGGCTACTTAGTCATCGATGCGCCTCGATTTGCATGCCACGAGTTCCTAATTAGAAACCATAATTTTCCTTGGCTAAAAATTACTATTTCATTTTAATTCCAAAATTATATTAGATTAAAATAGGTGTTTAGATGATTTATTTCAAAATTACATATGATTAGTTATGTTAAACCATTAGTCACTTTCTAGGATTTTATAGTGGGATTTTCTTAATCTAACCTATGTTCATTTATTTATCGGGGTAGATCGGACAACGTCGTGAGTCCCGACTTCATCCTTTTCTGGAGCAAGGCAAGTTTCACTATGGCATTATATTACTTTATTTTGTACTACATGTATCCTTGTACTATCCTTTCACTATTATATCTTCATATTTTCTATTGTCACTGTTCTAGATTCATCATGATTATTGCTTGTACACGAGAGTTAGAGTCGCTAGCGTATATGTACATGTTCATGCCCAATTTCTAATTTATCATAATTCTCATTTATCGTGTTGTTAATGTTAATCATGTTGGACATGTACTTGTGAGACAGTCGGGTGAGAGAATACAACTAGTAGACATATGGTACCCCAGTGTAGCCCAGAGTTTATTCGATCAGGAGACCTCACGTATAGACTGTCCGATTTCTAACCCAACACATGTAGAACGTTAGTATTCTAAAATATATTGGACACGTGTCTTCGATTCTTGTTGCTATATTGCTTAGAGGTTCATATCTTTTGAGTATACTTTCATAAAGTTAATGTGCCATGGTTGATCTCTTCTTAGTATATCGTATCACGTTTACAGTTAATCTTTTTTTTGTATCTCCTCATATTTGTATATTATATTGTATAGTGTAGTGTTATGGTGAACTTGTTCCAATCCTGACTAGATAACTATTTTTCAGTTTTAGACAACGTGGTTTACCCCAAGGTTTATGGTGGTGACAATGATATTACCAATATGTCGGTTGCTTCTACTGATGTAGAGTAGCATATTTCTTCCTTATCCTCTTTCATGTTATTCTTAGCTAGTGAGCTTAGAGGACCATAGTTCTAGTTGTTTTATATTTATTTTTAGCGGGTTTGTTTCCGAGACACTTTTGAGTTGTAGTGGATCTTTATTTAAATTAATTATAGAGACTTTTTAGTTTAATCTCTTTGTCTTAACTTAGTTGTGGATGATATATGTGGACTGTGTACTTGTATGGATAATGCTTATTATAGACAGCGTACTACCGTCGATACTGTGGCGTAGGATGGGCTTGGACAGGCACTCGCATCCCAAAAAATCGGTACGGGTCGTGACAAGTTCTACAGATGACTCTCGTCATTTTTGGCGTATAGGCATCTACCTATACTGTTAGGATCTAACAAAAGATAGAGAACATAAATATTATCTTCCGTAATTCCTTCAAAAATAGTGCTACCTATTGAGCTATCAATTATTGTATGTTTGTCTTTAATAAAATTAATACCATAACCATGGTCAGTTAAATGGCTTATGCTAAGTAGATTATGCTTTAACTCTGTTATAAAACATATATCTTTAATAACAGGATAGGGAGCCTTACTAATGCTACCAATACCTATAATGTACTCTTTCAAGTTGTTTTCAAAGGAGACATATACTTCTTTCTTCTTCGACAGTGTTGAAAACAAAGATACATCTCTGGTCATGTGCCGTGAGAAACCGCTGTCGAAGATCCATTTGCTTCTAGAATGGGTTGGATGTTCCACCTACAAAATAGTTTGCAAATAACATTAGGTACCCATTTCTTATAAGGTCTTGACAAATTAGTTTTTGGTACCCAAGTACAAATATTCAAATTTACTAATCTTATAACTCCATATGCAGAAGAGATATGACCAGGAGTGCCAAAATAGTGACATCTAGCATGTGCATGAGTGTTAGGTGAAGTGTTGTCTTATGTACTTGTTTGGTAGTCCTATGGGCTTTCAGAAGATACTTATAATAAAAAAGCATGTTTTGAAGAACCATGTCTAGGAGTGCCATACATTTTGGGTTTGATAGTCTTTGGTTGAACAATGTTCCTTTTGGATAAGTGACAAGTGTTAGAAGAGGAAGCAGCTAATATCGGCTATTTTTCTAGCCTAATTTCTAACTTTTTGTAAGTGTCAAATAATCTATTATAATTAGCTATTAGGGCATCATTCCTAGTTAGTTTATTGATACTCTTCTTCTTCTCGATTTGATAATCTTCTGGCAGCTGAGTATGGTCTTGTCTTTCTCCTCAAGAGTACATGATGCTTCGTGCAATTGTACTTAATGGAAGCTAACTCACTAGTCTCACTATAGGGTGGAATCTCTCTAACATCTTCTAGTAGCAGAGTCAATCTTTCTATCTCAAGTTTGTGTTCCTTGAGTTCCTTCTTAGAAGTCTTATATTTGCCTAAAAATTTTCTATGGTCATCTAAGAGGTCACTAAAGGCATCACCTAGCTCACCAAAGGTAAAATCATCGTATAGGGGATTAATAGTTACCTGATCGAAAGCCATTAGGCATATATTTGTAGTGTCTTGTGAACTATCACCTTCTGAGTCGATGGCTTCACTTTCGTGCCATATGGTCGTGTTTGCATACATTCTGGACATCTATTTCCTTGCATAACTCTTTTCATATTTGTTACCGTTCTTAGTCGATGATGTTGACGGACAGCCTTTCTTGATGTGTCCGTTCTTTTTGTTTCCGTTGCCTATTTTCTCTTTGTCATCATTGTTGTTATTATTATGGAGGTAATTACTTCGACGACTGAACTTCAAGAACTTTTTAAAATTTCTTACCAAGAGAGCTTGCTCCTCACTATATGACTCACCGTCTTCAGACTCCTCTTCAACTATTCTCTTTTGTTGCACCTTGAAAGCAATTAATTTCTCCTTGTGTGCTGATTCTTCAAAATCTTGCAACTCTAGTTCGTGAGTCATCAGCTTCCCCATGAGTGCTTCAAGTGACATTGATGTGATGTCATTTCCTTCAATGATTACTGTAGACTTGGGGTTCTAGTTCATTGTGAGACATCACAGTTCTTTGCGAATCTTCTCGTGATTGTTTTACTCCTTGTCCAGGGAAGACAACGGATTTACGATGTCAAGAAATGGGAGAACATATGTAATTGTCTTATTTGGATGCCTCGTACTCCTGAGTTAATCTATTGATCTTTGATTCTTTGACCTGAGTCATGCCTTCATGAGTCACCTCTAGAAGCTTCCAAAATTTGTGAGATGTTGTGCAAGTGGACACTCTGTTAAAATCAGTCACGTCTACTACACAAAATAGCACGTTAATAGCACGAGCGTCAAGATTAGCTTGTTTATTTTCATTATTAGTGTATGTGTCATGTAGTTTATCAATAAGTGCACCATCAACAACTATAAGTGTCGACTCTTTGTAGCCATCAATAACAATTGACTAAAGGTCAAAATCTAATAACTTAAGTAGAAGCTCATTCGTGTTTTCTAGTATGTATAGTTGGTTCCATCAAACAGTAGAGGTCCGTTGGTGGATTGCCCTTCACGTGTATTAGTCATGTGATAGTATTTATAGATAGTATATGCAAATAAATGACATAAAGTAGTTGAACTTGTAAATTAACCTGCTCTGATACCAATTATAGGACCGATATACTAAGCAATAAATACTCTAGAAGGGGGTGAATAGAGTGTACCGTAGAATATTGACAATTAAAACAAAACCACTACTATATCACTATCATGTCACAGTATCTATGTCATAGTTATCTAAAAGCAGTAAATAAGATAGACAAAGAGCAAATGCAAACACAGTGATATATCCTGGTCTACCTCTTTTGAGGACTAATCCAGGGACTCTTTCTCCGAGTTGAACTCCACTATTAGAAACACAAGGTTTCATCCGAAGTGCTTGTCGACTTCTTACAACACCGAGATTTAATCCGAAGTGCTCAACCTACTTCAATTGTGAAGTATGAACTTCTTGATCAAGCCTCTGATTACAACTCTTTGAAACTTGTATACCATACCGTACTTGCAAGCAGACTAGAGGTTGTAAAACTGGCTTGAGATTTGAAAATGAAATCTTTGAATAGTTGAGAAAGCTTAGAGAAGAGGAGATAGAAAGTAAATGAGTGAATTGAAATGGAAATCTTTTCTCTATTTATAGGATTTTTGAAAACCAAGTTTGGGCCGAATTCGAATTCCAAACGTTTAAAAATTTGACCGTCGCAGCCAAGTCTACAAGAGGAACTTGTTCATAGGATTTACTAATTTAAGTACCCGAGTTTGGGCCAAAACTATCCTAAATCTAGTAGTATGATCTTAGGTCATAATCCAGGTTTGAATGGACTTTTGTCAAAGCCTGGTGGGATTTTTGGGCTATTTTTAAAAATAAGTTTATTTGTAAATAAAATGGGTATTTGAAAACATATTTTTTTATGCCTATTTGGCAGTACGACGCGGTTTATAATTTCCTAAACTCAATAAAATTATGTAATATATATTTGTGAATGGAAAAGAAATACAGACTCACTGAGTAGATCTTGAATGCTAGCAGGACTGGTTGTCGTAGTCCGTTCGATTAGCCCTTTCATCATGTCTGAGTTTAGACGATTATCAAAATCAGTTCGACCATAACCAATGGGCCGACATACAAGATAGGCTAGAGGACTATATCATACAATGACGTCAACCCTATGGTCAATATATTTTATCCATCAATTCTAGCACAATGAACAAATCATAATATAAAAATCAGTAAAGAATCCCGAACGCTAAATACATATATGATTGTAAAGCTAGTAAAGGCAAAATGCTACACTAGCAGAGTACAACTACATACATGATTATACTACTAGTCATTGTCCAATATATAAAATTATGCTATTAAAAAATAGAGGAAACATGCTTCCAAAAAAATATTGGCTAAACATGTACTGCTTAAATGCCACAACAGAATATATACATAAACGAGTGAGAGGTGAATGTAGTGCCTTACTCTACAGTTGTAGGCACTTTATCGACGACCCTATCAGTATCGATTGATTCAACACATATTAAATTAATACCATTCCTCTATTTGGATTGACACTTCATAATCAGGTCCCATATGCAATGGATTATGTTTTGGAGAAGAGCTCTATATAAGAGTCCTTTCGTCAAACTTTTCCATTATTTGTTTTCGATGGCGATTTTTCTGTACTTTTATTGTTGACTTTATGAATGCAATTTTATGGACATTTTTGATGGTTTGTATTATTGCATTCAATATTTTGTGCATTTATTTCAAATTTTGGAAAAAAGAGAGAAGAAGAGTTTTGATCCTCTATTGGTGCAATTTCAGGTAATCGCGTAGGTACAGTGCAAGCGAAGTGTCAAAGACCTCTTTTTCTAAGCAATTCTCCAATGGTTTGTAACTTGACCCTTCTCTTCGTAACCCTCTTGCTCTCCAATCAACCAATGATACCGATCATACGAATGCAAGATAAGGAGTAAAAACACAATATTACATACTTATTTCCATAGAATGTCGACCATGAGAATGTTGCATGCTTACTTATGATATGACTGATATAGAGTTGTGCTAAGTAGACATTGAATCAAAGAATGAATGTTGCGACTGAATATGAAATATGGCCATTGGTTTCTTGAATGATAACTTGAACACACTTAGAATGTCAAGTTTTATATAACCTCGTAGACTCTGCTTGAATAACTAAGTTTCTTAGTTCTGCATGGTCATTAACAACTTGTGCACAAGATTTTAGATTCTCGAATGATTATCGAGGACATGGGACAGATTCGGCCTAGGAGGAACGGAAATAGCTACGCTGTCCTACTGGCACGGGTAATTCGGAACCTTTCAGTGGGGCTCACTACCTACGCTAAAGGATTATCGTCTAACCAAGCTATGGTCCGGGATGGTGTGTTTCTAGTGATCCTCATGTATATTAATAGTTTAGCTAGTAATATATGGATCATAGGGAAGAATATGGTAAGTTTTTTGCAGGAAAGGAGACTTTGTCGGAGATAAGATTTATAGTATTTTGAAATGTTGTTATTGTATGCTCTGTAAAATGATTCAAAGAATGGCTGAAAGAACACTTATAATAATGCATGCTTCACTTAATTTCCATCATAATCTTCGATATGGGATTTACATAGCTACTCATCAATACATGGCATTGTACTATCCAAAGGTGCCACGAATCAAGTTGGCACATCGAGAAGCTAAAGTTGACGCATATCCGCACCAAAACTTCCTCTTTCGTTTTGAAGCCTTGCTCATAGATGAAGGCTTTGTTCATACTCTTTTGAAGACACCCCCACCCCGCTTCAGTTGTGCAACGAAGACCATAAGCTGAAGGTGTTTTATAAGTTTTATTTTAGTAAAGGGATGTCATGTATGGAAAAATGTATCTCAAATGTAATGTAAAGCATACCCTTTACTCCATAGTTCAATCTCTATAATAATGCATATTTTCAATAAAAATTATCACTTCTGTGCCAAGTCTTGTTATTCAATTTCATTGCCCAATCTCTGTTGTAAACCTCTACTAAAACTTAATATATTCAAATATACATGAGCATGTGCCATGTACAAAGCCCAACTTAAGCTGGTATGACATTACACCCAGTGGTGACTTATCGATTCGGTAGAATCGGAACGTGACATATTTGTATCAGAGCATGACTGTACATTCTTTGGCTTTTCGTAAGTTGTCTTCTTTACGCAGAGATGGTAGCCAAGAACGATTCAAGTACTTTGAGTGGTTATAGCAGCTCAAAGGCCAAACCCTTGATTGACCTAATGTAACAGATATTGCGCATGATGGAAGTGTAGTGAAAGCAGACCAGTGCACAACAGACTCAGTTTGAAGCAAGATTTTGTGTTACCCTTGACCTGGAAAATCGTTTGTCCTCACTTAGACGTAATATCACACGAGTCTGGAGTTGCACTCGTGTATACAAGATGATAGATTCTCAAAATGGTTATCTCAATTCAATAAGTAGCAAAAAAGGGGTAGAGACACATCAAAGTATTCAAAAGAATCACCCTTATTAATTAAGCAACAAAATGCAAAGACTCTAAATAGCCCCAATGAATATTCCAAATTGGCTTACAACACTCATGATCTCTCTAGCTCACAAAGGATTTTTTTGTTCCATACATCATGCCTTATATAGCAGAAGGCTTCGTCTTATATGAAGAGCTTCTGCACACCCATCTGATACATTGCCGACGTGGCACTGATCAAACGACTCCGAAGCACGAGCACCTAAAAATGGTGCCCACAATGTGGGTTAGTACGTTGCCATGTACTGAAGAGTGAGGTAACCCACTCATCTAAACCAATACTAAGTAGTTTTATGAAGCATGGATCTTATTTGGCGATCTTTCTATTATTGTCTTAGTATCAGTTTCCTGCCAAAATTCTAAAGCCATAAAATTGGTACAGTTTTCAATAACATTTGAAACGTAAATGTGTCAAGTATCGTATCCTTACGGTAGACCTTGTTAGCCACATAATATTCATAAACATAGTGATCGTGCACATCTTCGCATCGTCCAAACATCCAATACAGCAAACGTCAATACTTTATAAGGGTACCAAGATCTATATGTGCACCTCATTCTACTATCAGCCCAACAACCCTATCTATATAAAAGGTCATGGCATTTCGACCCATAATGGACTGTATCTCATTGTAAGTCGACGATCACTCCCCGTACGGGTTACTAGCCTTCTATCCGAAGGACCCCAAACTTACTAGTATTATAGCTTATCCCATCTGTGGCTGGTCGTAATCTGTCCTAATAAACTACACAAATACCAATCTCAATTCCCTCCAAGGCCAAACGATTCTAGTGCCCCGGCGTATACACGTTCTAGGGATACCAAACCCATACACAGGTTGTCCAAGTTTGTTGACCATACAATATGCGCAAAAGTTACAAAGCCATTCAATTACAAACACATTCTCATACCCAAAGTCATAATTTACCTCAACTCGTGTTATCATTTTTTTAACTCAAGCTTCATCGACACTATGCCCAAACACCCGTGTTGATACACTATGCCCCAAATGGCAACCCGTAGGTACCGAGCATCTTTATATTACATAACATATTCTATTCCTAAGTCAATTGTACAATGGCAGTTTTGTGTCATCTATGCCACAACTGTATACTTCTCTGATTCATGAAGTATGTCTTTCAATGTCATAACAGTTCTGTGGCGTTGTCCCATAACTTGTCAAATTTGCTTAGTAAGTCAGACACATAGTCTTCGTGCACAGATGCACACTCAACGCCATTATTCAATATTCTAGGCCTAGTGCTCAATGTTCTCTGAGTCATACATTTTATGCATGCCTCGACGCTTCCTTTCAATGATCTACCATTCATATTCTACAGTGACTTGTGCACTTGATGCATGTTCGCCTCAATTGTTCAATGTTCAGTGTTCTATCATAAGGTACGACACACACTAAGAGTTTTACATATTCGAACCACGTCCGTAAATTCGATAACGACACCAGCATATAATATATTTTATTAGGCATGAAAGAGTAGAGAAGAAGGGACAGAGCCCACTCAACATAAGACATTCCACCTATCGCTTCGCCAAATCAAGGCGGCCCTACACCTTATCATTGTTAACTATCATCTCGTCTGAACTAACCATGGAAACACTTTCGTTTCTTTTGAACAAACAACTGACTCAAACTATCATTCCTACGCTTTAAATCATCGCAAGGCGATACCCTGATCGCAAGGAACTTTGCATATGCCTGCACATAAAACCAACTGAGTTAATACCTCTTCAAATTAAAATCATGCTTCCTCGAATCAAACTCATACCTCTTCGAACCAATTGACTCAGCACAATGCACTGTGCGATACGGGACATTACATAATGTATCACTCAGAATAAGGTTTGTCCTCGAATCGAAGACAACACTCAATCCACATGTTTCTCTTAAATGATCTAATATTTTATTTAGTGTAACTCACTCGTCACTGGGTTCGATCTAACATCATTATCTTATTTCCAATATCTATGCAATTCCCTTAACATAACCCGATCCTCCATATACTTTAATTGAATTTGGTATACTATTGAGTTTGGATCGTACTCATATTTAAGGCATTCCTAAAATATATGCATTTCAGTCAAGCATAGTGGTAGGGAATTCGAGCAAAGCTAACAAGTGCATCTTAAATCTTCAAACACGAGCCACTTCGTACTCTCGAGTTGGTCGGATCTTAGCATATGTTCCCAAAATTATTCTCATATGTGTCATTCTATAACACATGATCATCCCCTAAACATCTTTGTAAACAATATGATTCAAAATTGTAATTACGATTCCATAAGTTTTTTATCGACCATCTAAAGCACGTATTGCATTAGTCATTTTGCATCTGATCGCCACAATATTTTGCAATGCTTACATGTGAAATCATTTTTCACATAACTCATGTCTTGTCCAAATTTTTATAAAGTATTGCCTCAATAACATAGACTAAGTCCAGCATGTCCAAAATTTATTTGCTTATAATTCTCACTATTTATCACGAACAACTATTCTGATATGACATACGTTCTCTGAACTATCTGTGCATCACATCTGGGACCACTCCTGCTAGGTGACTAATCCAGACACCGTGCTTCATTTCTTTCGACACAAGTGGTCAACTTGATTCGATGATTCTCAAAGGCAACAATATCTTCGACATAAGGTCTCCTATAGTATGTCTATTTCCAATCCTCGACCGAGTACGTTCATAAAGTAACTTTCTAATCGGTCCTAACTTGTCCATCACGCTAACTATGATCACATGTTCAATGCCCGTAAGCCTACCCATTATTCGAATCCAATCTACAACACTTCATAGGGTTGTTCCACTATCCTTGCTCTCACTCATAGCATTAAATCGCCTATCTGCATATCTATGCTAAGTCCTTTCATCAACATATATCCGATCATCGACTAACAAAATCATTCATGTACTCATTCGACCAATCCCTAAAATCTAACTATATCATCTTCAGTTGAAGGCTATTTCATCAATTCTCGCAACTAGTATTAGATTGCCTAAACTTATCTTCAACATGCACCATATCATATTTATACTCGATACAAATCCATACGACATCATTAAGTCATCCTATGGATCTTCAACATTCACTTTGATTTGGCATTAAAGTCTTATAGGGTCATCTGTCCCAAATGCTATGCTCGATAACCTTGTGTTTTATTTTATCTTAGTCAAATATATTTTTTAATTGGACCAGTTTATTGGGCCCAATTTAATTACCTAAAATTGAATATCTTAGAGACTATCTCCCTATTCATGATCTTCCAGAGCAAGGCAAGTAATTATATGGTTTTGACTCATTTACTTCATGTCATATTTCTTTTATATTGGATACGTTGTTGTACAATATGGTCTTGTACTCTGGTTTATATTCATTACTTGTATCTGGGAAGGAAAAATACTACAGATATGTAACCAAAGCTCAACCTAGGATTTATGTGACTAGCTTAGGTCTCATATTATGCATGTGGGACTCTAAATTGTACCATTACTTTTGCTTATTCATGTGCTTACCCCAGCCGGTCACATATTCTAATATGTATTTCAAATCATATGTCAGGATTCTTGTTTATATGTTCATGTTCAGTTTAGATTATGCATTTACTTTTCATGTTCATCATGTTCTCTTGTTTTTACCTGTTCACCATGCTGTACTTATTTTATTATCATATATTGTACTTTGTGCCGATCCTGACTGAATATGTTGTAGGTGAGCTTGAGGCCATATGCTATACATATTATGGACAGGAGCTCGGGACTATAGCTGAGCAGGATGATACTACTCAGGACCTAGGAGCTGATGACATCTATACTAGTTTTACTTGGTAGACTTTTCATTTGATGTTGTATTGTGAGGAGTTGCGGTTGGACTTTCACCTTTATATTCTGTATCCAAATTTATCTCCGATGTTTGCTTAAAAGGTATAATAATGGCTAGAATCTATGGTGGTATATTGTGATATACTCTGGGATGATTTAGATTATTGTGATGTTGCTTTATGGTTTATTTGTGTTTTTTTGATACGTAGTACACCTTACTACATTGAGTCTCCAACGTAGGCTAGGCGTGGCCAACTCGTATCCGAGTATTTGAGAGCGGGTCGTGACATATTTTTAGTGGTGGACCATGCAGGCCTCATCCTAGTAGTACTTAGGCTATAGAATGTTATTAGGAAGCCTACAAAACTAAGAAAAACTCATCACAGCATAGGAAATCAGGGGAAATGGTTAAGGTTATATTTACTATATTGTTTATTATTTCTAGGGCATAGTAATCAATAGGTTGTCTTTCTATTTCATGATGGTCACGACACAAAATACCGGGAACATGGAGACTACTGCAACTGAGGTGCCAAAGCTTCTACTACTTTCTCAGACGATCACCATGCATAGCACGCAACTGATGGAGATCTTTTAGATATTCATTGATGCTCAGAGTGACCAGGCTGCCTAGTTTAGAACTACAGTTGCTGATGCACTTATGACCAGGGACGCACCACCAGCTTCACCAGCTCCACCAACTCTACCAGCACCACTAGCGAGGTCGGGGTCTGCTAGAGATTTCAAGAATCTCTATCCTATGGACTTCAACAGCATCGAAGGGATTTTCTACGCTGATCAGTGGCTAGAGAACGTAGAGAGGCTACTTTGGATCGCCTGAGTTCCCAAGGATATACAGGTGGAGACAGCTAGCATGGAGCTGCATGACGTCGCCAAAGCATGGTTTAGAGAGGAGCCCCAGCCAGCTGCTCCCCAACTTCACTAGGCAGACATCAAGAGTCTGTTCATGGAGAAGTTCATCTCAGAGGTCGCCTGAGACGAGCTCAAAAACGAGTTCGAGGCACTACAGCAGGGGAGCATTACTGTGGACGAGTATACTTCTGAGTTCAGCTGACTCATTCATTTTGTAGAGAACCTGGTGAACACCTTAGAGGAGAGAGCCTGGAAGTTCAATACGGGACTTGCTCGAGAGATTCGCCAGGCAGTTACCGCCAGCAGAGTGACGACGTATGCAGACATCTTCAAGGTTGCACAGGGAGTCGAGAAGGATATGGATCCAAGGACCAAGAAGAAAAGAGAGATTGGCACTAGCAACTACCAAGCACAACTACCGAAAAGGGTCAATATTCCGGCGAGGCCACCTCAGCAGCCAGCACCCTAGCAGTATCATCCTGCCAGAGCTCCTATACGCCAGCCCCAGAGATACCAGATGGCTTTACTTGTACTTTATATAACCAAATATCACATCGACGTATGCAACAAGCGGTTGGGACTCTGCTTGTTATGTGGATCGGCTATACATAAGATAAGGGACTGTCAGCAGGCTGCTGCATGACTTGCTCTTGGACTAGCTGGAGGACCAATAGGAGCTGGAGGACTACCTACACCAACGAATGGACCAGCTGTACCACCACCAAGGGGACTGCCTCTCCCCACTCCGCAATAGCATTTCGTTTACCATCAGTAGCAGAGGGAGCTCCATAACAGGGATGGGCTTATGCTATGGCCGTAGTTGAGGAGGATGAGGCTACACCAGATGTGATCACAGGTTCTATCCTACTTTATTCATTTTTTGCTATTTTACTATTTGACGCTGGAGCTATATAAAGTTTTTTATCATATAAGTTCTTGCATAGACACGGCTTAACACCAGTAGCTACTAGGAGGAACTGTCGAATTATGATAGGAGGTGGAGTAGTATCGGTTAGTGAGATATATGACTGCCCTATTAGCATAGCTAGAAGGGAACTTAGGACCCAACTCCTCATAATGCCACTTGTAGGATTCGATGTAGCCCTCATAATTTATAAGTTAAGTGAGCATTATGTCGTGATAGATTGCCATGAGGGAAAGGTCATGTTCAGTCCGCCAGAGGTTCCACCATTTGAGGTCAGAAGAAAGATTGCTGAAAAGCCAAATGGAGTCTACTTTAGAACTGTTGCAGGAGACAAGAAGTTGCCACGTCCACTTATTGTAGCATCCACTTATGACAGAGTTTCTTGTTGTCTTTCTCGAAGAATTGTCAGGACTGCCGTCGGACAGAGATGTGGAGTTCACTATGGACTTAGTATCGGGATCAGCACCAATATCTCAGAATTGCTACAGGATAAACCCGAAGGCGCCGATAGAGTTAAAATCTCAGATTGATGAGTTAAATGGAAAGGGTTTTATTCGATTGGGTGCTTCATCGTGGGGAGCGCTGGTCCTTTTTGTGCCAAATAAGGATAGGATCGTTAGGATGTGCATCGACTATCGAGCGCTCAATAATATTACCATTAAGAATAACTACCCTTTGTCCTTGAGTGGTTTGACCAGCTGAGTGGGGAGAAAGTCTTCCCGAAGATTGATCTGGGATCCGGGTACCATCAGATGAAAGTCCGAGAATAAGACATTCTTAAAACTGCTTTTAATACTCGGTATGGCCAGTACGAATTTCTGGTAATGCCTTTCGGACTCATCAATGCTCCAGTAGTGTTTTTGAACCTTATGAATAAGGTTTTCCACCAATATCTGGACAAGCTTGTTGTAGTCTTTATTGACGACATCTTGATTTACTCAAAGACAAGAGAGAAACGTGAAGAACACCTGATGATTGTCCTGAACACCCTGCAGAAGGAGAAGCTATATGGAAAACTCTCAAAGTGTGAGTTTTCCTCGACAAAGTTAAATTTTTGGGCTATCTAGTGATTGGAGATGGGATTACTGTAGATTCTAAGATGTAAAGCCGTGGGCTCCTCCCAAATCAGTAGTTGAGCTTCGTAGTTTTCTGAGACTAGCAAGTTGCTAGCAGAAATTTGTGAAAGACTTTGCAAAGATAGCTGAGGCGATGACCAAGATTACTCGGAAGGACGAGGAGTTCATCTGGACCAATGCCTGCCATTCAGTATTTGAAGAACTGAAGAGAAGACTTACTACATCACCAGTTCTAACTTTGTTGTCAGGATCTGGAGGGTTCACCATCTATATTGATGCATCTGGAAAAAGGCTTGGATGTGTTCTTGAGTAAAATAAGAAGGTTATATCCTATGCTTCTTGACAATTGAGGCCTCATAAAAAGAATTATCCTACTTATGACCTGGAACTTACAGCGGTCATTTTTGCCTTAAAACTGTAGAAGCACTATATATATGGGGAGAGAGTGGAAATAATTACGGACCATAAAATTTTTAAATATATTTTCACCCAGAAGGAATTAAATATGAGATACAGAAGATGGCTGGAGGTATGAAGGATTTTGACATTAATCTACAATACCACTTAAGGAAGGCGAATGTGGTAGCAGATGCTCTTAGTCGATATTATGTTGCTATGTTTCTCACTACGGATCGGTATCTTCTTGAAGACCTAGAGAGTTTGGGGATCAAAGTCATCATCCCTGGAGTTGAAGGACAGTTGATGGACCTACATATCCAGTCAGGTTTGATAGAGAAGATCAAGGAGGCCAAGTTTCTATATGAGGGTCATCGTTGTCTCAAGGTCCAGGCAGAAGCAAGATTGCTAGAGGACTTTATGATAGCAGAGGATGGTACCCTAAGGCGTGGAACCAGATTATGTATGCCTAAGGGTAGTTCGAGGGAAAAAATTATACAAGAGACCCACCAGTTGCAGTATTCTATTCACTTGGAAGCTACAAATGTGTACAAGGATATACGGGAGTATGTTTGGTGGTACATGATGAAGCAAAAAGTTGCCTGATTTGTCTCAAGATGCTTAATATTCCAGCAGGTCAAGACAGAGAGACAGAGACCAACAGAATTACTCCAACCTTTATCTTTCCCAGAATAGAAGTGGGAACATATAACTACGGAGTTTGTCACAGGTTTACCATGTACACCCGGTGGTAAAGATGCTGAGACTGACAAAATTGGCTCACTTCATTTCGTTCAAGGTAGGGCTATCGACGGAGAAGTTAGCAGAGCTCTACATGAAACAGAATGTGTGAATTCATCGAGTACCAGCTAGTATTATTTTAGACAGGGACAACAGGTTCACTTCACACTTCTGGAGAAGTCAACAGCAAATTTTGGGTACTCAGGTGAAGTTCAGCATGGCTTACCATCCAGAGACTGATGGGCAGTCAGAAAGGACTATCCAGATACTAGAAAATATGTTGAGAGTCTGTGCTCTAGATTTTTGAGGATCTTGGAAGGATCACTTGTATCTGGTAGAGTTTACTTATAATAACAACCAAGCCAGCATAGGCATGACACCTTTTGAGGCACTCTTTGGTCATCGGTCTTATACGCCTTTAGCTTGGGTAGATATTGGTAAGAGGACTTTGCTAGGACCAGATATAGTTGTTGATTCAGCTAAGAAGGTCAAGTTGATCAGAGAGCGTCTCAGAGTTACACAGGACCGATAAAAGTACTAGGCAGATAGTAGCAGAAGACCCTTGGAGTTTGAAGTCGAAGACATTGTGTTCTTGAAAATTTCTCTTACAAGAGGCACAATCAAATTTAGTAGGGGCGGGAAGCATAGCCCTTGATATATCGGTCCTTTCAATGTGACTGAAAGAATCAGAGAGGTTGCGTACCGACTAGCACTTCCAACTAATTTGGATAGGGTATACAACGTCTTCCATGTATCTCAACTTTGCCGATATATTGCTGACTCGAGCCACGTCTTCGACTACTCAGAGCTGGAGGTTGGACCGAGCCTTGCATACGTAGATCAGCCTATAAAGATCATCGACCGTCGGGAGAAGGATCTAAGGAATCAGATAATTCCTTTGGTAAGAGTCATGTGGAGGCACCACTCTCCTGGAGAGTCTAACTGGGAGCGCAAGAACGAGATGCGGGAGCGCTACCCTAGTCTTTTTGTTGACTGATTGTATTTCAATAAAGTGTTTTGAATTTCAATAATAACTTTGTTTGGTTGTTGTAAGTACTTCCGTTTGAATTTCAATAAAGCATATTTGTTCTCTAAATTTTGAGAACAAATTTTCCAAGGGAGGAGATTGTAACCCCGCTTTTCCCAAATTAATAAAGTTCGGTCTATTTTTCCTAATATCATAGTATTCTGAAATAAATATTTTACTTTATGAATTAAAATAGCACCATTTTGATTTTTTGTTGAAGAAGAAATAATTGTTTATTAATTATTAGGGATTAATATGGATCCTAACTTTTTTAACTATATTCTCCCTCAAATTATAAATAAGTAATGGTTCCTTCTATTTTATAATTCCTAATTGTTTTCACCTAAACCATTAAAGCATCAGCTCGTTCTTCCTGTTTAGAAGAACAGCCCAAATTTCCATTTCAAAATTCCCTCCTAAACTTTTTCCCCCATGTCCAAGTAACCGACCTCCTCTCCAATTGTATATAAACATAGAGTAGACCTTCCATGTTTGAGCATCTCAGTGAGCATAGAGAAACTCTGCTAAAATTTTTAATTTTCTTCCCAACTTCCCATTTTTCTTTCCAGACTCCTCACTACCAAAATATTTTAGATTAGCGATGCCAGGAGACTTCGCTAAATAAGTAAAAAATGACGCTAATTACTTTGAACACTGTAATTAGCGACGTATTGACCATGTCGCGTAATACATGATCGCTAATTAAGTTTACGTCGATGTTCGTCGTTATAGCGACATAATTTTGCGACACACCTCATCGCTAGCAATTTATCCAACTAGCAATGTTAACCGATATTGCGTTGCTAATTAGCAATGATACAATTCGTTGCTAATTATCGCTGGCAGTTCAACTTTTAGCGACACAACAGGCGAACGTTAGCGACGTTTAGCAACTTCAGTTCGGGTAATTTGTGTTTGTCACGTCACCTTTTTAGCGACATTTTGCAACAATCTGCGATGTTATGATACTTACATAACGACGTTCGGATATGTGCATAGCGACGTTCGGATACGTGCTAATTATCTGACTAAATCTGCTGACCTGTCCATTTTGCCACATCAGAGCTTAGGCAACATTTTGCGACGTTCTACGATGTTCTGATTTTCAGGTTAGCAACGTTCTGATACCCCTTAGCGACGTATATTGGCGTTGCTAAGCATTGCTAAACATTACTAAATCCTAAAAAAGTTTAAAAAAAAGAATTCAGTATGCTTTTTATATCAGCGATAGTTATATTATATAGCATTGTACCTGTATTTAGAATGACAATTTACAAATAATAGACCTAGAGCAACTCTCCATAGAATTCCCTGAGTTTGGCGACCCCTTCGGTAGAACACTCAACACCGGTAAACCAATATAGAGACAAATGATAAAAATGCACTACCAATAATCAAATAAATAGAATCCAATGATCAAAAAGATAGGAATTAACCGGGTGGATACAAATCCACTACCCAACGGCTATAAAAAAGTTCATCCGATAATGTTCAACATAACACAAACTGTCACTAAATGTATAAAATAAATACATAAAGACCCAACAACGGGTCAGCAATACGATAAATAAAAATAAGTCCAATAAAGGACTAAGCCTGGTTGGAAGGAGGAGGAGGCAGTCCCCGCATATGGGACACCATGAACCGATAATGCTTCGAGGTCAGCATCACCAATGACGACTCATCAGTAGAAAGAATAGGAGGAGTGAAACCGATATAGTCGGTGTGGATGACGACATACGACGAGGAAGTGTCTACTCCATGGCTAGCAGTCTAGAGTTGGTAGAATCTATAATAGCCGCCAGTCTCGAAACCTGATTTCCCACGACCATCTGCGACCCCTGCAATACCTGAACGGCAAGATCCACCCTCTCTTGTACCGTCTGAACGACACGATTCATCCTCTTGCCCTTCTCCCTAATGGTGTGCTCGAGCATATCAAATCGTGCGGTACAGTGCCGTATCATCCATTTGCAGCTAAGATTGGGGCTGCTCAGTAATCCTCTGCAACAGCTTGTCACGCAGCTCAGTAAGCTGGCGACGAAGCTCCTCCACTCAGACTGACTCCTGTGAGGTCTGTAGGAAATACACACTGGTAGAGGGGGCCCTGGATGACTGCGTCACCATAAAGGTGCCATAGGATCCCATACCGTAGTACGTACCCCTATGAAGACAACCAACGGCAGTCATCCAGAGCTCATCCAACGTCCGAGCCGGTGGGGGCTGCGAGGAAGTACCAGGCCTTCCTCCGCATATGCACTAGTAATCTCACACTCTAGCCTAAGATAATCATCCTAGAAAAGCGTTTATCTCGATAAGCATAATATTTACTACCAACCTAGTTGTTCCACGTCTATGAATATATATTGTATATTTCTTAAGTTATACTAAATTTAGTGACACGTAAAGTAATACTTACGTAGCTCTACATGACCCGATCGTCAATGAGCTTTTCATCCTTCTGATTGGTGGCCAGGAAGACGGTTACCATGTTGGCGTCCTCACCACTTTTTATCAATTATAATAATTTGTTAGTCATTGAAATCAAATATTTTATTCCTACAATAATATATTACAGTAAAACACATACCAGGCGACAAAAATATTCCGTCATGGGAATCGAGCACCGCACCACTTCTCTACCCTCGTCCTAGCCACCTTCGTGTTCTTCGACCATTCCTTCTACCTAGAAGCATCTGTAAAACCCCTCGAAATTACGATAGGATTTTTATCTTTATTGGGAATTTTACTATTACCATTATTTTTAATTATTAGAAGAATGGGTATATAGTTAATTTTTGTTTAAACTTTTAATGTTCAGCATTACATATAGTAAATATTTTATATACATGACATATAAATAAGATAAGTTGTACCATAATAATTATTTTATTATTAATGGGGTTTATTTTAGCCTCTAAATTTTTTATGAATTTATATTGAAATATTTAGGGAGTTTATGTATTAAATAAGTAGTAATTATAAAGTTATTGTTACAAATAAAAAATATCTTAATGTTTTTAGAAATAAATATATAATTTTAAATTTTTATGTTATTGCATTTAAAATAATTTTAGATTTTTGGTAATGAACTATATGCATGAAACTATGTATAAATACCTTATATATATTTATATGAATATATGTATAATAGTTAGTTAAAACGAGAGAAAAAAAGGGGCCCGACCACTCCTGGCCGAGCACCCCCACAGACCCGCACGGGAGAACCCCGACCTGACCTATTTATACTCGAGAGGGAGAGAGAGGAAAGGTCTCAAACTGAAAACCCTAACCCCATTGATTTTTCGGCGCGACCCCTACCACCTCTGACCTATGCGCGGCCGCCACGCGCTGCCGTTAGCCACCACCGCGCATCGGAGAACCGCCAGCGCACAGCCGGTCGAACGGAGATCAGACCATACTCTGTTCTCGAGGCAGCCGGGCACCCAGGTTCGTTGCCATTTTTTTTCAATTTTATTCAATCGTATTGTGATCCGTAAGTTAACAAGTGTAGCCAATGTGACCCTCTTAAGTTCCCTTTAGATAGAATTCTTCATATAGTATTATACAGATCGTACGAATGCCTAAAAAATCAAGAATAACCATACCCAACGGAACCCCAAGAGCAGCCTAGGTAGCCCTGTTCGAAGACTCGTCCTTGTTAACCTATTGATAGTTTTGAAGTTCCACTTGAATGAAGTTTTAGAAGACATATAGACCTTCAATTCTCTTTTTGTAGTTTAATTTCTAAATTACAGTATGCCATTAATTTTGAGTTCAAAGTTTCAGAAAAACTACATTAAAAACTACATAAATTTTGAAGCTTTTTTTGATACGGCGTGCGCCCCGACAAACCGGGCGACCTGGTCGCAAACTATATGCATCGAAAGAGGCGTATGGATGTTGTCGACATGTGGAAACTGACGGAACTCAATTTTGTTGCGTGTGCGCGACGAAATCAGTACGTATCCGTCAAGATACTCCCGTATCGACATTTTTTAAACTTGGCCATAACTTCATGTACAGTCGTCGGTTCGAGACAAAACTTGTGCCAACATTATCTCATCAAAATTCTGATCCAATGTGGCAAGTTTGTTCCGATTCTGAGAATGTCGACTGAAATGCCTATTTGGCGGGCCCGCGACCCAATCTAACGGGAAAAAATTATGCACAGCCCATGTAAAACCCCTATTTTTTAAATTAATTTTTATTATTTTATTAGACTTCAAATTTAATTTATACAATTTATGGTTTTTATTAATTATTAAAAACGACCTTAGCCATTTTTGTGTTTTGAGCACAAGGCGACCATGAATTTTGGGCACGAAAGATGTAGCAGTGTGCTTTGACCAGTATATTAGCCATGTCGTGGGAGGCCTAGCCATAGTTCAGTACGAACTTGGAAAACCAGGCCGAGTTATGAAATAACGTATTTAGATATTATTTTATTATTGATTTTTAGATGACCCGGTTTGTCCAAACCAGTTCGAATTGGGCCCGAACCAATTTAAGCCCATGTAAGCATGTAGTGTGACCAAAGTGGCCATGTAGGCATATTTTATGTGTGTACAAATATTTTTTTAAATTATTTTGGAACTTGTTAAATATTTATTGACTTTTGGTACAAAATTTATATTTTATTAATAAAATAATATTTTACAACATTTGTGTAATTTTTGGATCCGGATTAGGGTGCGTAGTACGAGTCGCCCAAAACAACTATATTACTATTTTTATTATTTCATTACTATTAAAATTATTTGGTGGTAATTAAATAAACATATTTTTAGATATTATTATTAATATTGTGATTTATTTGTTATAAATTGAATTCAAATATATATACCTATGTTTAAATATATTAAATATTTGGATAGATAACACTTAAATTGTTATTTATTTTTTGAAATAGATTATGGTGTATATATATGGACATATAAATATACATGTATATATATATAGATATAGATATATAGAAAGTAAAAGATTAGAGTAAGAAAAGAAAAGAAAAAACTAATAACAATGGGCGGTCGGGTGGGCCGACCACCCACGCATATGCAGCCAGCAAGCAAGAGAAGCCAGCATTGTGCGCCCCCCCATGCACCAAATAAATAAATATGCAACAATAGCTATAGTATTGGCCGAACCCCCTTCATTATTAAGCAACATAGTATTGGCCGAACCTCCTTCCCTTTTTAATGTATGACCTAATCCTAATTCCTTCTCCATCTTCTACCTCCTTTCTCCTCCATCCTCCTCCCTCTCCTCGGCAGGCGTGCCAGCCTCGTCGGAGCGACAGCAGCCCCGTCTCCCGATCGTCACGGCAACAACAACAACAACAGATTCCCACTTTAAGGTATCCCACTTCCCCGATCAATTTCTCTGTCAATTCTACTCCGATTTTCGATCCGTAAATTCGTGTAGAAAGCCCACATGACCCTCTTCGAGATCCCCTAGGTGGATTTCGACATGGCCATCCAACTTCCTCGAAAAATCGAGACGAAGTTAGAGAAAAACCCACTTTTCTGAAATATTAAAAACTGTTGCAAAACACCAACTTGTCGGCCAATTTTCGTTCTGTAAATTAAGTTTTTGTAGAAACTAATTGAAGACAGTCAAAGACAACATAATCGAGATTGTAACGCACCTTCTGGATTCACTTTTCATCTAGTATGTAGAAAGTTACACGTTGTTAAAGTTTCACGAAAAATTGTAAATTCTGTTTTCAAAAAGTAGAAAAAACACCCGATACGGCGTGCTCCCCGACAAACCGGACGACGTGGTCGCGCACTATATGCATCAAAAGGCGCGTATGGATGTTGTCAACATGTGGAAACTGACGGAACCTGATTTTGTTGCATGTGCGCGATAAAATCCGTGCGTATCCGTCGAGATACCCCCGTATCGACCCTTTACAAATTAACTCACAACTTCGTGTGCACTCATCAATTCGCGACGAAACTTGCGCCATTGGACTCAAAATTGGACATACCGTTGGGTTCGTCTTATCAAAACAAATCTGTAGACATGTAGTTTGACGACTTTAGAGACCATCGATATTGGCACGTATTTCAGTGCAAAGCGGGTCCAACGGCGGACATCGTTTTGACCGAAAATTATGATTTTGCCCCTGTTCTAGAATTTAACATTTGGATAGGCGTTCCCTTGGCATATCTTATATTCTAAACTCGTTCGTGATGTTTGTTGCAGCATCCGGAGTAATCTGCAGGATTTGGCTTTTCTTGCTTTGTTTATTTGCCTGTTCGAGCTACTGGATTATTCTCTTTTGCACATAACCTCAGACAAGATACCTTGCCATCTTTACTGCTTACATTTAGTTGCATTTTATTTCAGTTATTGTATCTATATTTGTTGTTTATTATTTTCTTCTTGCGTGTGGACCTAGAGTTAAGAGACTTCCGTCAATAGAGTGTATGTCATTAACTTTGTCACGATTGTATCACGAGTTGTGTGTGAGTTGTGAGTATCATATAGTGGTCACTTGCGTGTTGGCTGATCACCCGTGCGCGTGCGTAGGAATAACTGTCAATAGATGCATGTTAGAAGACTTGACAGTTATCTATTATAAAACTGTGTGGTAGAAACGACACGTGTTGTTGTATCGTGGTTACGATGCATGTACAGTATCATTGGAGCGAGGGGACAACTATTAGCGTAGGGGCTACATTTATTTTTACACACATTTTGGGCCGAGGGTGACTCTGATGAGCACTACCTTCTGCCCAGGGCCGATAGTGACTCGGATAAGCACTACTTACTGCCACTCTTTATTTACTCTGCTGATCCTACAGCCCATGCGTAGAACATTGTCCTCAAAGTACATATCACATAGATGGTTAGGAACCCTGTTGTGTTGTAGTTTATAGTATTTTACTTATGTAGTTATAATGGCATGTTCTTCCTGTATCTTGCTACGTCCCTCTGAGGACCAGGTTATCTCTCCAGGTGTGTTCTTTCATGGTTTACTGCAAGTGTTATAGCCAAGTGTCACGCCCCAGAACCAGAATACTGGAGAGCGGGGGCGTACATAGCCAGCTACGTATATTGAAATAGTATACATCTCAACTGTACGGTCACGGCTGTCTATATATGAGGGTTTACAACAAGCCAACAGTCTCTTATGGTCAAGCCTATTGTCTCAATCTCAAGCAAGTAATATAATCACAAGATGTTTGACCACCAAATATACAATAAAAGGCGTCCCAACTATTACATATCAGCTGATCATGAAGCTAGTCGTACAAAATGCTAGGATTAGCAAGAGTTAAGTCATACATGATCAACCCTAGGATTTGTTAATCATGTTTACAGCCCGTAGGCAGAAAGTAAGTAAATGTGCCTCGAGCTAACAGGTGCTCGTCGGCTAAACGCCTCAAAAGAATAATTTTACAATAGAGTGAGCGAAACAAAATGGAAAATCCACTCGTAGCCCGGGTTCCTTCTAGTCGCCACCATCGGGCTGGAGGTTCGGTAGATCCTCGGGTGCTGCTCCGAAATCTGGCCACACAAAACTAGCTGGGTCAAGCCACAGAAAGAGCAAGTACCACAAAGGAGGCCACGAATAAGAACAAAACCAGCATATCAGAACATAAGGAAATAGAAGAAAAGTACAAGTAATAAAGAGTACAACAGGACAATAAACGGCTAGGGACGTGGAACCATTCCGGGAGCCGGGTTACAACCCTTAAACCAAACAAGGACCGGGGTTGCAACCCTTTGCCTGAATAGCACTCTGTCTCCACCCATTTATTGTTTAATAATAAGTAAAACTGTCAAGTTCAAGAGTAGTTTGGTACTGGTACTAGACAAGACTTAGACAAGGCTGGACTCAATCCATTCACAAGCGGCCAAGCAATTACTACGGCTTACTACTTAACTAACTAGGGTTATCACAAGCCTTAATTACTAACAAGATGCAAGTAAGAAATTTCCAGTCCCAAGCCCTACAGACCATCCAGTTATCCTTTCGCGGGTTGAGAGTTTGGTTGGTTACATCGCCTGGGAGACGATATACCCTTAGGTGACTTGGAGGGTGCAACACATGACAGTGTGCTGGAAATGTGCTCTACTCGTCGGCAAGCTACAAGTCCAATTAAGAGCGCCCAGATAACGAGATTGCCTGTGACTGGAAATTCTCCATAAACTATAGTTTGATCTAGTCATTAGCCTAATCCATATTCAGTATGAATCCCTGTCCGTGGGAACCAGGAAGTCACGTCCTAGACATGATGCAAGACAAGACAAGTGGATTGCACAAGCAAGCAAGCAGGAACACCCACGGTGTCAAGTTGATTATACGAGTCAAGTTAGCCGTCGCAACATCATCAAGATAAATCTTGTCAGGGTACTTGTCAGGTGTGCGCCACGACGGGCAACTATCATGTCAGGTTGGTCATGTCAGGGGTGCACCACTGCGGGTCACTGTCGTGTTATGCTAGTTCCTTGCCATACCATGCCATGTACAATAGTCATTCCAAACATATTAAGTAAAATCAAGTTCATGACAAAAGGCGTAAAATATCTAATAAAATGGGAGTAAAATATGTAATAAAATATCAATATACAGGGCTATAGAAGAGCCAAGCTTAAGGAAAAAAATAAAACCAAATCTCCATGATTGGACAGATTGCGCAAGGGTCCTTGGGGTCGGGTTGCGCATGAGTCAAGTGCGCCAGGGGCAAACTGCGCAGGAGTGAGCTGCGCAGAAGTCCGCTTGCGCTGAGTTGGTTGGCACAGGGGTCAGATTGCGCATGGGTGAAGTGCGCGGGGATGGATGGCGCATGGGTCAGATTGCGCGGGGAGCCAACTGCGCAGGGGTATAGGTGGCGCATGAGCAGACTGCGCATGAGCAGGCTGCGCATGAGCAGACTGCGCTTGAGCAGACTGCGCATGGATGGATGGCACATGGGGCTGAGCGCAGTTCGCCAAGGGACAAGCAGCGCGGTCGGTGCTGCGCTAAAGAGCGCAGACCGAGAGGGGATGCGTAGTCCAGTACTGCGCTAAAGAGCGCAGGCTGCAGTCTTCGTCTCCAGGCCGAGAGCAAGCATCAAGAACACCAAAAATCCCATTCTTCATATCTTGGTTAAATCAAAGCCAAATGTAGAATTTCAAAGTTCTAACTTGAGTAAAATTGAGTTTTCTTCTACATGGATGCATCAAAACCCACAAAAATCCAACCAAAATAGATCAAAACCATGTAAATCCGAAAGTAATTAAAACCTAGATCTAGAACAATGGAGACTCCAAATCACAAAATGTCAAGCACTAATGTTGATCACCATGACCTAATCTAGCTAATGAATAAATAAAATATGGTTCTCATGTGGTGGCAAGGTGCACTTGCCTATGGGTGGAGTGTTGTGTAGAGGAAGGAAGAAGAAGAAGAAATTAATGGAGGGAAGTAATAAGGAGAGAGAGTGTTAGGCGGGGATAATAAAGAGGGTGGGTTGTGGTGGAATGAGGGTTGAACATAGGCTAAGGTGTTCCAATGCATGTTAAACCAAACCAAACCAAATCAAACCAATTCTCCTCCACAAAATAAACCAAGCCAGGTAAAACCCAATTACGAGAACCAAAATCTGCAAGTCAAGCCAATTACAAGTACATGCCAAAATTCGAGAAAATAAATACTGGTCTGAAATACATGCAAGCTTGACAAAATACGTATTCAGAATATGGCTGTTACAACTCTACCCACCTTAAAAGAATTCTGTCCTCGAAATTTAATTAAGAGGCTAGAGAGACAAGGACAAGCTATATTAATCACAAGCAAGCTATAACCAGGCAAGTAATCAGACAATCATACATGCAAGCAAGGGATGGAAAACATAAGGCATAAGGAAGACATTATACCTTACGAGTCAAACAGGTAGGGATATCGCGATCGGATATCATCCTCACGCTCCCACGTTGACTCACCTAGAGAGTGATGACCCCAAGCAACACGGACTAAACTAATAGTCTTGTTCTTGAGTATCTTCTCTCTCCGGTCCAATATAGACACGGGCCTCTCCTCATATGAAAGGTTGGTACCAACAACCAGTTCCGAATGGTCTAGGATGTGGCTCGGGTCCGGGACGTACCGTCGTAATTGGGACACATGGAATATATCATGCACCTCACTTAACGACGGCGAAAGAGCAAGATGATAGGATACATCTCCTACTCGCTCTAGGATATCGAACGGCCCTATATACCTAGGACTAAGCTTTCCCCGCACGCCAAAACGAATGACGCCGCGGTTAGGCGAGATCCTAAGGAATACATGGTCGCCGATAGCAAACTCTAAGGGACGTCGATGGGCATTGGCCCAATGTCGCTGGCGGTCTTGGGAAACTCGAAGATGATCCCTGACTCTTCTGACTACTTCAACTGTCTGGGCAATCATTTCTGGACCGAGCATTTGCCTCTCTCCAACATCATCCCATGCTAGCGGGGATCTGTACTTCCTTCCGTACAAAGCCTCGAATGGTGCCAACTGGATGCTGGCCTGGAAGCTATTATTGTACGAGAACTCCACCAGGTGCAGGTGATCTTCCCACGAACCACAGAAGTCAAGGGTACAAGATCTCAACATGTCTTCAAGGGTCTGGATTGTGCGCTCTGACTGGCCATCTGTCTGCGGATGATATGCCAAACTGAACTGGAGACGAGTTCCCAAACTCTCTTGTAAGCTACACCAAAAGTGTGACGTAAACCTTGAATCTCGGTCCGAGGTGATACTGACGGGCACTCCGTGAAGCCTGACAACCTGTCTGAGGTACATCTCTGCTTGCTGAGCCGTAGACTGCCCAACTCTAAATGGAAGAAAATGAGCCACCTTCGTGAGCCTGTCAACTATAACCCAAATAGCATCTCGACCAGCTGGGGATCTAGGCAATCCAGTCACAAAATCCTTGGTCACATGCTTCCACTTCCACTCTGGAATCGGCAAGGGCTGAAGAAGTCCAGCGGGCCTCTGATGTTCAGCTTTAACCAGTTGGCAAACCAAACACTAAGAGACAAATCGGGCTATCTCCCTCTTCATGTCATTCCACCAGAAATGCTGACGAATATCACGGTACATCTTTGTGCCACCGGGAAGAATAGAATACTGCGAACTGTGAGCTTCTACCATAACTTCCTGTCGGATATCTCCACTGGGTACACAAAGACGAGTGCCGTGCCGAAGTGTACCATCTTCATGAATGCACAACTCTGGCCTTCTTCCTGCCTCATACTCTGCTCTGACCCGCTGAAGCTTGGAATCTGTAGACTGCGCCATCCGGATCCTCTCAACTATGCTGGACTGAACTTGTAGGCTGGCCATCAACGCCACGTTGGTAGGAAGAACCACTTCAATTTCTATCTTTTGAAAATCTGCCAATAACTCTGGTTGCGCCGTTAGGAAATAAACTCCGGCTCTCCGGCTCAACGCAACTGCTACAACGTTGGCCTTCCCTGGGTGATACTGCAAATCCACATCGTAGTCCACCAGTAGCTCGAGCCATCTTCTCTGCCGCATATTAAGGTCCTTCTGGGTGAAAACATACTTCAGGCTCTTGTGATCAGTAAATATCTCCACTCTATCTCCGTACAAGTAATGCCTCCATAACTTAAATGCAAACACTACTGCTGCTAGCTCCAAGTCGTGGGTCGGGTAACTCTTCTCATGGTCACGAAGTTGGCGTGATGCATAAGATATTACATTCCCATGCTGCATCAAGACACATCCCAATCCTCTGCCTAAAGCGTCGTAATAAACTATGAATCCTCCGGTCCCATCTGGAAGTGTGAGAATGGGAGCCGTTATGAAACCTCGCTTCAACTTCTCGAATGATTCCTGACGCTCTGCTGTCCAAGCAAACTGTACATCTTTGCGGGTCAACTGGGTCATCGGTGCTGAAATTCTTACAAAATATGAAACGAATCGCTGGTAGTAGCCGGCCAATCCAAGGAAGCTGCGAACCTCTGCCACTGAACTGGGTACTGGCCATGACTCGATAGCCATAATCTTCTGGAGATCTACTTCCACTCCTCCTCGAGTAATGATGTGACCCAAGTACGAAATGCGATCGAGCCAGAACTCGCATTTATTGAACTTGGCGTACAACTGGTGCTCTCTAAGCGTCTGAAGGACGATTCTGAGATGCTGCTCGTGCTCTGCTTCGCTCTTGCTGTAGACCAGGATATCATCTAGGAACACGATCACGAACTGATCCAAGTAAGGCATGAAAATGCGATTCATGAGGTCCATGAATACGGCCGGCGTATTGGTCGCTCCAAAGGGCATAGCAAGGAACTCCCAATGCCCATATCTCAATCTAAATGCTGTCTTCGGAATGTCCTGCTCTTTGACTCTGATCTGGTGGTATCCTGATCGCAAGTCTATCTTCGAGAATACTGAAGCCCCTCTGAGTTGATCAAACAAATCATCTATCCTCGGGAGAGGGTATCTGTTCTTGATTGTCACTGAGTTCAAGGTACGATAATCTACACATAGCCTGGACGTACCATCCTTCTTTTTCACAAGAAGCATCGGGGCTCCCTAAGGTGATCCACTTGCACGAATGAATCCCTTGGTCCTGAGTTCTTCAATCATCTTGTACAAAATCTCTAACTCTGAAGGCGCCATTCTGTAGACTCTCTCTGATACTGGTGCTGTCCCGGGGATTAAGTCTATAGTGAACTCGATCTCCCGCTCTGGCGGCATCCCTGGAAGTTCCTCTGGAAAGACATCTGGAAATTCTTCAACTATCCGGGGCAACTACACTACTGCTACTGCCACCCGCAACACTGGGAAGGATGGCTCCACCGCGCCTCTGGAAAATAAAAACTCTGGCTCGCCTGGAATACTAAAGATAACCCTGCCAACATGGCAGTCTATCCTAGCATACTGGTTCCTCAACCAATCCATGCCTAAGACTACATCATAGTCTGCCATAGGGAATTCTATGAATCTAGCGGGGAACTCTCTACCGCTAACTACGATTCGATATGAGGAAAATACTCGATCTACCCCCACAAGACCATTACCAGTAAGTATATTGAGCCTCACTGATAATGACTCAGGCTCCAATCCTATCCGTGTCGTGAATCGTGCAGACATGATAGAATGCGATGCACCAGAATCAAATAATACTGAAGCTGGAAAGGAGTTGACGAGAATAGTAACTGCCACTACCTCACCTGGTGCAACTTCTTCTTCTATAGCAATTATCATGGCCTGACCACTAGCTGCGGGTCCCCTCTGCTGGAAACCTCTCTGCCTGCTCTGCACTGGAGCCTAGGCACACTGCTGCTGGAATGCCTGGGCCTGAGGCAACAATGGCCTTGGGTACTGCTGCTGCTGCATGGGTACTGGTCCCCTAACCGATGGACTGGTTAGGTTGGAAGAGGAATAACTACCCCTATTCGGGCAAGCTCCTATCTTGTGATCTGCCGCTCCACAAGCAAGGCACAATCCTTGCGCCCTACGACAATCCGCCACTACATGGCCTGGCTTCCCGCAATGAGAACATCCCATCGCGGAAGTCTGCTTTTGCTTCTGCTGCTACGGGTACGTCGGGATCGAATGCTGAACCGATATCGCTGAGGCCGCCCGCCTCGGAGTTCCAATTGTCAAACTTCTAGCTGCCGGGGCTGGAGCTGATAACTGGTGCATCTGACTGTAGGACCGCTTCCTACCTCCGGTCCTATCTACGATCCTCTGGGAGGTGTACTCATGCCTCCTAGCCGCTCTCAATACTGCATCGAACGTCTGGTGCTCGAACTGCTCGACTGCTAACAAAATCTCTAAATGCAGTCCCTACTGGAATCGCTGGGCCATATCAAACTCGGTCGCCACCAAGGTGGGGGCAAACCTACTGAGCCTAGAAAACTCAGATGCATAACTGTCAACTGTTCTGCCTCCTTACTTCAAGTTGGTAAATCTGGTCTGCAGGTCGTACCGAGCCACAGCATCGAAATACTTTGTCTGGAATCTCTCTCTAAATACTGCCCAAGCAATGGGTGCCACTAATCCCATGGCTTTTGCTGCCCACCAACTGCGAGCTAAGTCCAACAACTGTAGGCGTACTACCGCCACCTTCTCATTCTCAAGTGTCCTAGCTGCTTCCAGAACTACCTCGGTATCCTGAAGCCAAGCGTCCGCGGCAATCGCATCCTCGCTGCCGTCGAAGAAAGGAGGGTTCAAGCGCTTGAAGCTGTTGGCCGCGCTGTTCCCTGGATGACCGCCTCTGGTCAAAGCATCTGCCACAGTCTGGTGCAAGGCATCTCCTCTGCGATCCTGGGAAGCTATCAAGGTCCTGATGAGACCTACCAAGGTACCATCATCAAGTTCCACAGGTTGGACGGGCCGAACTTGGGGTTCTCCTCTAGTAGGTATAACTCTGGAGGCTACTCCGGAGTGCTGGGCTTGATCTCCAGGTTGCTGCTGGTCCACGCGAGGTGCTTCTCCTTGCTAATCGGCAGGGTCAGGTACAGTGCCGCTGAGGAAGACGACACAGGGAAACAATAAGGAAGGACCCGGAAAGATCAACGATACAAGCATGTGATCAAGTCAAGATTCCAGAGATTCAGAGGATATGAACGGAGATCAAGAATGAGTACTGATTAAGACATCTATCGGTAAACCCTCACATTTCTTGATTGACAAGACCTGTATGGGCCACCACTTAAACCATGTCACGCCCCAGAACCAGAATACTGGATAGCGGGGGCGTACATAGCCAGCTACGTATATTGAAATAGTATACATCTCAACTATACGGTCACGGCTGTCTAGATATGAGGGTTTACTACAAGCCAACAGTCTCTTATGGTCAAGCCTATTGTCACAATCTCAAGCAAGTAATATAATCACAAGATGTTTGACCACCAAATATACAATAAAAGGCGTCCCAACTATTACATATCAGCTGATCATGAAGCTAGTCGTACAAAATGCTAGGACTAGCAAGAGTTAAGTCATACATGATCAACCCTAGGATTTGTTAATCATGTTTACAGCCCGTAGGCAGACAGTAAGTAAATGTGCATCGAGCTAACAGGTGCTCGTCGGCTAAACACCTCAAAAGAATAATTTTACGATAGAGTGAGCAAAACAAAATGGAAAACCCACTCATAGCTCGAGTTCCTTCTAGTCGCCACCATCGGGCTGGAGGTTCGGTAGATCCTCGGGTGCTGCTCCGAAATCTGGCCACACAAAATCAGCTGGGTCAAACCCCAGAAAGAGCAAGTGCCAGAAAATAGGCCACGAATAAGAACAAAACCAGCATATCAGAACATAAGGAAATGGAAGAAAAGTATAATTAATAAAGAGTACAACAGGACAATAAACGGCTAGGGACGTAGAACTATTCCAGGAGCCGGGTTACAACCCTTAAACCAAACAAGGACCGGGGTTGCAATCCTTCGCCTGAATAGCACTCTGTCTCCACCCATTGATTGTTTATTAATAAGTAAAACAGTCAAGTTCAAGAGTAGTCAGGTACTGGTACTAGACAAGACTTAGACAAGGCTGGACTCCATCCATTCACAAGTGGCCAAGCAATTACTACGGCTTACTACTTAACTAACTAGGGTTATCACAAGTCTTAATTACTAACAAGATGCAAGTGAGAAATTCCCAGTCCCAAGCCCTGCAGACATCCAGTTATCCTTCCGCGGGTTGAGAGTATGGTTGGGTACATCGCCTGGGAGACGATATACCCTTAGGTGACTTGGAGGGTGCAACACATGACAGTGTGCTGGAAATATGCTCTACTCGTCGACAAGCTACAAGTCTAATTAAGAGCGCCCAGATAACGAGATTGCCTGTGACTAGAAATTCTCCATGAACTATAGTTTGATCTAGTCATTAGCCTAATCCATATTCAGTATGAATCCCTGTCTGTGGGAACCAGGGAGTCACGTCCTAGACATGATGCAAGACAAGACAAGTAAATTGCACAAGCAAGCAAGCAGGGACACCCACGGTGTCAAGTTGATTATACGAGTCAAGTTAGCCGTCGCAACATCATCAAGATAAATCTTGTCAGGGTACTTGTCAGGAGTGCGCCACGACGGGCAACTATCATGTCAGGTTGGTCATGTCAGGAGTGCACCACTATGGGACACTGTCGTGTTATGCTAGTTCCTTGCCATACCATGCCATGTATAATAGTCATTCCAAACATATTAAGTAAAATCAAGTTCATGACAAAAGGCGTAAAATATCTAATAAAATGGACGTAAAATATCTAATAAAATATCAATATACAGGGCTATAGAAGAGCCAAGCTTAAGGAAAAAAATGAAACCAAATCTCCATGATTGGACAGATTGCGCAAGGGTCCTTGGGGTCGGGTTGCGCAGGAGTCAAGTGCGCCAGGGGCAAACTGCGCAGGAGTGAGCTGCGCAGAAGTCGGCTTGCGCTGAGTTGGTTGGCGCAGGGGTCAGATTGCGCATGAGTGAAGTGCGCGGGGATGGATGGCACATGGGTCAGATTGCGCGGGGAGCCAACTGCGCGGGGGTATAGGTGGCGCATGAGCAGACTGCTCATGAGCAGGCTGCGCATGAGCAGACTGCGCATGAGCAGACTGCGCATGGATGGATGGCGCATGGGGCTGAGTGTAGTTCGCCAAGGGGCAAGCAGCACGGTCGTCGCTGCGCTAAAGAGCGCAGGCCGAGAGGGGATGCGCAGTCCAGCACTGCCCTAAAGAGTGCAGGCTGCAGTCTTCGTCTCCAGGCCGAGAGCAAGGATCAAGAACACCAAAAATCCTATTCTTCATATCTTAGTCAAATCAAAGCCAAATCTAGAATTTCAAAGTTCTAACTTGAGTAAAATTGAGTTTTCTTCCACATGGATGCATCAAAATCCACAAAAATCCAACCAAAATAGATCAAAACTATGTAAATCCAAAAGTAGTTAAAACCTAGATCTGGAACAATGGAGACTCCAAATCACAAAATGTCAAGCACTAATATTGATCACCATGGCCTAATCTAGCTAATGAATAAATAAAATGTGGTTCTCATCTGGTGGCAAGGTGCACTTGCCTATGGGTGGAGTGTTGTGTAGAGGAAGGAAGAAGAAGAAGAAATTAATGGAGGGAAGTAATAAAGAGAGAGAGAGTGTTAGGTGGAGATAATAAAGAGGGTGGGTTGTGGTGGAATGAGGGTTGAACATAGGCTAAGGTGTTCCAATATATGTTAAACCAAACCAAATCAAACCAATTCTCCTCCACAAAAAAAACTAAGCCAGGTAAAACCCAATTACGAGAACCAAAATCTGCAAGTCAAGCCAATTACAAGTACATGCCAAAATCCGAGAAAATAAATACAGGTCTAAAATACATGCAAGCTTGACAAAATACGTATTCAGAATATGGGTGTTACAACTCTACCCACCTTAAAATAATTCCGTCCTCGGAATTTAATTAAGAGGCTAGAGAGACAAGGACAAGCTATATTAATCACAGGCAAGCTATAACCAGGCAAGCAATCAGACAATCATACATGCAAGCAAGGGATAGAAAACATAAGGCATAAGGAAGACATTATACCTTACGAGTCAAACAGGTAGGGATATCGCGATCGGATATCATCCTCACGCTCCCACGTTGACTCACCTAGAGAGTAATGACCCCAAGCAACACGGACTAAACTAATAGTCTTGTTCTTGAGTATCTTCTCTCTCCGGTCCAATATAGACACGGGCCTCTCCTCATACGAAAGGTTGGTACCAACAACCAGTTCCAAATGGTCTAGGATGTGGCTCGGGTCCGGGACGTACCGTTGTAATTGGGACACATGGAATACATCATGCACCTCACTTAACGACGGCGGAAGAGCAAGACGATAGGATACATCTCCTACTCGCTCTAGGATATCGAACAGCCCTATATACCTAGGACTAAGCTTTCCCCGTACGCCAAAACGAATGACGCCGCGGTTAGGCGAGATCCTAATGAATACATGGTCGCCGATAGCAAACTCTAAGGGACGTCGATGGGCATCGGCCCAATGTCGCTGGCGGTCTTGGGAAACTCGAAGATGATCCCTGACTCTTCTGACTACTTCAACTGTTTGGGCAATCATTTCTGGACTGAGCATCTGCCTCTCTCCAACATTATCTCATGCTAGCGGAGATCTGCACTTTCTTCCGTACAGAGCCTCGAATGATGCCATCTGGATGCTGGCCTGGAAGCTATTATTGTACGAGAACTCCACCAGGTACAGGTGATCTTCCTACGAACCACCAAAGTCAAGGGTACAAGACCTCAACATGTCTTCAAGGGTCTAGATTGTGCGCTCTGACAGGCCATCTGTCTACGGATGATATGCCGAACTGAATTAGAGACGAGTTCCCAAACTCTCTTGCAAGCTACGCCAAAAGTGTGACGTAAATCTTGAATCTCGGTCCGAGGTGATACTGACGGGCACTCCGTGAAGCCTGACAATCTGTCTGAGGTACATCTCTGCTAGCTGAGTCGTAGACTGCCCAACTCTGAATGGGAGAAAATGAGCCACCTTCGTGAGCCTGTCAACTATAACCCAAATAGCATCTCGACCAACTGGGGATCTAGGCTGTCCAGTCACAAAATCCATGGTCATATGCTCCCATTTCCACTCTGAAATCGACAAGGGCTGAAGCAGTCCAGCGGGCCTCTGATGTTCAGCTTTAACCTGTTGGCAAACCAAACACCGAGAGACAAACCGGGCTATCTTCCTCTTCATGCCATTCCACCAAAAATGCTGACGAATATCACGGTACATCTTCGTGCCACCGGGAAGAATAAAATACTGCGAACTGTGAGCTTCTGCCATAACTTCCTGTCAGATATCTCTACTGGGTACACAAAGACGAGTGCTGTGCCAAAGTGTACCATCTTTATGAATGCACAACTCTGGTCTTCTTCCTGCCTCACACTCTGCTCTGAGCCGCTGAAGCTTAGAATCTGTAGACTGCGTAATCTGGATCCTCTCAACTATGCTGGACTAAATTTGTAGGCTGGCCATCAACGCCATGTTGGTAGGAAGAACCACTTCAATTCCCATCTTTTAAAAATCTGCCAATAACTCTGGTTGCGCCGTTATGAAATAAACTCCGGCTCTCCGGCTCAACGCATCTGCTACAACGTTGGCCTTCCCTAGGTGATACTGCAAATCCATATCGTAGTCCACCAGTAGCTCGAGCCATCTTCTCTGCCGCATATTAAGGTCCTTCTGGGTGAAAACATACTTCAGGCTATTATGGTCAGTAAATATCTCCACTCTATCTCCGTACAAGTAGTGCCTCCACAACTTAAGTGCAAACACTACAGCTGCTAGCTCCAAGTCGTGGGTCGAGTAACTCTTTTTATGGTCACGAAGTTGGCGTAATGCATAAGATATTACCTTCCCATGCTGCATCAAGACACATCCCAATCCTCTGCCTGAAGCGTCGCAATAAACTGTGAATCCTCCGGTCCCATCTGGAAGTGTGAGAATGAGAGCCGTTATCAAACCTCGCTTCAACTTCTCGAATGATTCCTGACACTCTGTTGTCCAAGCAAACTGTACATCCTTGCGGGTCAACTGGGTCATCGGCGCTGAAATCCTTGCAAAATCTGAAACGAATTGCCGGTAGTAGCCGGCCAATCCAAGGAAGCTGCGAACCTCTGCCACTGAACTGGGTACTGGCCACGACTCGATAGCCACAATCTTCTGGGGATCCACTTCCACTCCTTCTCGAGTAATGATGTGACCCAAGTACGAAATACGATCGAGCCAGAACTCGTATTTACTGAACTTGGCGTACAACTGATGCTCTCTAAGCGTCTGAAGGAAGATTCTGAGATGCTGCTCGTGCTCTGCTTCGCTCTTGCTGTAGACCAGGATATCATCTAGGAACACGATCATGAACTAATCCAAGTAAGGCATAAAAATGTGATTCATGAGGTCCATAAATACGGCCGACGCATTGGTCACTCCAAAGGGCATAACAAGGAACTCCCAATGCCTATATCTCGATCTAAATGCTGTCTTTGGGATGTCCTGCTCTCTGACTTTGATCTGGTGGTATCCTAATCGCAAGTCTATCTTCGAGAATACTGAAGCTCCTCTGAGTTGATCAAACAAATCATCTATCCTCGGGAGAGGGTATCTGTTCTTGATTGTCACTGAGTTCAAGGTATGATAATCTACACATAACCTGGACGTACCATCCTTCTTTTTCACAAGAAGCATCGGGGCTCCCCAAGGCGATCCACTTGCACGAATAAATCCCTTGGTCCTGAGTTCTTCAATCATCTTGTACAAAATCTCCAACTCTGAAGGTGCCATTCTCTAGACTCTCTCTGATACTGGTGCTGTCCCGGGGATTAAGTCTATAGTGAACTCGATCTTCCGCTCTGGCGGCATCCCTGGAAGTTCCTCTGGGAAGACATCTGGAAATTCTTCAACTATCCGGGGTAACTGCACTGCTGCTACTGCCATCCGCAACACTGGGGAGGAAGGCTCCACCGCGCCTCTGGAAAATAAAAACTCTGGCTCGCCTGGAATACTAAAGATAACCCTGCCAACATGGCAGTCTATCCTAGCATACTTGTTCCTCAACCAATCTATGCCTAAGACTATATCATAGTCTGCCATAGGGAATTCTATGAATCTAGCGGGGAACTCTCTACCGCTAACTACGATCCGACACGAGGAAAACACTCGATCTACCCCCACAAGACCATTACCAGTAAGTATACTGAGCCTCACTGATAATGACTCAGGCTCCAATCCTATCTGTGTCGTGAATCGTAGAGACATGAATGAATGCGATGCACCAGAATCAAATAATACTGAAGCTGGAAAGGAGTTGACGAGAATAGTACCTGCCACTACCTCACCTGGTGCAACTTCTTCTTCCATAGCCATCATCATGGCATGACCTCTAGCTGCGGGTCCCCTCTGCTGAAAACCTCTCTGTCTGCTCTGCTCTGGAGCCTGGGCACACTGCTGCTGGAATGCCTGGGCCTGAGGCAACAATGGCCTTGGGTACTGCTGCTGCTGCATGGGTGCTGGTCCCCTAACCGATGGACTGGTTAGGTTGGAAGAGGAAGAACTACCCCAATTCGGGCAGGCTCCTATCTTGTGATCTGCCGCTCTACAAGCAAGGCACAATCCTTGCGCCCTACGATAATCCGCCACTATATGGCCTGGCTTCCCGCAATGAGAATATCCCATCGCAGAAGTCTGCTTCTGCTTCTGCTGCTGCGGGTACGTCGGGGTCGAATGCTGAACCGACATCGCTGAGGCCGCCCGCCTCGAAGTTCCAATAGTCAAACTTCTAGCTGCCGGGGCTGGAGGTGATGACTGGTGCATCTGACTGTGGGATCTCTTTCTACCTTCGGTCCTATCCACGATCCTCTGGAAGGTATACTCATGCCTCCTAGCCGCTCTCAATACTGCATCGAACGTCTGGTGCTCGAACTGCTCGACTGCCAACAAAATCTCCAAATGCAGTCCCTGCTGGAACCGCTGGGCCCTATCAAACTCGGTCGCCACCAAGGTGGGGGCAAACCTACTGAGTCTAGAAAACTCAGATGCATAACTGTCAACTGTTCTGCCTCCTTGCTTCAAGTTGGTAAGTCTGGTCTGCAGGTCGTACCGAGCCACAGCATCGAAATACTCTGTTTGGAATCTCTCTCTAAATACTGCCCAAGCAATGGGTGCCACTAATCCCATGGCTTGCGCTGCCCACCAACTACGAGCTAAGTCCAACAATTGCAGGCATACCACCGCCACCTTCTCATTCTCAGGTGTCCTAGCTGCTTCCAGAACTACCTCGGTATCCTGAAGCCAAGCGTCCGCGGTAATCGTATCCTCGATACCGTCGAAGAAAGGAGGGTTCAAGCGCTTGAAGCTGTTGGCCGCGCTGTTCCCTGGATGACCGCCTCTTGTCAAAGCATCTGCCACAGTCTGGTGCAAGGCGTCTCCTCTGTGATCCTGGAAAGCTATCAAGGTCCTGATGAGACCTACCAAGGTACCATCATCAAGTTCCACAGGCTGGACGGGCCGAACTGGAGGTTCTCCTCTAGTAGGTATAACTCTGGAGGCTATTCCGGAGTGCTGGGCTTGATCTCCAGGTTGCTGCTGGTCCACGGAAGGTACTTCTCCTTGCTGATCGGCAGGGTCAGGTACAGTACCGCTGAGGAAGACGACACAGGAAAACAATAAGAAAGGACCATGACAGATCAACGATACAAGCATGTGATCAAGAAAGAGTACTGATTATGACATCTATCGGTAAACCCTGATATTTCTTGATTGACAAGACCTGTATGGGCCATCACTTAAACCATGTCACGCCCCAGAACCAGAATACTGGAGAGCGGGGGCGTACATAGCCAGCTACGTATATTGAAATAGTATACATCTCAACTATACGGTCACGGCTGTCTAGATATGAGGGTTTACTACAAGCCAACAGTCTCTTATGGTCAAGCCTATTGTCTCAATCTCAAGCAAGTAATATAATCACAAGATGTTTGACCACCAAATATACAATAAAAGGCGTCCCAACTATTACATATCAGCTGATCATGAAGCTAGTCGTACAAAATGCTAGGACTAGTAAGAGTTAAGTCATACATGATCAACCCTAGGATTTGTTAATCATGTTTACAGCCCGTAGGCAGACAGTAAGTAAATGTGCATCGAGCTAACAGGTGCTCGTCGGCTAAACGCCTCAAAAGAATAATTTTACAATAGAGTGAGCAAAACAAAATGGAAAACCCACTCGTAGCCCGGGTTCCTTCTAGTCGCCACCATCGGGCTGGAGGTTCGGTAGATCCTCGGGTGCTGCTCCGAAATCTGGCCACACAAAACCAGCTAGGTCAAACCCCAGAAAGAGCTAGTGCCACAAAGGAGGCCACGAATAAGAACAAAACCAGCATATCAGAACATAAGGAAATGGAAGAAAAGTACAAGTAATAAAGTGTACAACAGGACAATAATGGCTAGGGATGTGGAACCATTCTGGGAGCCGGGTTATAACCCTTAAACCAAACAGGATCGGGGTTGCAACCCTTCGCCTAAATAGCACTCTGTCTCCACCCATTTATTGTTTAATAATAAGTAAAACAGTCAAGTTCAAGAGTAGTCAGGTACTGGTACTAGACAAGACTTAGACAAGGCTGGACTCCATCCATTCACAAGCGGCTAAACAATTACTACGGTTTACTACTTAACTAACTAGGGTTATCACAAGCCTTAATTACAAACAAGATGCAAGTGAGAAATTCCCAGTCACAAGCCCTGCAGACCATCCAGTTATCCTTCCGCGGGTTGAGAGTATGGTTGGGTACATCGCCTGGGAGACGATATACCCTTAGGTGACTTGGAGGATGCAACACATGACAGTATGCTAGAAATGTGCTCTACTCGTCGGCAAGCTACAAGTCCAATTAAGAGCGCCCAGATAACGAGATTGCTTGTGACTGGAAATTCTCCATGAACTATAGTTTGATCTAGTCATTAGCCTAATCCATATTCAGTATGAATCCATGTCCGTGGGAACCAGGGAGTCACGTCCTAGACATGATGTAAGACAAGACAAGTGGATTGCACAAACAAGCAAGCAGGAACACCCACGGTGTCAAGTTGATTATATGAGTCAAGTTAGCCGTCGCAACATCATCAAGATAAATCTTGTCAGGGTACTTGTCAGGAGTGCGCCACGACGGGCCACTATCATGTCAGGTTGGTCATGTCAGGAGTGCACCACTACGGGTCACTGTCGTGTTATGCTAGTTCCTTGCCATACCATGCCATGTACAATAGTCATTCCAAATATATTAAGTAAAATTAAGTTCATGACAATAGGCGTAAAATATCTAATAAAATGGGCATAAAATATCTAATAAAATATCAATATACAGGACTATAGAAGAGCCAAGCTTAAGGAAAAAAATAAAACCAAATCTCCATGATTGGACAGTTTGCGCAAGGGTCCTTGGGGTCGGGTTGCGCAGGAGTCAAGTGCGCCAGGGGCAAACTGCGCAGGAGTGAGCTGCACAGAAGTCGGCTTGCGGTGAGTTGGTTGGCGCAGGGGTCAGATTGCGCATGAGTGAAGTGCGCGGAGATGGATGGTGCATGGGTCAGATTGCGCGGGGAGCCAACTTCGCGGGAGTATAGGTGGCGCATGAGCAGACTGCGCATGAGCAGGCTGCGCATGAGCAGACTGCGCATGGATGGATGGCGCATGGGGCTGAGCGCAGTTCGCCAAGGGGCAAGCAGCGCGGTCGGCGCTGCGCTAAAGAGCCCAGGCCGAGAGGGGATGCGCAGTCCAGTACTGCGCTAAAGAGCACAGGCTGCAGTCTTCGTCTCTAGGCCGAGAGCAAGCATCAAGAACACCAAAAATTCCATTCTTCATATCTTGGTCAAATCAAAGCCAAATCAAGAATTTCAAAGTTCTAACTTGAGTAAAATTGAGTTTTCTTCCACATGGATGCATCAAAACCCACAAAAATACAACCAAAATAGATCAAAACCATGTAAATCCAAAAGTAGTTAAAACCTAGATCTAGAACAATGGAGACTCCAAATCACAAAATGTCAAGCACTAATGTTGATCACCATGGCCTAATCTAGCTAATGAATAAATAAAATGTCATTCTCATGTGGTGGCAAGGTGCACTTGCCTATGGGTGGAGTGTTGTGTAGAGGAAGGAAGAAGAAGAAGAAATTAATGGAGGGAAGTAATAAGGAGAGAGAGTGTTAGGTAGGGATAATAAAGAGGGTAGGTTGTGGTGGAATGAGGGTTGAACATAGGCTAAGGTGTTCCAATGCATGTTAAACCAAACCAAACCAAATCAAACCAATTCTCCTCCACAAAATAAACCAAGCCAGGTAAAACCCAATTACGAGAACCAAAATCTGCAAGTCAAGCCAATTACAAGTACATGCCAAAATCCGAGAAAATAAATACAGGTCTGAAATACATGCAAGCTTGACAAAATACGTATTCAAAATATGGGTGTTACACCAAGATTGTGGGCGTCTCCATTTCTTCGAAGATGATCGCTCTTGGTTCGTCTTGATACTTTCATGGATTATTTTTTTGTATACTTTATCTCCTTTTGATAGTTGGTAGTGGACTTTGTCTCCGCCTAACGATTGTACCATAAATATTCACGTTGATTTTATATTATTATTCTTTTTATTGTGGATGGGTTTTAGTTTATCTTGGATTACTACATTTTATAGCTTATGTATACATACAAGGTTTCCATATATTGGAGTGTGCTTCGTATGTATGCAGCTGGCATGATACGTATCTGGTTGTCACTACCACTTTTCTAGCTTGGGGGTATTTTGGTTATTTTGGTCATTTTTGAAATTTTGTAAATTAATTGGAATTATTATTAATTATTTAGATTTATTAGAATTAATATAATTTTTAGTGATTTTTAGTGATTTTTAGTATAATTGATTTTGGCCCTATAGTTGACTTTGACTAGTGTTGACTAGGAGACTAACCTAGTGACTAACCTAGGTTAAGTCCACTTGGTTAGGTCAAGTAACCTTGGTTTGACCTAAGTTAGTGAGGGTTAACTCATTGAAACTTGTTTGGAGAGATTTGGAGTTGATTAGGCTAGAATGGCTTATGACTTCATAAGTCATGACTAATGACTTGAGACTTAAAGCCCACAGGCCCACACCATGTAGCTAACCCTAATCCTTATCAGCCCATGGCTGGACATGATAGTCTCCCCCATCCTATTTAATACCCCTCAAAGTTAGGGCTAGCCTCCATTAGGATTTTTGCCATGTTTTAAAAAGAGGTAAGCCTCCATCTTCAATAAATCATAGTAAATCTATTTTAAATCCTTTTTTCCCCAAACCAATTGCATTGGGTTCTAATTTTACTCCTCTTACTGTTGGTTATGAGTATTCTCAGCTTGGGAGTACTTTGGAGGAGTTTGGCCATCAAGAGGAGCACCTCTCTTTGAAGCTTTTTGAGGATTTTGATACATATAGGTAACTTTCAATTCCCTCCATAGAATCTTGATTTTATTTCATATTTAGGGAGCCCTAGACCTAACCTAACTATAGAAATAGGAAGCCCCAAAATTTGTGTTAATTTTGTGTCCTTTTTGGACACGTATCAGTGTCACTTGGCACGTGTTTGATGAAATGCCCCAATAGGCATTTTGTGTGTTTTTTTGAGATTGTATTTGAATAGAAAATTAGGGTTTTATGTTGCTTACATGTTTTTGTTGATTTTGTGGAGTCTTGGTATCACTCCCCGTTCCCGGAATGCATATTTTTATACGTATACCGCTTGCTCAAATTTATTTAGTATCTGTCATGCATTTATTTTGTACTTAATTCTTTTAATTTCATGCTAATTATTTTTTTTGAATTTTATTTTCTGCTTTTTTTTGGCACTTGGTTCATTTTGGTTCATGGTAAACCAACTTGGTTTGGTTTGGTTCAACATGGAAAGGAATGGATGGCTTGGATTTGATGGAGAGAATGAATGGTGGAGATCTACTTGACCTTGATATAAAACTTCTTCTTTCATTCTCTCTCTTCATTCATTCACATTTACTCCTCCACCAAACCCTAACCCACTTGTGAGAGGCAAGTACATCTTGCACATCATGGAGGATTTCATGCATCCCCATTTATTTTTAGTCTATTGTGTTTGTCTCTTCTTTCTCTATATGTTTAGGTCTTGTAGTTTTTGTTTTCCATGGTTAGCTTTGTATAGATCTAAGTTTTTCTTCTTTTTGGTTTTTTTGGGTTTTGATCTATCAAACTTCATCATTTCCATATTTTGATTGTTCTATATTGTAGAGAATTCAATTCTATCCAATTTTGGCTTTTAAAAAGTTAGATTTCGACTTGATTTGAGGATGTTATGGCCAAAATAATTTTGGTCAAACTTCTGTGTTCATCTGTCCTGATTTTGGCAGGGACGATGAATAGTACTTGGCCGCATAAGGATTCCTGGCCGTATAAGCTTTTTTGGTCGCATGACCATTCCTGGCCGCATAAGCTTTTCTGGCCGCATGAGTATTTTTGAGCCCATAAGCATTTCTGGCCGCATGATCATTTCTGGCCGCATGAGTATTTTTGGGCCGCATAAGCTTTTCTGGCCGCATGAGTATTTTTGGGCCGAATAAGAATTTCTGGCCGCATGACCATTTCTGGCCGCATGAGTATTTTTGGGCCGCATAAGCTTTTCTGGCCGCAAGAGTATTTTTGAGCCGCATAAGCATTTTTGGCCGCATGACCATTTTTGGCCGCATTAGTATTTTTGAGCCGCATAAGGATTTCTGGCCGCATGACCATTTCTGGCCGCATAAGCATTTTTGAGCCACATAAGGATTTTTGAGCCGCATGGGCATTTTTGAGCCGCTTGAGCATTTTTGAGCCGCATAAGGATTTTTGAGCCGCATGAGGCTGATTTTGATTGTTTGATGCTCTTTTTTGACTGTTTTATGGCCCGAATTTCTCCTAGCTTCCAACATGAAAGTTGTAGATCTTTTTCTTGGCTTAAAGAATATGTTACCAACTATTTTATACAAGTTTCTCTTATTCTTGATATAGAACTTTTGACTACCATGCCTTGCCACGAATTGACAATGATTGTTATCTTGACTTAATATTGATCATATGTTTCTATGTCTGGAACTGAGAGACTGGCTAGTCATCTTATTGTACTGAATGGGATACGTTTATGTATGAACCATTGAGAACGACTGGCTGATCCCGATCATTGACAATGTACCCGTGCTGATCTCCAACTTATAATTATGTACATTAATTTGAGTAGGTGCTATGGCACCGATAATTAATTTTGTATTACAAAAGTAGCACGTGTATCCTACTGTCAAGGCATGATTATCCCGTAGATAGGTTTGATTGTTGCATTACGCTATGCAGGACCAACAACCTAACCGTACTGGCATCGTTGTAGAGTTACGCATATCGTACAAGAGTACTCATACGAAATACTCATGATCCACGACATGATATTTCAATTAACATAGGGCCAACTAAGCTAAATAAAATAATTACTGCATGGAGAGAATAGATTTCCGAGTTCTTACATGACGGCCGTCCTTGGGACAAATAGTGTCCCGATACGCCGGCTGGTTCCCACGGATACTGCATATCTACCACACGGGCAGGGAGTGGTATCCGGTTTACTTTTCCCGATCGACGAGCGTCCCGCTGGGACTCGTTTCCCCGCATGGCGCAACTGATTATTGGATCGACCAGCCTTGTTTGTCTATAGTAAGAACTGAGAAATTCCCTAATGCATGGTTCCAGGGTAACTTGGAGCTCACTAGTAGTAAGCCGTATTAATTGCCTGGCCGCTTAAACTGATTTGATTGTGGGTTGTATCCTACTTTGCCAACTATTGAGGTAAGTTGAACGTCCTGACATGACGGGCCAACTTCTGTCCTTGTTTGGTTGGGGAGTTGGTTCGGAGTGTCAAGACGTTAGGCGTACCTTAGTAAGAGGCAAAGATCTATTTATTTTATTTATATCCTTAATTCTTATTACTGGTTTTAATCCTTCATGTCGTGCTTCCTTTGTGGTGCTTGCTATTGGAGGTCTAACCTCTCTGGTTTTGCATGGCCAGATCTAGAGCCAGCTCCCGAGGACTCAGCTTACTTCTACCCTCAAGATGGTCAATACTAGAAGGATGACCGCAGGAGGCCACGAGTGGGTTCCTTGACTCCCTACTCGTCTTATTCTTTACTTTTGCCGTTTTGGCACCGACCTGTTAGTCGGACTGTCTAGCACTTGCTTTTACATAATTGTAATTAATTCAGACTGCAGCTGATAGCGATTGTGTATACCTTATCATATCATCTGGCTATGTCTTGTAAAGCCAGATCTCAAGAACATTTTGACCGAGCGTTTGGGACGCCTTACTGCTTTATCATATATGCTCTTTATTTACTGCTACTTGATTCATTGATTGAGATAATAGATGTCATGTGACCCTAGCGAGACTTGTATGTAGTATGCACCCCCTTGTCTAGTTTACAGCATTGATCGTATTATTCGGTATTTCTTCTACCCGTAATACGTAGCTGGCCAAGTCCGTCCCCGTCCCCCGGTATTTCGGGTCTAGGGCGTGACAAGGTTTTAGTGGTGGCCCATGCAGGTCTGTTTTCAGACTTGTGGGGTACTTTTATTTTATAGGAGGTCCTAATCACACATGTTCTACCTTTGATCTCATGATTCGTTGCTCTCGATCCCATCTTGACACCCCGGTATCCCTTGACTTTGTTGATCATTTCTGTCCGGTCGTTTGATTGTTCTCTTGTCCCTTGTATTAGGGGCTCCTCGTCCGCGTCAGAGCAGCAACGACCAGAGCAGCAGGACCATATTGGTCAGCAGCAAGGGCCAGAGCTTCCCTAAGAGCACGTCCAAGCAGAGGTGATAGTAGAGCCAGCCGTTGGGCCGCAATATCCGGAGGTTCCGATCTCACCGATGATTCTGCCACTCCGGGGGCAGTAGATACCCCAGCCCTCCTAGAGATCATCAGGGGGATGATGGCCACACAGCAACATTAGATGTTGGTCCAGCAACAGATGCATGCTCAGCAACAAGAGCAGAATGTGTTACATAATCAAGGCTTGCAGACGGCATTAGAAAGAGGAGTGAGGACTGATTCAGGAGCGTCGACCCGATTCTGCAAGTACAACCCCCGATGTTTCGAAGGTACAGAAGATGCTATCACAGCAGATGCGTGGCTCAAGGATATTGAGGCCATTTTGAAGGCAGCCAAAGTTCCAGTGGAGGAGCAAGTGGACCAAGTAAAGTAGTTACTCCAGGATCTCGCCCGTGATTGGTGGGAATCAGAGGAAGTAGGTGCCAGGCGTCCTATTGCATGGGACAATTTTTCTACCAGATTCAAGACCAAGTACTATGGAGTGGTAGCTCAATTCGAGCTACAGCAGAACTTCATCAGCCTCAAGCAGGCTGGGAAGACCGTGGATGCTTATGCAGTAGAGTTCTGCAGATTAAGTAGGTTTGCCCCGGAGATGGTAGCCACGGAGAGCCAGAGAGCCATGAGGTTTCAACAAGGGTTTCATCTTGAACTCTTACAACTGGTAGAGGGGCATAACTACCAGACTTTTGATGAGATACTGACGGCAGCCCGGAGGCATGAGATCACTATCCAGAGGATGGCGACTAGGCCTGGTGGCCAGAATAGGTCTCACAACCAGATGGAAGGAGGAGGGGGAGCAGTACCCCGATCGACAGCACCGTCCCCTGGCGTCCGCATTCATGATGTGGCGGTGCGAGGGCCAGCACCACCAGCCAGAAAGCAACAGCAACAGAGGAAGAATCAGCAGCCACCTGCAGGTTGCACTTATTGTGGGAAGGCAGGACACACTAAGAATATATGCCGGGCATTTAATGGGTTATGCTTGGTATGTGGGAGTCCCGATCAACGGGTTTCCACTTGCCCCATGAGTTTGAGGCCAGAAGGGCCAGTGCAACCATTTCATGCCCTGCCAGCACCAGGAGCAGGCCAGTATCGAGGGCCAGCGGTAGCAGTAAAATCGTTGGCTCAACGCCCGTTATTGACACAAGCTCAGATGTTTCGACAGCAGAAACCGCCGATACAGCAGCAACACCAGAGACCACTCCAGCATCATCGAGGCAAGGGCCAGCAGCAACACCGGGCAGGGCCACAGCAGGGAAATCAGTATGGAGGCCAATGGCAGGCGTTCAATCTGTCCTTGGAGGAGGCATTAGCATCGGGGAACGTTATGGCAGGTAACGTTCTCGTCTCCTCATCTCCCGCAGTAGTATTATTTGATACAGGAGCATCACATTCATTTGTATCTACACGATTTGCAACACGACTAGGAATAGAATTTGAGGCATTACCAGAGAGGTTGAATATACTCACTGGTAATGGGCTTGTAGGAGTTAGTAGGATTATTCCAGCATGTAGAGTCGTAGTGTGCGGGCGTTCCTTACCCGCTAGGTTGATAGAATTTTCTATGGGAAATTTTGATGTTATCTTCGGCATGGACTGGCTGAAAGACAGTCATGCTACAATAGATTGCCATAGAGGGAGCGTATCTTTTGATATTCCAGGCATGGGACAGTTCACTTTGGTCAGGCCGGGAGCAGAACAGTTGGCAGGCGAAGTCATAGCAGCATTGGAAGGAGTTCAAGTCCCGAGGGTAGTGGGAGAGTTTCTTGATGTATTTCTGGAAGAACTACCAGGTTTACCACCGAAGAGAGATGTCGAGTTCAGTATAGAATTGGTAGCAGGGATCGAACCGGTGTCGGATCGAGTGACAGAATGCCAGATTCAGAGCAGGCCAAGGTGTACCATCATATAGAAGAATTGAAGGCGAAGAAGTTCATTTGGGACAGTGAATCACCATGGAGAGCACCAGTGGTACTTGTAGAAAAGAAGGATGGGTCATCCCGATTGTGCATTGACTATAGGAAACTTAATACGACAATAGTAAAGAACAAGTACCCACTACCAAGGATCGACGACTTGTTTGATCAGTTGAGCAGAGCCAGAGTATTTTCCAAGATAGATCTTCGGTCAGGATATCATCAAGTTAGAGTTCGGGAGGAGGATATTCCCAAGACAGCATTCAGGTCAAAGTACGGGCAATACGAATTTTTAGTTATGCCGTTTGGATTGACCAATGCTCCAGCAATATTTATGGATTTGATGAACCTTATTTTTAAGCAATACTTGGATCAATTTGTCATTGTATTCCTCGACGACATTCTTGTTTACTCAGCCAGCGAAGAAGAGCATGAAGGTCACCTCAGGATGGTATTGCAGGTTGTGAGAGAAAACCAGTTGTACGCCAAGCTCAATAAATGTGAGTTTTGGTCGGATCGAATCATTCCTGGGGCATATCATATCAGGGGCGGGAGTATCAGTGGATCCTAAGAAAGTGGAGGCCGTGGAAGGTTGGCCAGTACCTAAGACATTAGCAGATGTACGAAGTTTCTTAGGATTGACAGGATATTACCGAAGGTTCATGTCAGATTTTGTAAGAATTTCAGAACCCATGACCCGTTTGACATACAAGGATGTGCCATTTGTCTGGTCGATAGAGTGCCAGGCATCCTTTGAGAGTTTGAAGCAGAAATTGATCTCGGCACCTATACTTACATTGCCCGTTGGACCCGGAGGTTTTACTGTATATTGTGATGCGTCAGGTAAGGGACTTGGATGTGTCCTCATGCAACCTGGGAAGGTGATAGCGTATGCATCTAGACAACTTCGGGACCACGAGAAGAATTATCCGACTCATGATTTGGAGTTGGCGGCCGTAGTATTTTCCTTGAAGCTTTGGAGGCATTACCGGTACGGCGATCGAGAGACATATTCACCTACCACAAGAGCTTAAAGTATATTTTTACTCAGAAGGAGCTGAATATGAGACAGAGGAGATGGTTGGAATTGATCAAGGATTACGAAGTAGAGCTTCAGTATCACCCAGGCAAGGCTAATGTAGTAGTGGATGCCCTCAGTAGAAGGGGCAATACATTCATGTTGACTTCACAGAAGCAAATTTTAGAGGATCTTCGAGAGATGGGCATTAAGGTTATACTTCCTGGAGATGTAGGGATCTTGGCTAGTCTACAAGTTTAATCTGACTTGGTAGACAAGATCAAGGCAGCTCAGACACAGGACCCAAGGATTCAGAAGCTCAGGACAGAATGTGAGTCAGGACTCCGGAAGGAGATGAGAATTCATGAAGATGGAACACTTAGGTATAGATCGCACCTATGTGTGCCTAATGGAGATATCAGACAGGAGGTTATGGCAGAGGCCCATAGTTCTCAGTATTCTATTCACCCGGGAGGTACCAAAATGTACAGGAATATTAAACAACATTTCTGGTAGAACGGAATGAAGAGGGAGATAGCTAGATTCGTCTCCCATTGCTTGATATGTCAGCAAGTGAAGGCAGAGCAGCAGAGGCCAGCAGGATTATTACAGCCACTTCCTATCCCGGAATGGAAGTGGGAGCACATCACAATGGACTTTGTGACTGGATTACCAAGGTCACCTAGTGGTAAGGATGCCATCTGGGTTATAGTGGATCAACTTACAAAGGTAGCACATTTCCTTCCCTTCAGAGTAGGGTAGACTAGAGAAAAGCTAGCAGAGATGTACATGCAACAGATTATCAGGCAACATGGAGTTCCTATCAGTATCGTGACAGATAGAGATACCCGTTTTACTTCGTATTTTTGGAAGAGTTTACATCAGAGCCTAGGTACCAAGTTAAGATTCAGTACGGCTTACCACCCGCAGACGGACGGACATTCAGAAAGAACCATTCAGATCTTAGAAGATATGTTACGAGCCTGCACTTTAGATTTTGGAGGATCTTGGGAGAGTCACCCGCATTTAGTAGAATTTTCATATAATAATAGTTACCAGGCTAGTATTCAAATAGCTCTGTTCGAGGCACTGTACGGTAATAAGTGTAGATCGCTGTTGGTATGGGATAATATTGGAGAAAGGAAGATGTTGGGACCAGAGATGATTGTCCAGACAGTTGAGGTTGTTAAGGAAATTAGATAGCGACTTCGAGTTGCACAGGATCGACATCGTCATTGGGCAGACCAGCATCGCAGGCCGTTGGAATTTTCTGTTGGGGACCACATGTTTTTGCAGATTTTACCTACCCGAGGAGTCATTAGATTTGGTGTTCGCGGGAAGTTGAGTCCGCGGTACGTATGCCCATTCGTTATCCTTGATAGGGTAGGCGATGTTGCTTATCATTTATCCCTTCCGCCTTCGTTACGAGAGGTGCATGATGTATTTCACGTATCTCAGTTACGTAGGTACGTATCGGACCCAAGTTATATCTTCGATCATTCTAAGCTGGTTGTGGGTACCAACCTGTCTTATGAGGAGCAGCCTGTGTCCATTTTGGACCGAAGGAAGAAGATACTCAAGAACCGAACAATTAACCTTGTTCGTGTTGCTTGGGGCCATCACTCCTTAGGAGAGTCAACGTGGGAGCGGGAGGATGATATCCGATCGTGGTACCCGCACTTGTTTGACTCACAAGGTATATTTTATTTCCATATGCCTTGATTGTCTTGATTCCACATGCATATCCCCGTATGATTAGTAGCTTGGTATCGTGGATTGATAGTATAGTTGCAGATTAGTGGTTGATTGGTATCATAGGGTGATTGATTGCTCGCTGTATTGCTTGTGCCTGGCCCTGATATTTCTAACCTGCTTGGATTTGAAATTCCGAGGACGAAATTTATCTAAGGTGGGTAGAGATGTCACTCCCCGTTCTCGAAATGCGTATTTTTATACGTATACCGCTTGCTCGAATTTATTTAGTATCTGTCATGCATTTATTTTGTACTTAATTCTTTTAATTTCATGCTAATTATTTTTTTGTATTTTATTTTCTGCTTTTTCTTGGCACTTGGTTCATTTCGGTTCAGGGTAAACCAACTTGGTTTGGTTTGGTTCAACATGGAAAGGAATGGATGGCTTGGATTTGGTGGAGAGATTGAATGGTGGAGATCTACTTGACCTTGATATAAAACTTCTTCTTTCATTCTCTCTCTTTATTCATTCACATTTACTCCTCCACCAAACCCTAACCCACTTGTGAGAGGCAAGTACATCTTGTACATCATGGAGGATTTCATGCATCCCTATTTATTTTTAGTCTATTGTGTTTGTCTCTTCTTTCTCTATATGTTTAGGTCTTGTAGTTTTTGTTTTCCATGGTTAGCTTTATGTAGATCTAAGTTTTTCTCCTTTTTCGTTTTCTTGGGTTTGATTTATCAAACTTCATCATTTCCATGTTTTGATTGTTCTATGTTGTAGAGAATTCAATTCTACCCAATTTTGGCTTTTGAAAAGTTAGATTTCGACTTGATTTGAGAAAGTTATGGCCAAAATAATTTTGGTCAAACTTCTATGTTCATCTGTCCTGATTTTGGTAGGAACGATGAAAAGTACCTAGCCGCATAAGGATTCCTGGCCGCATAAGCTTTTCTGGCCGTATGACCATTCCTGGCCGCATAAGCTTTTCTGGCCGCATGAGTATTTTTGAGCCGCATAAGCATTTCTGGCCGCATGACCATTTCTGGCCGCATGAGTATTTTTGGGCCGCATAAGCTTTTCTGGTCGCATGACCATTTCTGGTCGCATGAGTATTTTTGGGTCGCATAAGGATTTCTGGCCGTATGACCATTTCTGGCCTAATGAGTATTTTTGGGCTGCATAAGCTTTTCTGGCCGTATGAGTGTTTTTGAGCCGCATAAGCATTTTTGGCAGCATGACCATTTTTGGCCGCATGAGTATTTTTGAGCCGCATAAGGATTTCTGGCCGCATGGCCATTTCTGGCCGCATAAGCATTTTTGAGCCTCATAAAGATTTTTGAGCCGTATGGGCATTTTTGAGCCGCATGAGCATTTTTTAGCCGCATAAGGATTTTTGAGCAGCATGAGGCTGATTTTGGCTGATTTTGATTGTTTGATGCTCTTTTTTGACTGTTTTGTGGCCCGAATTTCTCCTAGCTTCCAACATGAAAGTTGTAAATCTTTTCCTTGGCTTCAAGAATATGTTACTAACTATTTTATGCAAGTTTCTCTTATTCTTGATATAAAACTTTTGACTAGCATGCCTTGTCACGAATTGACAATAATTGTTATCCTGACTTAATATTGATCATGCGTTTCTACGTCTGGAACTGAGAGACTGGCTAGTCGTCTTATTATACTGAATGGGACACGTTCACGTATGAACCATTGAGAACGACTGGCTGATCCCGATCATTGACAATGTACCCGTGCTGATCTCTAACTTATAATTATGTACATGAATTTGAGTAGGTGCTATGGCACCGATAATTAATTTCGTATTACAAAAGCAGCACGTGTATCCTACTGTCAAGGCATGATTATCCCGTGGATAGGTTTGATTGTTGCATTACGCTATGCAGGACCTACAACCTAACCGTACTGGCATCGTTGTAGAGTTATGCACATCGTACAAGGGTACTCATGCGAAATACTCATGATCCACGACATGAGATTCCAATTAACATAGGGCCAACTAAGCTAAATAAAATAATTACTGCATGGAGAGAATGGATTTTCGAGTTCTTACATGACGGCCGTCCTTGGGACAAATAGTGTCCCGACACGCCGGCTGGTTCCCACGTATACTGTATATCTACCACACGGACAGGCAGTGGTATCCGGTTTACTTTTCCCGATCGACGAGCGTCCCGCTGGGACTCGTTTCCCCGCATGGCGCAACTGATTATTGGATCGACCAACCTTGTTTGTCTATAGTAAGAACTGAGAAATTCCCTAATGCATGGTTCCAAGGTAACTTGGAGCTCACTAGTAGTAAGACGTATTAATTGCCTGGCCGCTTAAACTGATTTGATTGTGGGTTGTATCATACTTTGCCAACTATTGAGGTAAGCTGAACGTCCTAACATGACGGGCCAACTTCTGTCCTTGTTTGGTTGGGGAGTTGGTTCGGAGTGTCAAGACGCTAGGCGTACCTTAGTAAGAGGCAAAGATCTATTTATCTTATTTATATCCTTAACTCTTATTACTGGTTTTAATTCTTCATGTCGTGCTTCCTTTGTGGTGCTTGCTATTGGAGGTCTAACCTCTCTGGTTTTGCATGGCCAGATCTAGAGCCAGCTCCCGAGGACTCAGCTTACTTCTACCCTCAAGATGGTCAATACTAGAAGGATGACCGCAGGAGGCCACGAGTGGGTTCCTTGACTCCCTACTCGTCTTATTCTTTACTTTACTTTTGCCGTTTTGGCACCGACCTGTTAGTCGAACTGTTTAGCACTTGTTTTTATATAATTATTATTAATTCAGACTGCAGCTGATAGCGATTGTGTATACCTTATCATATCATCTGGCTATGTCTTGTAAAGCCAGATCTCAAGAACATTTTGATCGAGCGTTTGGGACGCCTTACTGCTTTATCATATATGCTTTTTATTTACTGCTACTTGATTCATTGATTGAGACAATAGATGTCATGTGACCCTAGCGAGACTTGTATGTAGTATGCACCCCCTTGTCTAGTTTACAGCATTGATCGTATTATTCGGTATTTCTTCTACCCGTAATACGTAGCTGGCCAAGTCCGTCCCCGTCCCCCGGTATTTTGGGTCTGGGGCGTGACAAGGTTTTAGTGATGGCCCATACAGGTCTGTTTTCAGACTTGTAGGTTACTTTTATTTCATAGGAGGTCCCAATCACACATGTTCTACCTTTGATCTCATGATTCGTTGCTCTCGATCCCATCTTGACACCCCGGTATCCCTTGACTTCGTTGATCTTTCCTGTCCGGTCGTTTGATTGTTCTCTTGTCCCTTGTATTATAGGCTCCTTGTCCGCGTCAGAGCAGCAACGACCAGAGCAACAGGACCATGTTGGTCAGCAGCAAGGGCCAGTGCTTCCCCAAGAGCACGTCCAAGCAGAGGTGATAGTAGAGCCAGCCGTTGGGCCACAATATCCGGAGGTTCCGATCTCATCGATGTTTCCGCCCACTCCGGGGGCAGTAGATACCCCAGCCCTCCTAGAGATCTTCAGGGGGATGATGGCCACACAGCAACATCAGATGTTGGTCCAGCAACAGATGCATGCTCAGCAACAAGAGCAGAATGTGTTACTTAATCAAGGCTTACAGACGGTATTAGAAAGAGGAGTGAGGACTGATTCAGGAGCGTCGACCTAATTCTGCAAGTACAACCCCCGACATTTCGAAGGTAAAAAAGATGCTATCACAGCAGATGCGTGGCTCAAGGATATTAAGGCCTTTTTGAAGGCAGCCAAAGCTCCAGCGGAGGAGTAAGTGGACCAAGTAAAGTTGTTACTCCAGGATCTCGCCCGTGATTGGTGGGAATCAGAGGATGTAGGTGCCAGGCATCCTATTGCATGGGACGATTTTTCTACCAGATTCAAGACCAAGTACTATGGAGTGGTAGCTCAATTCGAGCTACAGCAGAAGTTCATCATCCTCAAGCAGGCTGGGAAGACCGTGGATGCTTATGCAGCGGAGTTCTGCAGATTGAGTAGGTTTGCCCCGGAGATGGTAGCCACGGAGAGCCAGAGGGCCATGAGGTTTCAACAAGGGTTTCATCTTGAACTCTTACAACTGGTAGAGGGGCATAACTACCAGACTTTTGATGAGATACTGACGGCGGCCCGGAGGCATGAGATCACTATCCAGAGGATGGCGACTAGGGCTGGGGGCCAGAAGAGGTCTCACAACCAGATGGAAGGAGGAGGGGGAGCAGCACCCCGATCGACAGCACCGTCCCCTGGCGTCCACATTCATGATGTGGCGGTACGAGGGCCAGCACCACCAGCCAGACAGCAACAGCAGCAGAGGAAGAATCAGCAGCCACCCACAGGTTGTACTTATTGTGGGAAGGCAGGGCACACTAAGAATATATGCCGGGCATTTAATGGGTTATACTTGGTATGTGGGAGTCCCGATCAACGGATTTCCACTTGCCCCATGAGTTTGAGGCCAGGAGGGCCGGTACAACCATTTCCTGCCCTGCCAGCACTAGGAGCAGGCCAGTATCGAGGGCCAGCAGTAGCAGTAAAACCGTTGGCTCAACGCCCGTTATTGACACAAGTTCAGATGTTTCGGCAGCAGGAACCGCCGATACAGCAGCAACACCAGAGACCACCCCAGCATCATCGAGGCAGGGGCCAGCAGCAACACCGGGTCGGGCCGCAGCAGGGAAATCAGTATGGAGGCCAATGGCAGGCGTTCAATCTATCCTTGGAGGATGCATTGGCATCGGGAAACGTTATGGCAGGTAACGTTCTCGTCTCCTCATCTCCCGCAGTAGCATTGTTTGATACAGGAGCATCACATTCATTTGTATCTACACGATTTGCAACACGACTAGGAATGGAATTTGAGGTATTACCAGATAGGTTGAATATACTCACTGGTAATGGGCTTGTAGGAGTTAGTAGGATTATTCCAGCATGTAGAGTCGTAGTGTGCGGGCGTTCCTTACCCGCTAGGTTGATAGAATTTTCTATGGGAAATTTTGATGTTATCTTGGACATGGACTGGCTGAAAGACAGTCATGCTACAATAGATTGCCATAGAGGGAGCGTATCTTTTGATATTCCAGGCATGGGACAGTTCGCTTTGGTCAGGCCGGGCACAGAACAGTTGGCAGGCGGAGTCGTAGCAGCATTGGAAGGAGTTCAAGTCCCGAGGGTAGTGGGAGAGTTTCTTGATGTATTTCTGGAAGAACTACCAGGTTTACCACCGAAGAGAGATGTCGAGTTCAGTATAGAATTGGTGCCAGGGACCGAACCGGTATCGGATCGAGTTTACAGAATGCCAGATTCAGAGCAGGCCAAGGTGTACCAGCATATAGAAGAATTGAAGGCGAAGAAGTTCATTCGGGACAGTGAATCACCATGGGGAGCACCAGTGGTACTTGTAGGGAAGAAGGATGGGTCATCCCGATTGTGCATTGACTATAGGAAACTTAATACGGCAACAGTAAAGAACAAGTACCCACTACCAAGGATCGACGACTTGTTTGATCAGTTGAGCAGAGCCAGAGTATTTTCCAAGATAGATCTTCGGTCAGGATATCATCAAGTTAGAGTTCGGGAGGAGGATATTCCCAAGACAACATTCAGGTCGAAGTACGGGCATTACGAATTTTTAGTTATGCCGTTTGGATTGACCAATGCTTCAGTAATATTTATGGATTTGATAAACCGTATTTTTAATCCATACTTGGATCAATTTATCATTGTATTCCTCGACGACATTCTCATTTACTCAGCCAGCGTAAAAGAGCATGAAGGTCACCTCAAGGAAGGTATTGCAGGTTTTGAGAGAAAACCAGTTGTACGCCAAGCTCAGTAAATGTGAGTTTTGGTCGGATCGAATCATTCCTGGGGCATATCATATCAGGGGCCGGAGTATCAGTGGATCCTAAGAAAGTGGAGGCCGTGGAAGGTTGGCTAGTACCTAAAACATTAGCAGATGTACGAAGTTTCTTAGGATTGGCAGGATATTACCGAAGGTTCGTGTCAGATTTTGCAAGAATTTCAGCACCTATGACCCGTTTGACACACAAGGATGTGCCATTTATCTGGTCGATAGAGTGCCAGGCATCCTTTGAGAGTTTAAAGCAGAAATTGATCTCGACACCTATACTTACATTGCCCGTTGGACCCGGAGGTTTTACTGTATATTGTGATGCGTCAGGTAAGGGACTTGGATGTGTCCTCATGCAACATGGGAAGGTGATAGCGTATGCATCTAGACAACTTCGGGACCACGAGAAGAATTATCCGACTCATGATTTGGAGTTGGCGGCCGTAGTATTTTCCTTGAAGCTTTGGAGGCATTACCTGTACGGCGATCGAGTACATATATTCACCGACCACAAGAGCTTAAAGTATATTTTTACTCAGAAAGAGCTGAATATGAGACAGAGGAGATGGTTGGAATTAATCAAAGATTACGAAGTAGAGCTTCAGTATCACCCAGGCAAGGCTAATGTAGTAGCGGATGCCCTCAGTAGAAGGGGCAGTACATTCATGTTAACATCACAGAAGCAAATTTTAGAGGATCTTCGAGAGATGGGCATTGAGGTTATACTTCCTGGAGATGTAGGGATCTTGGCTAGTCTATAAGTTCAATCTGACTTGGTAGACAGGATCAAGGCAGCTCAGACACAGGACCCAAGGATTCAGAAGCTCAGGACAGAATATGAGTCAGGACACCGGAAGGAGATGAGAATTCATGAGGATGGAACACTTAGGTATGGATCGCACCTATGTGTGCCTAGTGGAGATATCAGACAGGAGGTTATGGCAGAGGCCCATAGTTCTCAGTATTCTATTCACCCGGGAGGTACCAAAATGTACAGGAATATTAAACAACATTTCTGGTGGAATGGAATGAAGAGGGAGATAGCTAGATTCGTCTCCCGTTGCTTGATATGTCAGCAAGTGAAGGCAGAGCAGCAGAGGCCAGCAGGATTATTACAGCCACTTCCTATCCCCAAATGGAAGTGGGAGCACATCACAATAGACTTTGTGACTGGATTACCGAGGTCACCTAGTGGTAAGGATGCCATCTGGGTTATAGTGGATCGACTTTCAAAGGTAGCACATTTCCTTCCCTTCAGAGTAGGGTAGACTACAGAAAAGCTAGCAGAGATGTACATGCAACAGATTATCAGGCAACATGAAGTTCCTATCAGTATCGTGTCAGATAGAGATACCCGTTTTACGTCGCATTTCTGGAAGAGTTTACATCAGAGCCTAGGTACCAAGTTAAGATTCAGTACGGCTTATCACCCGCAGACGGACGGACAATCAGAAAGAACCATTCAGACCTTAGAAGATATGTTACGAGCCTGCACTTTAGATTTTGGAGGATCTTGGGAGAGTCACCTGCATTTAGTAGAATTTTCATATAATAATAGTTACCAGGCTAGTATTCAAATAGCTCCGTTCGAGGTACTGTACGGTAAGAAGTGTAGATCGTCGTTGGCATGGGATGATATTGGGAAAAGGAAGATGTTGGGACCAGAGATGATTGTCCAGACAGTTGAGGTTGTTAAGGGAATTAGAGAGCAACTTCGAGTTGCACAGGATCGACATCGTCATTGGGCCGACCAGCATCGCAGGCCGTTGGAATTTTCTGTTGGGGACCACATATTTTTGCGAATTTCACCTACCCGAGGAGTCATTAGATTTGGTGTTCGCGGGAAGTTGAGTCCGCGGTACGTGGGCCCATTCGTTATCCTTGATAGGGTAGGCGATGTTGCTTATCGTTTATCCCTTCCGCCTTCGTTACGAGAGGTACATGATGTATTTCACGTATCTCAGTTACGTAGGTACGTATCGGACCCAAGTCATATCCTCGATCATTCTGAGCTGGTTGTGGGTACCAACCTGTCTTATGAGGAGCAGCCTGTGTCCATTTTGGACCGAAGGGAGAAGATACTCAAGAACCCAACAATTAACCTTATTCGTGTTGCTTGGGGCCATCACTCCTTAGGAGAGTCAACGTGGGAGCGGGAGGATGATATCCGATCGCGGTACCCGCACTTGTTTGACTCACAAGGTATATTTTTTTCTATATGCCTTGATTGTCTTGATTCCACATGCATATCCCCGTTTGATTAGTAGCTTGGTATCGTGGATTGATAGTATAGTTGCAGATTAGTGGTTGATTGGTATCATAGGGTGATTGATTGCTCGCTGTATTGCATGTGCCTGGCCCTGATATTTCTAACCTGCTTGGATTTGAAATTTCAAGGACAAAATTTATCTAAGGTGGGTAGATATGTCACTCCCCGTTCCCGGAATGCATATTTTTATACGTATATCGCTTGCTCGAATTTATTTAGTATCTGTCATGCATTTATTTTGTACTTAGTTCTTTTAATTTCATGCTAATTATTTTTTTGTATTTTATTTTCTGCTTTTTCTTGGCACTTGGTTTATTTCGGTTCATGGTAAACCAACTTGGTTTGTTTTGGTTCAACATGGAAAGGAATGGATGGCTTGGATTTGGTGGAGAGAATGAATGGTGGAGATCTACTTGACCTTGACATAAAACTTCTTCTTTCATTCTCTCTCTTCATTCATTTACATTTACTCCTCCACCAAACCCTAACCCACTTGTGAGAGGCAAGTACATCTTGTACATCATGGAGGATTTCATATATTCCCATTTATTTTTAGTCTATTGTGTTTGTCTCTTATTTCTCTATATGTTTAGGACTTGTAGTTTTTGTTTTCCATGGTTAGCTTTGTGTAGATCTAAGTTTTTCTCCTTTTTCGATTTCTTGGGTTTTGTTCTATCAAACTTTATCATTTCCATGTTTTGATTATTCTATGTTGTAGAGAATTCAATTCTACCCAATTTTGGCTTTTGAAAAGTTAGATTTTGACTTGATTTGAGGAAGTTATGGCCAAAATAATTTTGGTCAAACTTCTATGTTCATCTGTCCTGATTTTGGCAGGGACGATCAATAGTACCTGGCCGCATAAGGATTCCTGGCCGCATAAGCTTTTCTGGCCGCATGACCATTCCTGGCCGCATAAGCTTTTCTGGCCGCATGAGTATTTTTGAGCCGCATAAGCATTTCTGGCCGCATAACCATTTCTGGCCGCATGAGTATTTTTGGGCCGCATATGCTTTTCTGGTCGCATGACCATTTCTGGCCGCATGAGTATTTTTGGGTCGCATAAGGATTTCTGGCCGCATGACCATTTCTGGCCGCATGAGTATTTTTGGGCCGCAAAAAATTTTCTGGCCGCATGAGTATTTTTGAGCCGCATAAGAATTTCTGGCCGCATGACCATTTTTTGCCGCATGAGTATTTTTGAGCCGCATAAGGATTTCTGGTCGCATGGCCATTTCTGGCCGCATAAGCATTTTTGAGCCGCATAAGGATTTTTGAGCCGCATGAGGCTGATTTTGGCTGATTTTGATTGTTTGATGCTCTTTTTTGACTGTTTTGTGGCCCAAATTTTTCCTAGCTTCCAACATGAAAGTTGTAGATCTTTTCCTTGGCTTCAAGAATATGTTACCAACTATTTTATGCAAGTTTCTCTTATTCTTGATATAGAACTTTTGACTACCAAACCTTGCCACGAATTGACAATAATTGTTATCCTGACTTAATATTGATCATGCGTTTCTATGTCTGGAACTGAGAGACTGGCTAGTCGTCTTATTGTACTGAATTGGACACGTTCATGTATGAACCATTGAGAACGACTGGCTGATCCCGATCATTGACAATATACCCGTGCTGATTTCCAACTTATTATGTACATGAATTTGAGTAGGTGCTATGGCATCGATAATTAATTTCGTATTACAAAAGCAGCACGTGTATCCTACTGTCAAGGCATGATTATCCGTGGATAGGTTTGATTGTTGCATTACGCTATGTAGGACCTACAACCTAACCGCACTGGCATCGTTGTAGAGTTACGCATATCGTACAAGAGTACTTATGTAAAATACTCACGATCCACGACATGAGATTTCAATTAACATAGGGCCAACTAAGCTAAATAAAATAATTACTGCATGGAGAGAATGGATTTTCGAGTTCTTACATGACGGTCGTCCATGGGACAAATAGTGTCCCGACACGCCTGTTGGTTCCCACGGATACTGCATATCTACCACAACGGCAGGAAGTAGTATCCGGTTTACTTTTCCCGATCGACGAGCGTCCCGCTGGGACTCATTTCCTCGCATGGCGCAACTGATTATTGGATCGACCAGCCTTGTTTGTCTATAGTAAGAACTGAGAAATTCCCTAATGCATGGTTCCAGGGTAACTTGGAGCTCACTAGTAGTAAACTGTATTAATTGCCTGGCCGCTTAAACTGATTTGATTGTGGGTTGTATCCTACTTTGCCAACTATTGAGGTAAGCTGAACGTCCTGACATGACGGGCCAACTTCTGTCCTTGTTTGGTTGGGGAGTTGGTTCGGAGTGTCAAGACGCTAGACGTACCTTAGTAAGAGGCAAAGGTCTATTTATCTTATTTATATCCTTAACTCTTATTACTGGTTTTAATCCTTCATGTCGTGCTTCCTTTGTGGTGCTTGCTATTGGAGGTCTAACCTCTCTGGTTTTGCATGGCCAGATCTAGAGCCAGCTCCCGAGGACTCAGCTTACTTCTACCCTCAAGATGGTTAATACTAGAAGGATGACCGCAGGAGGCCACGAGTGGGTTCCTTGACTCCCTACTCGTCTTATTCTTTACTTACTTTTGTCGTTTTGGCACCGACCTGTTAGTCGGACTGTCTAGCACTTGCTTTTATATAATTGTAATTAATTCAGACTGCAGCTGATAGCGATTGTGTATACCTTATCATATCATCTTGTAAAGCCAGATCTCAAGAACATTTCGACCGAGCGTTTGTGATGCCTTACTGCTTTATCATATATGCTCTTTATTTACTGCTACTTGATTCATTGATTGAGACAATAGATGTCATGTGACCCTAGCGAGACTTGTATGTAGTATGCACCCCTTGTCTAGTTTACAGCATTGATCGTATTATTCGGTATTTCTTCAACCCGTAATACGTAGCGGGCCAAGTCCGTCCCCGTCCCCCGGTATTTCGGGTCTGGGGCGTGACACTTGGTGTCGTGTCGAGTCCATACGGATACGAGAACACGTGGTCGCGCGCGCGCGTGCACAGACACTGTGCAGGCCCTGCTGCTCGGGCGCGATTGCGACACGGACACGGCTCCTCGACACGCCAAATTTGACGTGTAGCACGGGGCTGACGTTGACACGGGGCTCCCTAATTTTCAGAGCCCTACGTGTCGTGTCGGACACGCACGAACACGTGCACCATTCTTGCACTGCACAGTTTTCTGTTGAAAACGACCACTGACACGCGTGTCTTGTATCGCGTACACGCGACGTGGACACGTGGCAGGGTGTCCTATCCCTAGCCCTAGTCTAGGTCGACCCTTGGACACAACCACGTGGGTTGTGTCGTGTCGTGTCGTGTCGTGCACACAGACACTGTGAACACGTGCACGAGGAGTGGCCTATTTTGTACTATTTTTTCTGTTTTGGGTTTCAAAGTGATTGGACACGTTTGTGTCCACTTGGGTGGGCACAAACACCTTGTATGGCACGTGCACGATTAGTGTAAACTTTACCAACCACTGTTTTGGGCTTTTAGTTTAATTTTCATTGTTAATTTCCCATTTCCCTATTTTACTGATACACACATTCTGTCCCTATTTACTGTTTAATTCCAGATTTCGAAATTCGATTTTGTCAATCATTTTAACCCATTAAATGCTGTTATTTGCATGTTATTAAACCTCTAACTTGTTCACCTATGTAATTTCTAATGGTATGTTGGATTTGGGTTTGTTTTGATGAAGATTGGATTAGAAATCTGGAATTCAATTTAAAGGACTGTTTTAACTATTTTTTTTGGGTTCTTCTTTGTGAATATTGAACTGAGGTTAGAGGGGGTTTTCCTAGGTAAAAATTTGAGTTTGATTAGGAACTGTTTTGGTTTAAAACTGGAAATGATGTTTGGGTTTAAATGGTATTTATTTGAACTGTTTGATTAATATTTAAAACTGAGATTGGTATTTGGTTTTGAACTGTTTTGGGATGAGTGGGGATTCAAAATCTGAGTTTGAATAGGGGGGCTGAACTGAGTTGTAATCTCAGTTTTCCTCATGTTCACTGTTAACTGTTTTGGGGGGTTTTCCTATCTGTGTTATCTGAGTTAGTATGGGACTGTTACACTGGGTTCCTCACTGATTATTCACTGTTTCATGCTTCACTTCACTCACACACACATAAACACACACATGCCTCACTGCCCTCTACACACACAAGCCCACACTCACATCATCATTGTTTTCACACTCTATACTTCACTGTTTTCACTCACACTCATACCCCATGGTTTCCATTACACTATCAATATGACACTCACATGTTTATCACACACACACACCCTCTAATCTATCACACACACCCTATCACACACACAATTCTCATGTATCACCACAGTCTCTTGACGCTTTAGTCACGCACCCTATTGCCTCTCTTGACACACACACACATACACTTGTACATTTTGTGTTCCCCTCTCTCTCTTTACACAAGTATACATATATATAAATTGAGATACATATATATGTATCCTATATAATATATGAGTGTGTGTGCTTTTATATATATATATATATATGTTGGATATATATATAGTGTATGGGTGATATTGTGTAGTGATTATAGGTTATGTATTCTAAGTTACATTATGTAGCCTTGTCAATATGTGTATTGTTTAGATATAGATAATATCTTGTGTAGATGGATTATAGTTGTTAAGTCATGATATTGCCTAGTAAACCTAGATTAGTCTTGTTAGAACCTAGAATAGACTAGTTTGACTAGTTTGACTTAGGTTTGACTTGGTTGACCTAGTTTGACTTCTAGGGTTGACCAGAGTTGACCAAGAGTTGACTTTGGTCTAGTTTGACCTAGATTCATGTAGAATGCATTGATTTGCATCTTATTATCTTTCTAGACAAATAGTGACTTGTACTGTTCTATAGGAGACAGACACCACTCCTCGGACAGTATATATTCTCCAGATTCACCGGATACAAGCGAGTACATTCTCTGATCATTTCATATCCTGCATTAGGAGTATATTTCCTGCTTTAGATTACTTTACATGATGCTGACACGTTGGAAACACGGATTAGTACTATATGGATCTTGTTGGGCGATGTTATCCCCTTAGCGGATACATCGGGTATTTCGTGTTCGTGTACTTTATCGTGAACATCGTGTACTCCTTGTATTTGTGACATTCGTGTACGAAACGTGTGAATCGTGTATAATCATGTATTCACATGACCTTCGTGTACAATAACATAACTTAGCCAGATCCTTGTGTATTGATTGGGGCAGGGGAGTAGAAGTGGTTATGTATTCAATCCAGTAGATTACTCGTGTACAACCTCTGTAGATTACTCGTGTATAATATTGTGCCATTTACATAACCATCTTGTACTCTGAATCACTAGACACTGTTAGTTCTCTATATACTTTAGCTATTTATTTACAGTCTTTCCTGTTTATCATATTATTTTTCAGTTTTTTGTATCTTACTCTCTAGCATGATTATATATCCTGACCTGCTATGATTTGTTGAGATGTACTGTGCTCGCTCCTGTCCTGACTGGACCTGTTAAAATATTACAGAGGACGAGGTTGAGGCGTTCTGCCCTACCTACTACGGTGCTACACTAGACGAGTGCCTGGACTTGGACCAACAGCAGGATCCACTAGCAGTAGATGACACTCCCTTAAACTAGGATTGTCTTTACTTTATTTGGATTACTGTATTTGGATTTCAGAGATTTGGACATGTATTTATTTATAGACACATAGAATTCTGGTTTGTATCTATGTGATGTTTCTTTCCTGGATATTATCATATATTATCATTTTATCTTATTCCTGTTCTACCTTAGCTGTGATTGAGATATATTCTGTTATGTCACCCCCATTCGGGGAGTATAACTGTTTATTACCTTTAACTGTTAGATGTTGAGACCTAAGACAGCGTTCTACCGCCGACACTGCGGCGTAGGCTGGACGTACCCACGTCTCGTGCCCTTACTCTAGGGTGTGGGTCGTGACACGTTTTTAGTGGTGGCCCATGCAGGTCTAGGTTGGAAATGTAGTGGTATTCGAACTAGAATATCACTGCAGCCTGCAGTAGGAGTTAGTATATTTTTTGAAGGTACTCAATCACACTATAAAAAATTATTTATCAGATTCCGTATATCTATTTTGCTGCTTATTGTCTTCCTTAGAATTTTAAACTGTCCTCCTTTGATTTTTGACTTATTCTCAGTAATTATTTCTTGTTTGATCTATGTCTCCAGGATGGTTGAGACGAGATCGCATCGCCCCACGACGGGAGAGACTGGAGTGGGGTCTGCCACCTCTCGTGTCCAGCAGCCAGCTTCCAGTACCATGGGGCCAGTGTAGCCCTCAGGAGTCGGTGTCTCTGCGACTTTTGGAGGAGCACCTCCAGCAGCCAGGAGGCATAGCCCTGTGATTCCTGAGATCCTTCCACTGCAGCAGCCTCCGCCTGCAGGGATGGTAGATGCTGCACATCTCTTCTCCTTCGTGGAGAGGATTTTGGAGTCACACCGGCAGCAGCAGACGAGGCAGACTACCGATTTCTGTCAGGGGATCGACGAGGCACACCAGCTGGTTCGTACTACGGTCGAGATGATTACTGCTCAGGGGGCCCAGCAGCAGCCCTGTCGGAGGGAGAAGGACATTCAGGACTTCCAGAAGATGCATCCTTGGGAGTTCTTCGGCACAGAGGGCATTCACATCGCAGACGACTGGATAGAGCATATTGAGGAGATCTTCCGACTGGCGGAGATACCAGATCGACTCCAGATCGAGGCGGCGGGCAGCCAGATGCAGGACTTAGCCCGTGCGTGGTACCAGGCAGATCCCAGGATGGGAGTTGAGGGCCACACTTGGGCCCAGTTCAAGGAGTTGTTTAAGGAGCAGTTCTTACCTGATGTGGCCTTAGGAGGTATCGAGGCACAGTTCGAGGGTCTAGTTCAGGGGAACCAGACGGTAGCTGAGTATGCCGGGGAGTTCTGCAGATTGGCCCGGTTTATAGATGAATTGACCGAGAAGACGAATGCGAGGAAGTTTTGCCTAGGTCTGATTAGAGAGATTCAGTCGCTGACTAAGAGCGACCGGAACGCTATGTTTGCTGAGATATTTTCTGGGGCTATGACGGCGGAGGACGACCTAGGGCTGAAGATGAAGAGGGGTCGTGACTTCCAGGGTGGCAGCAGCAGTCAGGGGCAGGCCAAGAGGCCTCACTTCCAGCAGCACTTCTAGCTGCAGAGGCCAGTTCAGCAGCACCAGCATCAGGGCCGTGCACCTTTTCAGCAGGTACAGCACCAGCAGCAGAGAGGAAAACAGGCACCCAGGCAGCAGGCTGTTAGTTGTACTTTCTGTAAGAAGCCTGGGCACAAGTGGGACGAGTGCAGAAAGAGACTCGGTAGATGCTTGATGTGTGGATCAGCAGACCATGAGATACGAGAGTGTCCAGTTGCGTCGATGCGTCCGATACCAGGAGGAGCTGGGGCAGCCAAGGCTCCAGCAGGCCAGCAGAGGGGACCAGCCCTGCAGACCCAGCAGTAGAGGTTCCAGCAGCACCAGCAGCAGGCACGAGGTGGACAGCAGGGGCGAGCTTTCGCCATGGCAGCTGAGGATGCCGAAGCCATCGGAGAGCTGATAGCAGGTTCGGTTCTTCTCGATTCCCTTCCAGTATTTACACTCTTTGATTCCGGGGCTTTCCACAGCTTTGTGTCAGTATCGTATGCTATTAGACACAGTTTGGTTTCTGAACCATTTCCTAGGAGCTGCAAGATCACGACCGGGGGTGGGGTCATCCTCGAGAGTGATGTTTGCAGAGGGCAGAGCGTCTTATTGTGAGGCCGAGAGTTGGGAGTGAGTTTACTCGTCATGCCATTACCGAACTACGATATAGGATTAGGTATGGATTGGCTGAGTAGACACCACGCCCGCATTGATTGCCATAAGGGTAGAGTTTTGTTCGGGGCGCCAAGAGAGCCAGAGTTTGAGTACACCCGGCGGCAGACAGAGCAGGACGACGGAGTCTTCTGTGGAGCTTCAGTCGAGGAGCAGGTAGCTCCGCATCCCTTGATCGTAGAGTTTATGGACGTATTCCCAGAGGAGTTGCCAGGTGTCATTACCACATTTCTAGTGTGAGGGTATTTTTGACATTTTTGTGGTTATTTGAATTTATTAGAATTTATTTGAATTTTATATATTTTATTTAGGAATTTTTAATAATTATTTTAATGGTGTGCTTAAATACTAATTAATTGTTTGCCATATGGTTTTGGTTAGCCTAACCGAGATTGGACCCAACCTAGATTAGTCATAACTAATTTTAGTTTGCCACTTTGAGAATTAGATGGGTTGGATTATGGTTTAAGTCAAGTTTAGTTAAGTTAAGTGAGTTTGCTTAAGACTAGGAAATAACCCTTTGTTCTAGACCACACAATACCCCTAGATTCATTCCTAGCCCTAAGATACAACCTAGAAACCATAACCTAAACCTAGTGGCCGGCCAAGGCTTGTCCCCCTCCCTATATAATATCATCTTGGGGATTTGAGCCTCCTTCCAATAGTTTATGATTATTTCCTCAAGACAAGGTGAGCCTACACTTTATTCCTTCATAGATCATTCAATATAGGTCTATTTTCATTGGGATTTCCTCCATAGCACTCTAAATACTGTTTCTCTATTGTTCGTAGAGTCACATCACAGGTTTGGGACAATTTGAGGGAGTTTTGAAGCTTGGAGAACCATTCTCTATTGGGTCTTTTTGAGGATTTTGCAACCATAGGTAACTTCCTTAATACTCAATGAAATTCTATTTTTTATTCCACATCTGGGGACCCCTAGGCCTAACCTAGCTGTAGGAATAGGTAACCCTAGGTTTTGAGCACTGTACGTGTCCGTATTGGACACGTATCAGTCACTAATCCTAAGTGTTTGTCAAAATGCCTCAATGGGCATTTTGTATTGATTTTCGATTTGTTTTTAAATGGAAATTAATATTTTGATGTCACTTACACATTTGTGATTGACTGAGGTGGTTCCTATATCGCGTCGTGCCGTTCAGGACACGTGCACACGAGGGTGCACACCCGCGCGCGCGCGCTACAGTATTCCCCTACTACTCGGGGGCTGTAGCGGACACGACACGTAATGTTTTGACACGAAACTTGACACGTGGCATGGGGCCATGACTGACATCCCGTGTGTCAAGTCCCATGTGTCCCCGTGTCGTGTCGAGGGAGGAATCGATCGTGCATATGTCGTGCACTGTGTGTTTTCAGTGTTCTTATATATGTGTTCCTGTGTAATTATTTTAATGCTTTAAATCCTGTTTAATTTGTTTAGATGAATCCAATATGTGTTGTTAATCTCTATTAAATATTAGTTTCGTGATTAAGTTAAGTTTTATGTGGTTTTGGGGTTTTCGAATGTCTGAGCAACTGGACTGATACTGTTTGAATGGTCAAGTATCAGTGATTTGCTCACTGATATTCTTCCTTGTTCGTTTTAGTTAGATGATTTTTAGCATGTATATGTTATGCTTACTTACTACTCTTCAATATCCTGGTTAGGGAGTAAAGGATTCATTTGATTAGTTGAATGAATGTTAAATTTCGATTTCAGTTTTAGCCATAGTTCACTGAAAACCAATTTCCTGATTACCTGATGTTCTTCACTGAAATCATCCTCCACTTATGTGTTGATCCACATTATGTAGATTTTTTATTTCGATTTTAGTTTGGGTTGTGAGGGTTCATTTATATGATTGAATGGATGTGGGAGAAGTTCAATGTTATTTGGTTTTTGATTTGTGTATTAGATACACTGTCTAATTTAAATCTGAGAATTGTTCTGTGATCATGAACCTGAGTTACCCTAACATTGTTTTACATTGTTGTTTTTTCAAAAACCTGGGAATGGTTTGAGCATTCACTATTTTCTGAGATTAAAATGAGACCTGAACTTGTTATTCCCTTTTACACCATTAAGTTCTTGTCAACAGTTTTGATTTCAAATGCCTCCTATATTGTATTAACCTGGAAATGAATGCTCTTCATAACCAGAAATCTGAGAAAGGGTTCAATTTTAGGAAATGTGGTTTGGCTTTATGACTGAACACTGAGTTTAATAAGTATATTGATGGTTGCCATGTGTTAGTTGAATATTGTGTTTCCCATTGACATGAACTCTAATTCCTGCACCATATAACTGCTGACACTTGTCTATCTAATCACACGCACACACATTTGATCTCAGATTTTTCCTCACATCCTATCACTCTTTCATACACACACATATACACCATTACACTCACACATAAACAGTTTACATTCCCTCTCTTATGAATCCTATTATTTTCTATGTGATTATTTGCTATAGGTATATATATATATATATATATATATATATATATATATATATATATGTAATGTGAGTATTATACATATGGTAGTGGTATATTTGGGTATCTAGTCTAGATACCTACATGGGATGTGTGGGTTACACAAGTGTATGTGTATGTCACATATATATACAACTTGTGTATGTATTATACATAGGTAATATATATTCATGTGTTAAGAATAGGCCTAAATAATGTGGTATAGCTTGGTGAGCCTAGATTGGGCTTGTACAGTTTATTTGGACCTAGTATAGCCTTGTTAGACTAGTATAGACTAGTTTGACCTAGTCTGGACTTGGTTGACCTAGTTTGACTTCTAGGGTTGACCAGAGTTGACCAAGAGTTGACTTTGGCCTAGATTGACCTAGAATCATGTAGAATGCATAGTAGGACTTCATTATACCATTTTGGACTTGTTGTGACTTGTGCTGTTCTGATTAGGAGCCAGACACCACTCCTTGGACAGTACTTTCATATTGGACACTCAGATATCAGGCGAGTACATTCTCTGATCATTTCATATCCTGCTTAGAATTATTTTTTGCATTAAATTACCTTACTTGTTACTGTCACGTTGGTCACACGGATTGGTACTATATGGATCCCTTCTTGAGATGTTATCCTTAGGGAGCATCGGGTACTACATGTTCTGTGCATTTCACTTACATGGCGTATTACTATGCTTCACTGGTTCTTCGATCACTTGTGACATATACTCTTATAATCACAGAGTCTCCTAGAATCTCTTATCCCATTTACTGGGTATCCTAGAATCTTCTAGAATCTCCATTTATGGGACATCCATGTATCACCCTTCGGGGGCCTTGCATGGAATCATAACATAATCTGGCTGGATCCTTGTGTATTGATTAGGGGTACGGGGGAGTAGAAGTAGACATGTGAATAATACCCAAGTAGTATCTTATCAGAGTCTCTTCCATAGTGTCTTATCAGAATCTCCTATGCCATTTACATGTCTATATTGTACTCTGACTCACTAACCACTGTTAGCCTCTATTTATAGTAGATATTTCTATTACAGTTCTCTCTCTGTTTACATACTGCACTTCTTTCAGTACCTGTATCTTACTTTACTGCATGATTATATTTTCTAACCTGTTATGAACTGTTGAGATGTACTGTGCTCCCTCCTGTCCTGACTGGACCTGTTGAAATATTTCAGAGGATGAGAAGGAGGCCTGCCTGGACACTTTCTACGGGGCAGCCTTAGATGACACCTGCAAGCTAGATCCACAGGAGGACCCAGCTCTAGCTGAGGATATCACCCTTATTGCCTAGACTAGATTAGTTAGGCTTATCTTCTTTCATGTAGTCTTGAGACATGTTTTAGCTAGACTTTATTCTGAGTTCTGAGATGTATATATTCTTTCATTCTGTATCTGAGACCATGTACTTCTAGATATTGCTGGGATTATCTTAGACTACTTTTTATCTATTTGTTTCCTTGAGTTCTATTTCATATCGTGCTATCTCTTCCTTAGTTGTGATTGAGTTTATTACTGCTATGTCACCCCCATTCGGGGAGTATAAACTGTTTAGATATATATTGTTAGTTGTATGTTGACCTAGGACAGCGTTCTATCGCCGACACTGCGGCGTAGGCTGGACGTACCCACGTCTTGTGCCCTTACTCTAGGGTGCGGGTCGTGACACATTTTTTATGGTGGCCCATGCAGGTCTAGACTAGAAGTGTAGTGGTATTCGAATTAGAGTATGACTACAGCCTGCAGTAAGATATAGGACATTAATTTTAAGGTACTCAATCACTTTAGGAAATATTCTTTTATTTGTCATCTAAATCCTTATTGTCAGCTGATCCTTTGAATTTTTAACTGTCCGCCTTTGTTATTTCGCTTCTTTCTCAGAAATTGATACTCTTGTTTGTCTATCTTCAGGATGGTAGAGACTAGATCGCAGCATACCATCCATGGGGATGCTTTGGAGGGGACTGCTACCTTCCAGCCAGTACAGCGAGGTCAGGGGACTGCAGCTCCTGCCACCTCTGCTCGTATTGAGACCTCGGCAGCTGCAGCAGGGGGTATGCATCCACCGACTCGGAGGCAGGACCCGGTCATTCCAGAGGATCCCTTCCAACAACCGTCTCCAGGATACGTGGACGCAGCTCAGATGTTCGCATATTTCCAGCAATTCATGGACCGGCAACAGGCTCGACAGGACAGAGGCATGGAGCTGGCCCTTACGACGGTCGCAGCTCGACAAGTAGTCCATCAGCCGAGGACACCGGGGATCGAGTAGTTTCAGAAGATGAGCCCCGGAGACTTTCTGGGGACAGAGGGGATCCTATATGCCGATGAGTGGATCGAGCATATAGTGGAGATCTTCTGCTTGGCCAGGATTCCAGTAGATCTTCAGATCGAGGCCGCAGCTAGCCGGATGCGAGATCTTGCTCACACCTGGTATCAGTCAGACCCCAGAGTGGGGGTAGCTGGGCAGACTTGGGAGCAGTTCAAGGGCTTCTTCAAGAAGAAGTTCTTTCCAGATTCAGCACTCAGAGCCTTAGAGATGCAGTTCGAGAGCCTGGTCCAGGGGAGTCTTTCAGTGGAGGAGTACGCCGGGGAGTTCGGCCGCCTCAGCAGGTTTATGGAGGGCTTGAGCGAGACGGCGAAGGCTCTGAGGTTCCGGAAGGGCCTAGTCAAGGAGGTCAAGTCCTTGACCAAGGACAACCGGGATGCCACGTTCGAGGAGATCTTGACGGGAGCCTTGTTGGCAGAGGATGATCTTGAGCTTAGGCTCAAGAGGGGGAGAGACCCAGTTGGGGGCAGCAGCAGTAGCGGAGGCCAGGCCAAGAGGCCCCACTTTCAGCACCAGCAGCTGAGGCAGTTTCAGCCGCAGTCGATCCAGCAGAGGCCAGTTCATCAGCAGCAGCAGCCGAGACAGCACCAGTAGGGTCAAAGACAGGGTGGTACTTGTGCCTACTGCAAGAAGCCTAGGCACGTCTTCAATGAGTGCCGGAAGAGGCTGGGCCAGTACCTGGTGTGCGGTTCAGCAGACCACCAGATGATGGAGTGCCACATTGTACGAGCAGGCCCGGAAGGAGGAGCCAGGGCTCCAGCAGGCCAGCAGAGGGGACCAGCCCTACAGACGCAACAGCAGAGGTTCGTCCAACACCAGCAGCAGGCCATGGGAGGCCAGCAGGGGCAAGGATTCGCCATGGCAGCAGAGGATGCGGAGGCCATCGGAGAGCTGATTGCAGGTTCGATTCTTCTCGACTCCAGTCCAGCATTTGCATTATTCGATTTCGGTGCTTCGTATAGCTTCATATCAGTATCTTTTACGATTAGACACGGTATCGTAGCTGAATCGTTGCCTAGGACTTACAAGATCACGACCGGGGGTGGCATTATCCTCGTGAGGGATGTTTGTAAGGGTCGAAGAGTAGTTTTGGGAGGCCGTGAGTTGGAGGTGAGCCTGCTCGTAATGCCATTGCCGAACTACGATATAGTACTAGGCATGGATTGGTTGAGCAGGCACCATGCCAGCATTGATTGCAGAGGAGGTAGAGTTCTTTTCAGAGCGCCGGGGGAGCCAGAGTTCGAGTACTCCAGACGTCAGGTAGAGCTGAACAGCGGAGTCTTCTGTGGAGTCTCGGTCGAAGAGCAAACGATTCCATACCCCTTGATAGCAGATTATATGAATGTTTTCCCAGAGAAGTTGCCAGGATTGCCACCAGACAGAGACATAGAGTTCTCGATAGACTTGGTTCCAGGAGCGGAGCCCATCTCTCAGCATGTCTATCGAGTGAACAACAGCGAGCTGGTGGAGCTGAAGAAGCAAGTGGATGAGCTACAGGACAAAGGCTTCATCCGCTCGAGTTCGTCGCCATGGGGTGCACCAGTGTTGTTCGTGCCGAAGAAGGATGGGTCAGTACGCATGTGTATTGACTATAGGGCACTCAACAAACTCACGATCAAGAACAAATACCCACTGCCGCGGATTGATGATCTATTTGACCAGTTGGGCGAAGCTCGGGTATTTTCCAAGATTGATCTGAGTTCGGGATATCACCAGGTGAAGGTGAAGGGGCAGGATATTCCCACGACCGCTTTCAGGACGTGGTATGGGCAGTTCGAGTTTTTGGTTATGCCGTTTGGGCTAACCAATGCACCAGCAGTATTTATGAGCCTTATGTACCAGGTGTTTCAACCGTATCTGGATCAGTTTGTGGTGGTGTTCATTGAAGATATCTTGATATATTCCAAGACTGAGGAGGAGCACGAGGAACATTTGAGGATAGTGCTGGAGATTCTCAGGAAGGAGCAGCTTTACGGAAAGCTCTCCAAATGTGAGTTCTTCTTGGATCGGGTGGACTTCTTGGGGTATATGGTGACTGGAGATGGTATCTCAGTTGATCCCAAGAAGATTGTAGCAGTTGAGGCATGGGCAGCGCCGACTTCAGTTGTAGAGATCAGGAGTTTCCTGGGGCTGGCAGGATATTATCGAAGATTCGTGCAGGATTTCTCTCGGGTTGCAGAGCCGTTGACTCGGTTGACCCGGAAGGATGCTGAGTATGTTTGGTCAGAGGAGTGTTAGACAGCTTTTGATGAGTTGAAGAAGCGGCTGACGACAGCTCCGATTCTGACATTGCCTTCAGGATCAGGTAGTTTCACTATTTATAGTGATGCTTCAGGGAAGGGGCTGGGTTCCGTCATGTAGCAACATGGAAAGGTAATTGCCTATGCTTCCAGGCAATTATATCCCCATAAGAAGAACTATCCTACCCACGACCTGGAGCTGGCAGCAGTGACATTTGCTCTGAAGCTGTAGAAGCATTATCTGTATGGTGAGAGGGTGGAGATCTTCACAGATCACAAGAGCTTAAAGTATGTGTTCACTCAGAAGGAGTTTAACATGAGACAGCACAGATGGCTAGAGTTGATGAAAGATTTTGACATCCTACTTCAGTATCACCCAGGGAAGGCCAACGTGGTTGCCGATGCCTTGAGTAGGTATCCGACAGCCATGTGTTTGACCATGGATCGGCATTTACTCGCAGACTTGGAGAGCCTTGGGATTGAGGTGATCGTGCCCGGAGTGCAGATGCAGCTATGGGGGATGCAGATTCAGTTGGACTTGGTGGAGAGGATCAAGTCGGCACAGTTTGAGGATGTTGCTCTGCGGTGTCTCCGAGAGCAGGTTCGAGCAGGATTGCTGGAGGACGAGTTTTCTCTTACAGAGGATGGTGCCTTGAGGCACGGTTCCAGGTTTTGTGTGCCCAGTGGAGATCTCAGAGAGCAGGTTATGCAGGAGGCCCACAGATCTCAGTACTCTATATACCCGGGTGCCAACAAGATGTACCGAGATCTGCGGGAGCATATTTGGTGGTCAGGGATGAAGCGGGAGGTGGCTCGCTTCGTGGCTAGGTGCTTGGTCTGTCAGCAGGTCAAGGCAGAGAGATAGAGGCCCGGTGGATTGTTGCAGCCGCTGTCCATTCCCGAGTGAAAATGGGAGCATATCACTATGGACTTCGTTTCAGGATTGTCGCCTACTCCAGGAGGGAAAGACGCGATTTGGGTCATCGTTGACAGGATGACCAAATTGGCCCACTTTTTGTCATTCAAGTTGGGTACGTCTACAGAGAGGCTGGCGAAGATGTATATACTGCAGATAGTCAGGATTCACGGAGTTTCGGTCAACATCGTCTCAGATCAGGATAGCCGTTTTACTTCCCATTTCTGGAGGAGTCTGCAGACCAGCTTGGGCACTCAACTCAAGTTTAGTACTGCATACCACCCCCAGACGGACGGACAGTCAGAGCGAACTATTCAGACACTTGAGGATATGCTGCGGACGTGCGTCCTGGACTTTGCAGGTTCTTGGAAGGATCATCTTTATTTGGTGGAGTTTGCCTACAATAATAGTTTCCAGGCCAGCATTGAGATGTCACCTTTCGAGGCTCTGTACGGGCGTAGGTGCCGTACACCCTTATCCTGGGATGATGTTGGTGAGCGAGCTTTTCTGGGGCCAGAGATGGTTGTTGATGTAGCCGAGAAGGTGAAGCTCATCAGGGACAGACTTCGCGTGGCGCAGGACAGACATGGCACTGGGCCGATAGCCCCCGGAGGCCATTGGAGTTTGAGGTACAGATTAGAGTAGGATTAGATTTAGGTTTGTTTGTTTGTGATTTTTGATCATGTTTGTTTATTATATTAATTGAGACCTTGCTTGTGATTAGGTCAAAGACCAGGTTTTCTTGAGGATATCTCCGACTCGTGGTACGATACGTTTTGGTGGAGGCGGAAAGCTTAGCCCGCGCTTCATCGGCCCTTTCGTTGTCAGCGGGAGAGTCGGTGACGTTGCATACAGGCTAGACTTATCGCCTGTGCTAGTAGGGGTCCATAACGTATTTTATGTATCACAGTTGAGACGGTACGTGGCTGACCCTAGCCATGTGCTCGATCATTCGGAGATAGAGGTTGGGCCTTCTCTCAGCTATCCAGAACAGCCAGTGGAGATTCTGGATCGACGAGAGAAGGTTCTAAGGAACCAGGTGATACCCTTGGTACGCGTCGCGTGGAAGCATCATTCTCGAAGATAGTCTACCTGGGAGCGGGAGGATGAGATGTGCGAGCGCTACCCTTATCTTTTTGGACCGTGAGGTATGCCTTCTATCCTTCTCATCAGTTATATTTTGTCTTTCAATTTCGAGAACGAAATTCTTTTAAGGAGGGTAGATTTGCCACTACCACATTTCTAGTGTGAGGGTATTTTTGATATTTTTGGGGTTATTTGAATTTATTAGAATTTATTTGAATTTTATATATTTTATTTTGGAATTTTTAATGATTATTTTAATGGTGTGATTAAATCCTAATTAATTGTTTGCCATGTGGTTTTGGTTAGCCTAACATAGATTAGTTATAACTAATTTTAGTTAGCCACTTTGAGAATTAGATGGGTTGGATTATGGTTTAAGTCAAGTTTAGTTAAGTTAAGTGAGTTTGCTTAAGACTAGGAAATAACCCTTTGTTCTAGACCACACAATACCCCTTGATTCATTCCTAGTCCTAGGATACAACCTCGAAACCCTAACCTAAACCTAGTGGCCGGCCAAGGCTTGTCCCCCTCCCTATATAATATCATTTTGGGGATTTGAGCCTCCTACCAATAGTTTATGATTCTTTCCTCAAGACAAGATGAGCCTACACTTCATTCCTTCATAGATCATTCAATATAGGTCTATTTTCATTGAGATTTCCTCCATACCACTCTAAATACTGTTCCTCTATTGTTTGTAGAGTCACATCACAGGTTTGGGACAATTTGAGGGAGTTTTGAAGCTTGGAGAACCATTCTCTATTGGGTCTTTTTGAGGATTTTGCAACCATAGGTAACTTCCTTAATACTCAATGAAATTCTATTTTTATTCCACATCTAGGGACCCCTAGGCCTAACCTAGCTGTAGGAATAGGTAACCCTAGGTTTTGAGCACTGTATGTGAGCACCCTGAATTTCGGGTTGATTTTTTTTATTTATTTTATTTTTCTGATTGATTGGTTTTGATTAATATTTTATTTATTTATCCTTAAGTGTACTTTTTCGTGCCTTTGATATTTGGAGTGTCAGGGATGTTCAACTCTGGAAATCTTCTTCATGAGTTTGGGAGTGGACAGGATTACCTTCATGACGGTATATGGTATCCCACTCAAACTTGTTCCCTTGTGCTCTTTTTGCTTCGCTGAACTTCGGGTCGAATTAGACCATTGATTATTATTTATTTTTCCCACTCTTTTCCTTGATCATTTTCAGCGCGTTACCGTGACTTTTAATTTGGGAGCGCAAGACCAGTCAGTTTCTTGAAACCAACTCTTCATTGATGATCTACTCGAGACGCTCGTCACCCATGACCTTCGTGTCCCACTCAGACACGTCATTTTGTGCTCCATTTGATTCGCACAACTTTCCCGACACGTGACCCGATTTTATTTCACCCCACGGTGACACATTTAATTTCTAACTTGATTTGTGGGTCCCCTGTCGACCAAAACCTGTCAGTCCCAACTGTGGACATGGCCCATATTGAGCCTACTACCCGTCCGCCACTTGTGTCCCATTTATTGGAATCTTCATGTGCTACCTATTCACTCATGATCATCAACGCCTAATTTTAATTCGATTTTTGCTCAATGTCCGATTTTGATCCAATCTGGCTACACCGAGTCCAGTCCAGCTCCATGTTGCCCTCCATCTTGACACCCTCAACTTTCTTGCCCAAAAATATCTAGTACTAATTTTGTCTATTTTTCTATATTTAATAGAAAGTTTCTATTGATTTTTAACTCCATGGGATAACCAATTTTTTCCCATTTAATCCTAGCCTTTGGAATCCTCCAAATAAATCCTAACCAATAAATCCCACATGGAACTTTCCCATACACTCTCACAAAATTTCCACAGTCGGCCCTAACTATTTTGGAAAGGATCTTTTCTCTCTCCTTTCATTTATTATATTATTCTTCTTCTCTCTCTCTCTCTCTCCTTTTCAAAACCAGCAACTTCATCTACACACCCTCACACCAACCCAACCCTCCTCTCCTTCAACAGCTCGAACACACACCTAGCCAACCTCCCTCTCCTCCCTCTCCGTGGCTCGGCCAGCCTGGCTCGGCCACAGCCGCCACCTCCACGCTCAACCTCTCCTCCATCTCCTCCACTTCAATGCAAGCCACCACCACCACTACGTCTCTACAACCCGAGCGCGCCACCACCACTGGAGCCATCACCACCAATTCCTCCGCCTACATAGTCGCCGTGCCGCCCCCCCCCACGTCGCAGGGCCGCCGCGCACTGGCAGCAGCTGCGGCAGCAGCAGCGCGTGCGAGCGCTGGCCGCCGCCACGCGCCGATGTGGCTCCGGCGAACCACCCCCGTGGGTGCGCCCCACCGTGGCATGTCCTCCCATGGCGGCCAACGTCCTCTGGGACGCGCCGTCGAGGCGATTCGTGCGTTTTGAACGAGATCCCGTCGGCGCGAGCGAGTTTGGAACTCAGAATTTGTGTTCCGTCGCAGCAACTTCGTGCACGTTTTCCCGGAGATCCGACCGTTGGATCGGCGATTTCTTTGCTCCGTCGCAATCTCGGTATATCCACCTTCGCTCAGGACAATTTTTGTCCGTTAATTTTATCATTTGATCCATCAAAACCGGCCACCAAGTTGACCGTTTAAATTATATTAAATTTGGACAGTTTCGCGGGGCCAACTTCGTTAGCTTGTACCTCCTCCACTGTAGCTCCGTTTGGCATGCTACCAGTTCCTGTGCGAAGCTGGTATAACCCTCTTACTACCCCCTCCAGTTTTGTTTCATTGTGAGCTTGTTTGATTGGTTGAATTCGACGCCAAAGTTGGCCGTCCGAATTCGTAATTTCCAACTTATAAAATTCCATTTTTGAACATGGGACTCCAGATTTTATTTCTGACACCACCATTAGACTTGTGGCGTCGTTCTGGCTTGTTTTCATATAAAATTTGTTAGATTTGGAGAACGTGGGCCCGGGCACGCATTTCGGTGTAAAGCGGGTCCCACTTTCTGGGTCAACGGGACTTTTTGATGCCGGCTCATCGGAATCCAATTTCGGATATACCGTTGAGTTCGTATCGTCATTCTGGACTCGTTAACATATAATTTGCTAGGTTTTGGTGGACATTGGGTCTGGCACGCATTTCGGTGCAAGTCGGATACAATATCCGGGTCAACGGGTCATTTTGAGATCGGCTCATCGGAATCCAATTCCGGACAACCGTTGAGTTCGTAACATCATTCTGGACTCGTTGACAGGTAGTTTGCTGAGTTTTGAGAACTTTGGCTCCGGCATGCATTTTCGTGCAAATTGGAATTCTAAGTTCTGGTCAACGGGCCAAATTGAGATCGGGTCAACGAAATTCAATTCTAGAGATACCGTTGGGTTCGTATCGACATTCTGGTTTCGTGGACATATAATTTGTTATATTTTATTGACTTGTTTTCTTGCACATTTTTCGGTGCAAAACGGCTCCGACACGGACACCATTTTGACCCGAAATTACCTTTTTGCCCTTGTGTCCAAATTGGACCGTTGGATAGGCTATCCTAACTAATTTGACCATTTGGACACGTTGGCGATGTTTATTTCATCGTCCGACAATGTTTGTTGTTAGTTCTTTGAGTTTAACCTTTTATAATTAATTAATAATTAATTCATATAATGTTCGTACTTCGGGATTAGTACAACGAAACTGAGATCAGCCAATTCCAGTGATCTCACATCACTGAAATTGACAAGTTGGACAAGTGGATCACTATAACAAGATTATCAACCTTACCGATAATCTTCTTATCTCGATTTGCGTGTCGTAAGTTTTGACGTACAAATAATGAAGTACACTTTATATTAGACTAGAATTGACCCTGTTTGACCAGAGTTGACCAGTTGACCCAAAGTCAACTGTAAGTCAACACTTGACCTAGTTTGACTAGATTATTGATCGGAGTCGACCTAGAGTCATTTTGACTTAGAAGAACCTAGAATAATGTAGATTGATTATAGAGATTCATTTATTACTACTTGAACACCTTGTAACCTGTGTTGCTTAAATAGGACTCTGTGGCTTCAGTGGGACCCCCCTATACTTATCAGCTGTTCAGGTTATCGAGGCGAGTACATTCTCTGATCATTTCATATCCTGCTTAGAATTATATTCCTGCTTTAGATTACTATACTTGATGCTGTCACGACATTATCATGGATTAGTACTATACGGATCTCTTCATAGCGATGTTATCCCCCTCGGGAGCATCGGGTATATTCTGTCATAGTGCGTTTCACTTTCAGTCATGTACTCATGTGCTTTCACCATACATGTACACTCTTGTGAATCTTGTACTCTCATGTTCACAGAGCCTTCATCTATACTATCATGTGCACCCTATATGGGCACCCATGTGATATCATGTACAATAACATAACTTGTTTAGATCCTTGTGCATTGATTGGGAGAAAACGGGAGAGTGCTAGTAGTCGTGTGAATAATTCTATTGTAGTGTAGATCATGTGCAAACTCTTTAGTGTAGATCATGTGCAAATCTGTCATGTTCACATGTGCTATCTCGTACTCTGACTCACTAGCCACTGTTAGTTCTCTATTTATAGTAGATATTTCTATTACAGTCTCTCTCCCTGTTTACATACTATATTTCCTCAGATCCTGTATTTTACTCTACTGCGTGTTTATATTTTCTAACCTGCTATGTTCTGTTGAGATGTACTGTACTCGCTCCAGTCCTGATTGGACCTGTTGATAAATTTTACAGATAGCCTGGAGGTACCTGCTAGCCTAGAGGAGACACATTAGAGGTTGTTTAGGTAGTTATTTCATTTTGTCTAGAGTTGTATTTACTTTGTGGATTACTGTATCTGTATTTGAGTTTTGAGATGTATTTCTGGGTTTATGTATCTTAGACACTTAGACTTCTATCTCCTGTATCTCTTTTGGATTTCATGTTTTATCTATCCTTATCATGCTCTACCTTAGATGTGATTGAGTTTGTATCTGCTATGTCACCCCCATTCGGGGAGTATAAACTGTTTAGTCTTATACTGTTAGATGCATTGAGACCTAGGACAGCGTTCTACCGCCGACACTGCGGCGTAGGCTTGGCGTTGTTACGTTCTCGTGCCCTAACTCTAGGGTGCGGGTCATGACACGTTTTTAGTGGTGGCCCATGCAGGTCTAGACTAAAAGTGTAGTGGTATTCGAACTTGAGTACCACTACAGCCTGCACTAAGGATAGGATATATTTTTGAAGATACTCAATCACAGTTAGGAACCCTTGAGAGATTCCTGGGACGACCCTGGAGAATCTTATTTAACTTCGATTTGAAAACTCTCTTTTTCCCTTGATTTGATTTATTTTTACTTTTTGTTGTTAAATCTAATTTTTATGGATTATTGTTGAATTTGAGTTTGTATTTATTTTGATGGATGATTGTCAAATTTTGAATTTTGATGATAGCTGTTGCATTCGAGTATGTATTTTGATAGATTTGTTCATTTTTTAATTTTGATGTTCGTTAATAAATTTGATTTAATTTTGAGTATTTGTTATTGATTAATTTAATTTTTGGCAAGATGAAATTATATGGGCTAGGTCATCTATGTTATGGAATCTAGTCTTCTATAGTCACATTAGCCAGCATGGTGAGGACATATAGTCTGACTCTGGATATATTTCTCGAGTGTAGAAATTTAAGGTTTTCGCAGCCAAGCTAGCGGCACCGCAAAAATGTTAAATACCATGATTCTAGAGATATGTGCATAAGTCAAGGGCTCTGTGATTATCGTAGCCTTGCTTACTGGTATGACGAGGATTTAGAGTACCATGATTTTGGACAGACGCATATGATATCAGATTGTACTTTAAATGTTTTCGAACATGTTTTCTCTACTTTGTTTCAGTCCTTCAAAAAAAATTTATTAATTGTTTGTTTAGTTTTGCTCTCATTATTTAACTTAGGAGTAGCTTAGCTATTTTCATAAACCTTTGTGTAACTTCTTCTATGAATTTCTTCTTAATACGATGAATCAATGATTTGCTAGACCTTATTTGGATCTGATATTAGCTCTGATTTCAAATAGTTTCCTCTTTTAAAAGGATAAGTAGAACAGATTTATTACCATTTTTTTCTGCCAATTTTAGTACCATCGTTCCTTGTCTTATACAACTATCCTGATATCAATTCCGTCTGTATCTCAT
>JANAVB010029080.1:0-32192 GCA_029216955.1 Iris pallida | reverse complement strand
TATCGTCCTATATCCGATATGTACATGTATCGGTCGAATAGCTAGGATTCATATTGGCCTTATCGATTTGGTATCGGTCATATCCGATAGGTATCGGCCGTGTTGGATTAGTATAGACTATTTCGGATTAGTATCGTGGAAGGTTTAGTAACAACTGTACTTGGATTTCTCTCTTCTCGAGCTAGAATACCATTGTAAGAGAATCACCAGATCGTGATTGGCCAGTTACAGTAACATACATACTTTCTTTTCCATCAGGAAAAGCGAGATTGAAAAGGAAGTATGTATGTTCTGTAACTGGCCATCTACGCTCTCGTGACTCTCTTGCAATGGTAATCTAGCTCTAGAATAGAGAAATCCAAGTACAGTTGTTACTAAACCTTCCACGATACTAATCCGAAATGGTATATAATAATCCAACACGGCCGATACCTATCGGATATGACTGATACCAAATCGATAAGGCCAATATGAATCCTAGCTATACGGCCGATACATATCGGATAGGACGATACCAATTCGCTAAGACCAATACCAACCGATACGGCCCCTACCAAAACGATAGATCGATACTAATCCGATACGGTCATACTTATAAGTACCTACGGTCCAGGAGGTTGATCCGCTAGTACATCCATGTACGATCAATGAAGTAACGATCCATTTCAATTTGGATGTGAAAATCTGTATCGTAAGACAAACTAAATATAATCAGTTCTATTTCACATGCTTAATTGCCAAGTATGGGAACGAATAGCTCAGAACACAACCCAAAATTCATTCTAGCGTACATTAGTGTGAATCATCTACGTTTTGTACATATAGTGTAGTATATGTTCTTATCGTATCTAGTATCTGAAGGATGTAACAGAATCAAGATGAACTCATAATGTTTACAGTCTTGGTCTCAACTGTCTTCGATTCTATGATCCCATGTCTTAGGTTAAATAAATCACTAACCTCATCACGGCGAGTCTTGGTATAGCACTCAAATATGGGGCACTTGTAAATTCGTCGAGGTTTTAAATCATCGACATTGAGTTTTAAACCCTCACGTAGCCTTTCTGCTTCACTTCTAGGCTCGAGCAGCATCTTCTTGCAAGCTTCGGTCTCCAGATACTTAGTGTCAAGATTCTAGACGCTTTCGTAGAGCATGTCAACGCATCCTAGCGTTAATTCCTGCCGAATTGACGCTAGGATGCGTTGACATGCTCTACGAAAGCGTCCGAATCTTGACAAAGTATCTGGAGACCGAAGCTTGCAAGAAGATGCTGCTCGAGCCTAGAAGTGAAGCAGAAAGGCTACGTGAGGGTTTAAAACTCAATGTCGATGATTTAAAACCTCGTGGAATTACAGGTGCCCCACATTTGAGTGCTATACCAAGACTCACCGTGATGAGGTTAGTGATTTATTTAACCTAATGTAGTAATCTGTAATTTAAAGTTGGAAGAACATGCAAGTAGCCTTATAGTTTCTGCCTCACCAGTCGAATGGCTTAATTGCCAAGTATCGGAACGTATGGCTCAGAACACAACCCAAGATTCATTCTAGCATACATTAGTGAGTTCATCTTGATTCTATTACGTCCTTCAGATACATATACGATAAGAACATAGATGATTCACACTAATGTATGCTAGAATGAATCTTGGCTTGTGTTCTGAGCCATCCGTTCTGATCAAGCATCTTCCTTCTCCTCCTCCACCATGGCTTGAACCAATCTGTTCCTCCCTACTTCCCTTCTTTTATTTGACTCTCTGAGCCACATATGACATCCAGCTCAAGTGTAGAGTCGGGAGAGAAGAAGAGGGCAGAAAGAGGATGGGGAAGCAGTACAGCCGACGGCATGACCCAGAGAAAGTACAGAGGTTTTCTTTAACAGCCGTAGGAGAACTATAAGGATATCTTTTCACAACATATCACCTTGTCAAAGACCCTTAATGTGACAACCATGTTACCGCGGTGTCGGAAGACTAACATGTCATAATTTTTTAAGCCGTGTGTTTTGACATAATCCTCCAAATGTTTCCTGCTATGTAATAATGCAAGATTACTACATAGGAGGAAAGAGTTGGGAAGATTATGTCAAAACACATGGCTTAGAAAACTTATGACATGTTAGTCTTCCGACACCGCGGTAACATGATATTCACATGAAAGGTCTTTGACAAGATGACATGTTGTGAAAAGATATATCCTTATAGTTCTCCTACGGCAGTTGAAGAAAACCTCTGTACTTCCTCCGGGTCATGCCGCCGGCTGTGCTGCTTTTCCCTCCTCTTCCTGCCCACTTCTTCTCCCCCGACTCTACACTTGAGCTGGATGTCATATGTGGCTCAGAGAGTCAAATAAAAAGAAGGGAAGTAGGGAGGAGCAGATTGGTTCAGAGCCATGGTGGAGGAGAGGAGAAGGAAGATGCTTGATCAGAACGGATGGCTCAGAACACAAGCCAAGATTCATTCTAGCATACATTAGTGTGAATCATCTATGTTCTGTACATATGGTGTAGTATAGTTCTTATTGTATCTAGTATCTGAAGAACGTAACAGAATCAAGATGAACTCACTAATGTAATACTAAGACATCATCTACTACTATATAAGATATAGTGATAGGTTGTCGTATCATCATTGCCGAGGGATGAGGGTCGAAGGACAGGCAACTTTATCTACGGCTACATAGTTTCTGCCTCGCCAGTCGAATGGCTGCAGGGACTATGTCCTGATCACCATGTCGTACCGTAGACTAATGCAAATGGAGCTGAAAATATCCGTCGCTAATCGGTCACTAGTCCGTCGGTAACTGAGAATTTTTTTGAAAAAAAATTGCAGCACTTTCCCTGTTCACAAAAATATGCATAAACCAAACCAATATATAATGCACACCAATTATCCAAGAATCACATAGACCAAATATGCACATACGAATTTAATGCACGCCAATTATCCAAGAATCATATAGACCAAACCAAATTAATATAAAATAGACATCAATTATCCTGAAGAGTAACCTAATATCCGTCGTTATAATTCGATTTATCTTCAAGTGTGAGAACGGATGGCTCAGAAACAACCCAAGATTCATTCTAGCATACATTAGTGTAAATCATCTATGTTATGTACATATGATGTAGTATATGTTCTTATCGTATCTAGTATCTGAAGAATGTAACAGAATCAAGATGAACTCACATAATGTAATACTAAGACATCATCTACTATATAAGATATAGTGATAGGTTGTCGTATCATCATTGCCGAGGGATGAGGGTCGAAAGACAGTCAACTTTATCTACGGCTACATAGTTTCTGCCTCGCCAGTCGAATGGCTGCAGGAACTATGTCCTGATCACCATATCGTACGTAGATTAATGCAAATGGAGCTGGAGCCAAAATACAGAAACCAAAATACAGAATCAAATCCCTGGGACGGATGGCTCAGAACACAACCAACGGAGAGGATACTCTGAGAGATCCATCTGAGTAGGACGTATACTCTGAGAGATCACCTTTACAAGAATGATATCAGTAGTGGGATTGAGTGCTGGAGGGGATATTATCAGAGTATACGTCCTACTCAGATGGTTCTCTCACCGTTACTATTTTTTTCTGACAGCATGGTGGATGTGCTCCGTCAACAGTTCTTGCTCCGAGCCAAAACTTTGTTTCGGAGCTCAAGTGGACATCCTTGGTGTAGAGCTCGAGTGAGAGGTTCCTGACAGCATGATGGTCTCCTTGTCAAAGTATCCGTGCTCGTCCCACAACCAATATGGGATGAGCACGGATACTTTGACAAAGAAGACCACCATGCTGTCAGGAACCTCTCACTCGAGCTCTACACCAAGGATGTCTACTTGAGCTCCGGGGCAAAGTTTTGGCTCGGAGCAAGAATCTGTTGAGGGAGCACATCCACCATGCCGTCAGAAAAAATTAATAACGGTGAGAGACCCATCTGAGTAGGACGTATACTCTGATAATATCTCCTCCAGCACTCAATCCACTACTGATATCATTCTTGTAAATGTGATCTCTCAGTATACGTCATACTCAGATGGATCTCTCAGAGTATTCTCTCTTGTTGGTTGTCATCATCATTGCCGAGGGATGAGGGTCGGAGGACAGTACAAATAGTCTAATACAAAAATAACTCAATATGAAGTCCAATACAAATAGTTTAATACAAAAACAACTCAATACAAATAGTCCAATACAAATAAGTACTAATAGCTAATGAGAACCACGCTGCTCACGCAAACGCTCAGTGATACGATCACGCAACCACCTCGAAAAAGCGAGATTTTTGGCGTGAGGGAGATGTCGTCCCTTGCAAGGACTGCTTGAAGAGAACTCCCGGTCTCACTAGCTACCGGTGCTGGATGAATAGAACTCCCGGTCTCACTAGCAACCGGTGCCACTTCCTCCTTAACTGTAGGAGGAGCCACCTCATCATTCACTGTTTTCCTCAAACGACGTGCCGTTCCTCGGGTCATGGGTGCCATCTGGTAAGATCGATAGTCACAAATAATATAATTGTAACATAAGCAAGCTAACTAAAGGAACCATCATGTAATTTGAGTACATTTTTGAAAGCCGATAAAGTATAAAAAATTTGATTTTTTGCCAAGTGTGAGAACGGATGGCTCAGAACACAACCCAAGATTCATTCAAGCATACATTAGTGTGAATCTATGTTCTGTATATATGGTGTAGTATATGTTCTTATCGTATCTAGTATCTGAAGAATGTAACAGAATCAAGATGAACTCACATAATGTAATACTAAGACATCATCTACTACTATATAAGATATAGTGATAGGTTGTCGTATCATCATTGCCGAGGGATGAGGGTCGGAAGACAGTCAACTTTATCTACGGCTACATAGTTTCTGCCTCGCCAGTCGAATGGCTGCAGGGACTATGTCCTGATCACCATGTCGACCGTAGATTAATGCAAATGGAGCTGGAACTGGCGCCAAAATACAGTACTACTTACCATGTCGTACCATTTTACTCTCTCTCTCTTCTCCCCCCTCCGGCGCTCTCACTCTCTCCGGCGCTCTCACACTACTAATTCCTATGTGTTTTAAGTGTGAGAACGGATGGCTCAGAACACAACCCAAGATTCATTCTAGCATACATTAGTGTGATCATCTATTCTGTATACATATCGTGTAGTATATGTTCTTATCGTATCTAGTATCTGAAGGACGTAACAGAATCAAGATGAACTCACTAATGTAATACTAAGACATCATCTACTACTATAAGATATAATGATAGGTTGTCGTATCATCATTGCCGAGGGATGGGTCGGAGGACAGGTAACTTTATCTACGGCTACATAGTTTCTGCCTCGCCAGTTGAATGGCTGCAGGGACTATGTCCTGATCACCATGTCGTACCGTACACTAATGCAATTAATGGAGCTGGAAATATCCGTCGCTAACCGGTAACTAGTCCGTCGCTAACTGAGATTGTCACATACACATATGTATATCACAGCTAGATGTATAGATATATACATCAATACAGAAGCACACAACTGATAGAACTCGCACTGTCCTTGAGACAGTGAACATATACACCATGAATCCAAACCCCATATATATTCACATTTACTAATCCAAACACCACCAAACTAATGGAACATCCAATATGGATACACATTATTTAGCCAATATATAAACTCAGATGAATTTGAGAAGCAAAGCCACCCGCCGCCCCGACCAAGCCCGCCGCCCCAAGCCCCGCCCAGTAGTTCGGTTGCATATATATGAAAGTGCTTATGGGTCGTCGGTTGCAATAGCCCCGACGACCCGCCCCAAGCCAGCCGTCCAGCCCCCGACGCCGCCGCCCCAAGTCCACCGCCCACCCCCGACCCTAGCCACCGCCCAGCCCCACGCCCCGCCCCCAGCCCGCCTCCCAGACCCCGCCCCCCGCCCCAAGCCCACCGCCCAGCCCCCGCCCACCAGCCGCCCAGCCCCCGATGCCCCCGCCCCCCAAGCCAGCCGCCCAGCCCCCGACGCCGCCGTCCCAAGCCCCCGCCCAGCCCCCGACGCCCCCGCCCCAAGCCAGCCGCCCAGTCCCCGACGCCGCCGCCCCAAGCCCACCGCCCAGCCCCGACCCCCAGCCGCCCAGCCCCGACGCCCCAACCCCAACCCGCCTCCCAGACCCCGACGCCCCTGCCCCAAGCCCCCCCAGACCCCGACCCAAGCCAGCCGCCCGCCCCACGCCCCCCGTCCCGCGACGCCCCAACCCCAAGCCCGCCTCCCAGACCCCGACGCCCCCGCCCAGCCCCCGACGCCCCAACCCCAAGCCAACCTCCCAGACCCCCGCACCCGCCCCAAGCCCACCGCCCAGACCCCGACCCAAGCCAGCCGCCCAGCCCCCGACACCCCACCCCAAGCCCGTCGCCCAGCCCCCAACGCCCCCCCCCAAGCCCACCGCCCAGCCCCCGACCCAAGCCACCGCCCAGCCCCGGACGACCCAGCCCCAAGCGTGCCGCCCAGCCCCTATACGACACCGCGATAGAGAGAGAGAGATCGAGAGAGAGAGGGGCTACCTTCGGAGAGAGAGAGGAGGACGCCGACGCCGATGACGACACCGACGCCGATCACCGAAGCCGACACCGGAGAGGAGAGAGAGAAGAGAGAGAGAGAGAGAGGAGAGAGAGTGAATTTGGGGGAATGTGAAAAGTTCCCCCCGCCGTTTCATTTAAAGTCTGGTACGTATATATAGCGACGGACTAGCGACTGGCACAAACCCGTCGCCAATTAGTCGCTATTATTGATACTGTCGACTGAATATCCGTCGCTACGTCGTCGAAGAAATGTTCCGCCAATTCTCTACATAATTCTCGCCAAATAATCGACTACGTAGCGACTACTGGATATCCGTCGCTATATCTCCGACAGTCTAGCGACGGATGTGCGACCTTTCCTCCCCTAAAATTAAATAAAAAAGCAAATACGTGTGGTCGGTAATCAGTCGGCGAGCGGCCACTAAGCCGTCGCTAACCCGCGACTGAAATTTTCGGTCGCTAAACATCCGTCGCTAATTTACTGTATTTTGGTAGTGAAAAGCTACACGTAGTTAAAGTCCTCAAAAAATGTAAAATTTTGTTTTCAAAAAGTAGAAAACCCCGATACGGCGTCCATCCCGACAAATCGGACGACGTGGTCGCGCACTATATGTATCGAAAGACGCGTATGGATGTTGTCGACGTGTGGGAACTGACAGAACCCGATTTTGTTGCATATGCGCGACGAAATCAGTACGTATCCGTCGAGATACCCCCGTATCGACCCTTTGCAAATTAAGTCACAACTTTGTACACACCCATCAAATCGCGACGAAACTTGCGCTAATGGACTCAAAATATTTTTCTGGTCTTGTGAGCCAAGTTTGGTTCAATTCTGAAAAGGTTGATCGGGACGCCATTTTAGCGGGCCCACAATCCCACTCAACGGGCGATTTTGTGCACGGTCCACCGGAATCCAAAATGGACAGACCGTTGGATTTGTCTCATCAAAACAAATCAATAGACATGTACTTTGACGACTTTAGAGACCGTAGATATTGGCACATATTTCGGTACAAAGCGGGTCCAACGGCGGATATCGTTTTGACCCGAAATTACGATTTTGTTCCTGTTCCAGAATTTAACTTTTGGATAGGCGTTTCCTAGGCATATGTTATATTTCAAACTCGTTCGTGATGTTTGTTGCAGCATCCGGAGTCATCTGCGGTTTTGACTTTTCTTGCTTTGTTTATTTGCCGGTTCGAGCTACTGGATTATTCTCTTTTGCACATAACCTCAGGCAAGATACCTTGCAATCTTGTACTTATATTTGATTCATGATAATTTATATGTTTCTAGTGTTTTACATTAGTAAGAGTGTGTCCAAGTATGACTTGGGTGCCATCGATATGTATATCGATGTTTGTGTGTGTGCATGTGTGTGTGGACCATATGTGGTAGCTGACTTTTCCGATATGTTGAAGTTATGCTTCATAACTTCTTTAACCTATTAACACGTCTCATACACGACACAAGAGTGAGGACCATGGAGTTGGCACGAACCTACGTTTTCGACTTGCTACCGATACGGGCAGTTCGTGTGTCTGTTCATTTATGGATTAGCGGAGTCTAGATAGCGACTTGCATAGAGATATGGATCACCAAGCCATGGATATGGCTTGTGTGATACATGGACGAGGAAAACTACTGGGACGTATGAGCTAGCCCAAAGCCTTCTAGTTGCCCGGTTATGGGTTCATGGTTTCCCTGTTATGGGTGTATCGCTAGAGGATATATCCATTACACGGCCCTGACCACACGTCAGATACGGTCAGGAGGTATGCTAGCGATGCAAAGTATGGACTAGGGGATATATCCGTTGCATGGCCCTGACCACGCGTCAGATACGGTCAGAGACGTATACTAGTTCATGCGAAAACCTCTAGTGGATGCTATGTTTATTCCTACCCACTTATATGTTCCAGTATAGTTTTCGACTTGCATTACACCTAGATGGTTAGATTCTATTGTGTTGGATCATGTGATCTTTTCTTTGTCATGTTTCATTTACAGTTCATTATGGTATTATTTTTATGTATCTTGTTACGTCCCTCTGAGGATCTGGTTATCTCTCCAGGTGTGTGCTTCTGTGATATTGCAGGTATTCTAGCCGAGGTCGCGATCTTCTCTATTCATTCGGAGATGACGTGTCTTGGGTCTTTCTTTGCTACTCCCGCCAAATTATTTCCATTTCCATGTATATTTTTCCTTACTTGTTGGTAATGGATTTGTCTCCGCCCAACGTATTGTACGAAGACTTATTACAGTTGATTTATATGATATCTTTTATTCTTCATTTGTGGATGAGATTAGATTACTCTTGGTTTACTGTATTTTACAGCTTATATATTCATACGAGGTTTTCGTATATTGGAGTATACTTCGTATGTATACAGCTGGCATGGCGATGTACCTAGTCCTACGTATTTTGGGACTGGGGCGTTACAGTTGAAGACACTGTTTCGGAAGGGGATTTTGGGGCAGAATGATAGGAATTGTAGAAATCTACCTAAACAAACTTTTAGGCAACCTATATACCTACAAAATCGTATTTTTTACTTCTAATTCTAGTTATCTATTGGTTAAGTTAAATCAGTTAGAAAATCGAGAAAAACCCTAAGAAAATAGTTTTAAAATTAGAAATTTTCCCGATACGGCGTGCGTCCGGACAAACCGGACGACATGGTCGCAACCCATGAGCATCGAAAGACACGTATGGATGTTGTCGACGTGTGGGATTCGACGGAACTCAATTTCGTTGTGCGTGCGTGACGAAATCGAGGCGTATCCGTCGAGATACCCCGTATCGGCCTTTTTGCAAAGTAGTCCATAACTTCGTGCACGTTTTTCAACTTGGGATAAAACTTGTGCCAACAGTACCGTATTATTTTTCTTGTCCTGTGTGCCAAGTTTGGTCTGATTCTGAGAAGGTCGACCGGAACGCTATTTTTATGGGCCCGCGACCTGATCCAACGGGCAAAATTGTGCACGGCCCACTAAAATCCAACTTTGGATATACAGTTGGGTTTGTATCATCAAATCGGACCCGTAGACATATAGTTTGATGACTTTAGAGACCGTATGTACTGGCACACTTTTCGGTGCAAAGCGGGTCCAACGGCGGACATCTTTTTGACCCGAAGTTATGATTTTGCCTATGTGTCCAGAATTAGACTTCTGGAAAGACATTTTTAGACATCTTTTTATACCGAATACGTTCATGATGTTTATTTCAGCATCCGAGGATGTTTGTGGCAGTTGGCTTTCTTTGCTGCACCAGACCTTTATCAGCAGCTCATGACACTAGGCGAGTATAGTTCATATTTTGTTTTCAGTGTTGTTAATTACTATAATTTTATGGTTAGTGATACATATTTGATTCTTGACACGTTCGACACATGAGTTAGTGTCATATGGATTTTAGTCATGATGTTATGTTTTATTTTACCGTGTTTCATGATTTATTGTCGTGACTAATCCATGTGTAGTAGTCGGGTAGGGAAGTACGTACTAAGTAGATATGTGATCAATTCTATAGACCGTGATTTATTTCATGCAATGTAGACGTGTAGACCGTACTTTATTTTATGTAAAGTAGACAGTGTAGACCGTGCTTTATTTTATGCAATGTAGACATTGTAGTCCGTGTGGTATAGTGGACCAGCCTGATCACATATTAAAAGGTGTACTTCAAATCACATAGATGGTTATATTTCTTGTTCCATGTTTTACTTGTCCCTGTAGTCTCACCATATTTTCCGTGCCATGTTTTATAGTTATTTCTTTCATTATATATGTCATTTTCTATTCATTTTTATAGTCGTTATCATATATTTGGAACTTCATGCTTGGATTGTACCCGTTCTATTCCTAACTAGAAACCAACATTTTTCAGGTTAGCCGCGACTACTCTTAGCATTGGGGAGACCCGGGTGTACTTGCAGGCCAAAACTTAGAGATTAGTTAAATAATATGTTGTAGACATTTTCAATATTTGTAAGAACATTGTACTTTTTTTAAATGTAAAGCTTATGAAATTGTAAATTAGTTAGTTTTGTGAAAGAGTAATAAAGTTATTATTTTATGTAATTTTGAGCATCATGGCCTTGACAGCGTTCTACCGCCGACACTGCGACGTAGGCTGGCTTGGACACGCACTCGTATCCCGAAAAGCGGGTGCGGGTCGTGATATTATAAAAGTGAGAAAGAGAGAATTTTGTAGCCAAATTGAATATGAGACTTCTTTAATAACACATACTAGTTACTTTCACGTGCGTTACACGTTAAAAAAAGGGGAAAAAACTAAATTATGTTAGAATATTTTAAATATAATTTGAATATATTTTAGTTATGATCAATTATAAATATATTTTAAACTTCTAGATATGTGTTTAGTTAGATAATATCATTTAGTTTTAGTTAGTTTAATGAGGTAATGATTAAAGTGGACATCCAAGGGAGAGTGTTATAAACCATATATTTATGGATAATCACAAATATTATTGGCTGCTCTTATCCAGTTATGTGCAAAGAAAAATAGTACAATGTGCAAAGATATGCTCCAATATGTCTCCGTTAGCATCTTCAGGATGCTTGCATCTACATGATGCCCCCTAAAAATATATTACATTATAGTTCTTACATCAATCAAATAAAAAATCAAACTCCCCAATACATTCGAATATTACATCTCACTCTAGTACTTTATTTTTCTATATATTTATATGCATTATACTCATATCCTTATGAAAAGTTCGTAGGCTTTATTTATAATTCCTGGAAGCTCGCAACTCCCACTAATATGTTGAACTATTGAAATCATAGCTATGTACATTCTCTGTTTGCTTCATTAAGTGCAAGGATGACTGGTTAGTGCTACCGCGGTGATTTGCTTTATTGATCTTCGAAATACATACAACAATGTTTAGAAAATTTACCTTGTTTGTGATATCCCCTTTAAGGGGATTAGATAAATAATATGTGTCTACATATCACGTAAGATCAACATATTCATATGAATTAAGTCAAGAACAAGTACTTTAATATATCTAAAATGTGTTTTATGTCATTCTAATGTCTATGTGTTGGTATATATCAGCAGGTTCATATAAAGATATTGTGTTGAGTGAATGACAATAAAGAATTTTTTTCAAGACCTAGAACATGTTTTTTCTTCTTCTTTCAGTTGTAAAGGATCCCATTAACATGCTATTATAGGTGTATACTGAGTAAATAACTACTAATATTAAATCTCTTTATGAGATATTTTCTTTGGAGATCTCTTCATGGGATCTCTTTTGGAGATTTATCTCTATGGGAGATTATTTTTCAAGACATTAAAATTATCACTTTGGGAGATTATAGGAGATATTTCTGAAGATTTATCTCTTCGGAATATTATATATTAAGGAGATATTTCCAAACTCTCCAGGAGATACTATCATATTTTCAATCTATTCAGAAGATTATTCTTCATGAGATTATATCTTCAGAAGATACTATCATGTATACGGACGATCGTTTTGACGCTCCATTCAGGAATTTTTTTTCATAAATACATTGTCATTTTATGATCATCTATCATATCCTAGACAAATACTCTATGAGCCTATAATATCACATTCTTTTAGATGGTTTTAGTTCATATATGGCTTATTTTGCATATCCTTCAGGAATATCATGGTAATTTTATTTTTTTCAAGAATTTCACGTATATCCTTTTGTCTAGGTTATCATGATCGAGAAATATATTTCTTTATATTATACTAATGATCATTTTGAAAATACTTGAGCGACTAACATTGCTCTACATTTGGATCTCTTTATTTCTTACAAACCCTCATTTTAACCTATCGGGTTTATTCATTTTGGTTTTTGTACTATATGACCGAACACTCCACGGTTTACGAGAGGTATCACATATTTCCATTTTTAGCCAATGTTATCATTTTCAACATTCAAGGATTATTCATAGTTTAGTGTGATCATTTATTCTCATCACCCTTTTTATTTTTATTTGCTAATGTATCTATGAATTCTTCTTGATTACAAATTTCTTCTGAATATGTATAAAACATAGATTTTTTGGGTACCAATAACTTTTTCTCAGTCTTTTCTAGGATCTGAGGCATATCTTCGATTGGAGCGATATACTTTGAAAAATTGGATCTTTGGTTCATGACATCTTCTGCAACTGATATTGATGTTGGAAAAAAATATTCTATTCTTAAAGATGGTATGTGTAACATATTATAAACTATCAATTAAAATATGTCTATAGAACTTCAGTTCTACGATAGTTGGATGGACAACCAGACATCCGTAGTCTCCCTACGGATTCGACAAACTTTAAAAAAATTCTAATTTATATGAGGTTTGCAACTTTACAGGAGATGCTACTTCAGGACCTGCTTCTTCAAGAGCATTAGGGTGTGTTATATTATTTTGTTTCTTCTTCTGGAGAGCTGAATCTTGCATTAGGGTGTGTTATATTATTCGTGGAGATCTAATTCTTTAGAAAATTTGGGTCTTACACCTTCTTAACATAGAACTGATTCATTTTCTGACTGTTTGATTCTTTTGATATTTACTTTTATTCTAGAAGGTAGATTCATAGTTTGTATATGTGACCTAGCTACTTATGCAAATTATTAAATGTAGCGAGTTGTTACCGATTAATTATTTGTAATAAATTACAAGAAATAATTCTTCTAATTGAGATGAGAGATAAAGTGGAAGTATGTCATGATAATTTACGACGTTCTTATGGAATGATGCATTTATCTCCTTTTATCTCCCCCTAATGGTGGAAATTTTGTTTAACAAAGTGACTTTTTGCAAAGTTTACGACAAATTAATATATCTTATGTCAAAGATACTAAAAAAATGTTCATAAAACATAGATGCCAATGTTACAATTTCAAATAATACCAACATAAGCCATAAAATAATGCAATTAAGTGTTACTAATGTACTAATTATTCATATGCAATCTTCAGAATTGATGGTTTAGAAGCAAACTTAGCATTGAGGACACATAGTTGACCATTAGGTATGTTGCAATTTGCTATGAGATGACCACAAGAATTTGTTATTATCATTCTCATAATTACCCACAATTTAAAAATTATTGAATCATTCGGCTTCTGGCTCACAATGGACCCTTAGGATTGAGCTTCTGGCTCCTGGTAGTATGTGTCTTGACATCTCCAATGTGATTGACATGTATCACTTGTGAATAGCTGGATAATCTCTCTAGGACGAACTACTAGTCCCCTAGGATGAACTTCTAGTTATGTAGACGAACTTCTTGTTCTCTAGATGACACAAAATTATTCTTTATTTAACTCGCTCAGAGTTTTAGTATGATACTCATTTGTCCTAATATATATGACACAAAATTATTCTTTATTATCATTCTCATTTATTCTTTAATTTTTTAATTTATATGAGGTTTGCAACTTTAAAATATATGCAACTATAATAATAAAATACTAACATTCAAGTTGGTGATTTTATTTTTGCTTTTTGAGAGCCAGCAACCCGCTAAGACCTACAAAACTTAATTTGCTGCGACCTACAAAAGTTAGTTTGCGGGAGACTGATTTTTCCTTGGACATGTAGGACAATACATGTCATGCATGCACCCATTTGGGGTGGTACGAACTCAAACAAGCAAATAACTTATCTTACGCAAAAATAATAAAATTATATTTTTCCAACATAATCTAGCCTTCTAGCAGACAAAAGATATAGACATAATATAGAATAGTTTAATCAAAATGTACATTTCCTTTCTAAGTATTTCACAAATGACTATGAAATATAAACTTAACAAACATACATTTTCTTAATTTGGACACAATCATGAGTTTTATTTTAACTATATGTACATTGTCCATCTTAAATTGCTTGTAACTGATTTATCAAGAACTCAAACGATTTTATTGGCTTTTAGGCCCACAGGGGCCTTAAGATTCAAAGAACAACAAGAAATAGGGTTCTCGATAAATTTGTATCCTCCTGCTAATCAAAGAATTGGCATAACAAAATCATTTCCACCAAGTTGTACTAGAAACTAAGTATAAGGAAGAGGCCAACCAATTGAAAGGATTAACCAACAATTAGTATAACTAAGTCCAGAAGATTATTTCTTTCAATACCAGATTTTAGCCAAAAAATTATGATTTCTTTAGAACTAAGGATTCATAATATCATAGTTAATCGATGAAATAGATATTCATCAAGTAAATGGGTGTTTTGCATGCATCTGTCTATAAAGTACAATCTAAATTCTACAGAGATGAGAAGTTCTTCAAAGTGGGTGAATTTAAAATATATATTAGTCAACCCAATATGAGAAATCCAGCCATGTCATGAGACTCATGACTATATTGTTTTGTTAAAATATCTATACTAAAATATAAAGATTGTGCTTGTTCGCAAAAGAGTTCCAATAAAATTATTAGAATATGACAAGTTTTGAAGCTTCTTACTAAAGCCAGCTATTTGGGACTTAATTATTTTTGCAGTGAACGTGATCAAGTACAATTTGGTGTAAGGAAAATAGTCTGGAATAACCAACATACACTGGACATCTTTGATTCAGAAATACACATATGCCATTTTCGCTTCCATGCAATCTTATAGGCTTAATTGCACTTTGCTACCCTCAACTATTCCGTTTTTTCAACTTGATATCCTAAACTTTTTTTTTTAACAAATTGATACCAAAAAAAATTTTGGAACGAAAATACCCCTGCTCAAACCTTAAAATTACCCCCCCTCCCCCCAACCCCCCCCTCCCCCACTCCGGCTACCCCCTCCCTCCCGCTCCGCCTCCCCTCCGGCCACCCCCCTCTCCCGCGTCCGGCCAACCCCCTTCTTACATATATAGGCAACCCCTCTTCCTACAAATTTTAATAGGATTTTATGGCTAGTTATGTAGTCATTTGATCATTAAGCCCATAAAATACCAATGAATGAAAAATAAATATTGAAACGGTCAAAATTTAAACAAAAAAAAAGGTTGAAAGTATTGAATAGAAAAAAAAAATGACATTGAAGTGAGGAAGAAGGAAGTTGATTTTTTTCTCAAATTATATAACAGTATCAAATGGAAAATTATACAACAGTATCAAATGGTCAATAATCTATATAATTGATTTAATATTGATCCCAAACATAAACAAAACTTTACCATTGAAACCAAACAAACATAAACACAGTTTTACCAATGAACCCAAACAAAAAAACATTGATTACAACATGCTTTACATGTTGTCTACAACTAAATTCATAAGTTGATTCCAAAAAAAACATCTTTTTTTTAACCAAATACGTCAATTTTGATATTCAAATTAACAACATTAGATTTTGTTTTATCATAAAAAATAAGAGCTGATCAACTACTTCTTCCAGTTGTACTATAGTAGTAATTTAGATAAACTTTAATTTGAATTTAAAAATTACATGTAAAGATGAATGTACAATATTATCTATCAGTCTAACTAGAAGAAGTAATCATGTAATCCATAAAGATAATGCTCCTAGATAATTAAGAAGATACATTAAAGTCTTCAGAAGGATTATAATCTTAAAGAAAAGATATGACATTTGTTCCTAAATTTATTATGGAGATTAAAGATTAATACCAAAGTCTCTGACTCTCATCGATCTAACAATAATCACGAAAAATATTGATTTTTTTCCCTTTCTAAAGACGATCATTGTGCTATCGTTTATGAAACATACATAAATTAAGTATTATAATTGGTTTGACATTACTTCTCAATATTCATGAAGTATACATGTGACATCAATTTAAACCATGCAATATAAATAGAATGAATAGAAGCCATCACCTGAAGCCATCAGGAGACATACTTTTTCTCGTGTCCGGACTAGATGTTTCTTGAGTATTCGTGCTGATAACGTGCTGATTGTTGTGTTTTTGCCTTTGGACTAGAAAAGATAGTCCCACATCGGCTACACCAAATGGTGAGTATCTCAATATAATGCATTGCTTGTGTTGAGGTGTGCACATGAGGTGTAGTGGGGCACAAGTTTGTGCCATGTGGAAGTATTTTCCTAGAAGGAAAAAGGATTAAATCCAACAAGGATGCAAGTTAATTTTTGTGTGCGGACTCGGACTCGGATGCGGACTCCAAGATGTCTCGTGCATGCACGGGAGGGTTCGGGGGGTAGGCGTGGACTGGCACACTTCTATGCTGATTGTGGGATGATCTAAAATATCAAACTCTATTTTTGAGTATTGGTATTTTAGTCCCACATCGGATAGGAGAAGAGGTGAAGTCTCAACTCCACTCTATAAATAGAGCCCCTTGGCCTCCTTTGATAGATGCACCAAAAAGAGTTGAGGGAGTCTGTTAAGTCCAGGAAGCCCGTTCAAGTCTCAAATATTGACTTACGAGCGTTCCAGAAGTTCTCCTGAACTTGCTGGTTCCTGGGAGCTTATCCGTACTGCGGGTATAGCTTTGAGCGCCGGTGTTCAACACCCCAGCGAGATCCGCTCTTCTTCTTCCTTCCTCTTTCTGTTGCCTTCGAGAATCTGAGACTCAACTGTTGTCATCTCTTGTTGCCTTCGAGAAACCGCTATTGCAAACGCGATTCGATTTTTTAATCGTTTAGGCTACGCAATCAGCATTATTTGCATCTCTTTTTTAGGGATTGCAACTGCATTATTTGTATCTCTTTTTTAGGGATTGCAACTGCATTCTTTGCATCTCTTCTTAGGGATTGTAACTGATTTTTTCCATCGATTGTTTGCAAATAGAATAACAATCTCAAAGCTATACGATTCGATGGAAAACACTCGTGCTTCGCTTGTCGATACCGGCTTTAACAAGTTGGAGAAATTCGACGGCAAATACTTCCAGATCTGGAAGCGAAAGGTGACTCTGAACCTTCAACTCGTGGATGTTGATCACGTGTTGGATGAGGAAGAACCAATCGTTCCAGCAACAGGATCTGCTGCTGTTCTGGCCGCTGCTACGAACAAGCAGACGAAGTGGAAAAAGGATAACAGCATATGCAGGCTGCTGATCCTGAATTCCATGGAAGACTCTCTGGCCGAGTCCTACACAAAGAGGACTTCTGCCAAAGAGATCTGGGAGTCCGTGGGGAAGCTGTATGACGACGACGAGGCCCGGTCGAAGATGTTCATGGTTGAAAAATACCACAAATGGGTCTTTGAAGACGAGAAGACCATGCTGCCCCAAGTGAAAGAGTTCCTGAAGCTGCGCCAGAAACTGGAGGACGATAGCATGCCCCTCGTCGACAAGTTCGTCGTTGGAGGGATCGTGGCAAAACTTCCTCCAGGATGGAGCAACATCTATGCAAGGATGCATAGGAAGAAGATGGAGATTAGCCTGGATAATCTCCTCAGCGAGATTCATGTTGAGGACGAGATGCGCTCTCAACAGAAGTTGGACACCCTGTCCAAGCAACTAGCAACGGCGAATCTGGTTCAAGCCACCAGAGAGAACAAAGGAAGCAGACGGCTTCTCACCACAAGAAGAAGGACTTCTCGAATCTGAAAGTGAAGGGTCCAGGATTCAAGCAACAGAAGTCCAAGTCCCATGTGACTTGCTTCAACTGTGGCAAGAAGGGTCACTATAAAAGTGAATGCAAGTCCAAGCCCAAAGAGCAAGGTGAGCCTAACAAGGTTTCTTTGGTTACTAATCAGGTTGCCATGATAGCACAGGTTGCAACTGTGGGGGCAGACTTGGACTGGTGGATAGATACTGGCGCGACATGTCATGTCTGTTCAGACAAGGACTGGTTCGTCTCCTATGAGCCTACTTCCGAGAAAGTCATGATGGCGAACCAGGCACAAGCTGAAGTACTGGGGATCGGGACGGTGGAGCTGAAGCTTACATCGGGGAACATTCTGACGCTTCAAGGTGTGAAGCATGTTCCTGCAATCGCAAAGAACCTGATCTCTGGAAGCCTGCTCTGCAACGCAGGCTTGAGGATGGACATCAATGCTGGCCAAATGGTGATGTCCAAGAAGGGTACTTTCTTCGGGAAAGCTTTTCAGACTGAAGGAATGTACAAAATTCAGCTTGTTGTAACCCAGCATAATAATGTCAATGCTATCACTAGTTTGAATTACTCTCTTGAGTTGTGGCATAATAGACTAGGACATGTTCATTGTAAGCGAATAAACAAAATGTCTAGTCTAGGACTTATCTCCAAGTGTGGGGGTAAGGTAGAGAAATGTGAGATATGTGCTCAGACGAAGATCACTAGGAAACCCTTCCACAGGGTCCATCGAAGCACAGATCTTCTGGAGTTGGTTCACTCAGATATCTGTGACTTCAAACAATTCTCTACAAAGGCCGGGATGAAGTATTTCATTACTTTCATCGATGACTTCTCCAAGTATGCCTTCGTCTATTTACTCAAATCTAAAGACGAAGCATTCGAGAAGTTCAAGGAGTTCAGGGCCGAGCTGAACGGCAAACTGGACAACAACTCAAGAGGCTGAGGAGTGATCGAGGTGGGGAATATAGGTCTCATGAATTCTCATCATTCTGCAAAGAACATGGAATCATCAATGAGACGACGGCTCCGTATTCTCCACAATCCAACGGAGTAGCAGAAAGGAAGAACAGAACGTTGACAGAGATGATGAATTCTATGCTGTTGACTGCGGGTCTCCCAAAGTGCTATTGGGGAGAAGCTGCATTAACGGCCACTTTCATTCTGAACAGAGTGCCGTATGCAACTTCCGACATAACTCCTCATGAACTCTGGTTCAAAGTCAGACCCAACCTGAATGTCATTCGAGTGTGGGGGTGCCTGGCTTATGTGAAGCTCCCGGATCTAAAGATTCAGAAGCTGGGGACAAGGACTACTAAGGCGATCTTCCTGGGGTATGCCGTGAAGAGTGATGCTCGGAGATTCCTTGATATCGAGTCAAATCATATCATCGAATCTCGCGATGCTGAATATTTTGAAGAAAAGTTTGCAAGGCACAAGAACATTGTTCTCGCGGACATTCCGGAGAATAATGAGGGCGGAGCAGACAGAGATCTTTATCGAACCAGTAGTCCAAGATGGAGTTGTTGTCGAGGAGACACCAGCTGAACTAGAACTCGCTGAGCCGTCAACTAAGCGAGCGAGGAGGCCGAAAGACTTCGGAGATGACTTCGTCACCTATCATGTGAAGCATCCGCTTACCTATGATGAGGCGATGAAGACCAGAGATGCTATATTCTGGAAGGAGGCGATTGACAACGAGATTGACTCAATCACCTCCAATAACACATGGGTATTGGTCGACCTACCAGAAGGAGCAAGACCCATCGGATGCAAATGGATCTTCAAGAAGAAGATGAAAGCAGATGGAACCATTGACAAGTTCAAGGCCAGGCTAGTGGCCAAGGGGTTTGCTCAGAAGCAGGGGATCGACTACTTTGACACTTATGCTCCAGTAGCTCGGATGACAACTATCAGATTGTTAATTGCTTTAGCAGCAATACACAAGCTGGTGATACATCAGATGGATGTGAAAACGGCATTCCTTAATGGCGAGCTGACCGAAGAGATCTACATGCAACAACCAGAAGGTTTTGTCGTCAGAGGTCTGGAAGACAAAGTCTGCAAGTTGATGAAGTCTCTGTATGGTTTGAAGCAAGCTCCCAAAATGTGGCATGAGAAGTTTGACAAGGTGATAAGGTCAAATGGCTACAGGGTCAGTGAAACAGACAAGTGTGTCTATACGAAGTTTGCTGACGGAAGAGGAGTAATCGTTTGTCTATACGTGGACGACATGCTAATCCTAGGTACGGATTTAAGCTGCGTCACAGAGACAAAGAAATTCCTCTCGACCAAGTTCAGTATGAAGGACTTGGGGGATGCCGACGTAATCTTGGGGCTCAAGATCATCCGGACAGGCACTGGAATAGCGCTGTCACAGTCTCATTACATTGAGAAGATGCTCTCTCGCTACGGGTATCAAGATCTTCCTATTATTGATACACCGTACAGGAGTGATCTGAAACTGGAGCCAAATTCGAAGGAGAGCGTCAGGCAGTTGGAGTACGCTAGCGTCATCGGAAGTTTGATGTACGCTACTACTGCCACAAGGCCTGACATAGCCTTTGCAGTGGGAATGTTGAGTCGATTTACGAGCAATCCAGGCGTAAAGCATTGGAAAGCTGTGAAGCGTGTTATGAGATATCTCAAGAAGACTCAGACATATGCACTATACTACAGCGGAGATCCGTCAGTAGTGGAAGGCTTCAGTGATGCTAGCTGGTGTTCAGAGGTGGAGAGCGAATATTCCACAGGTGGATATGTGTTCGCCATGGGTGGAGCTGCTATATCGTGGAAGTCGAAGAAGCAGACTATGTTATCTCGCTCCTCCATGGAATCTGAATTCTTTGCATTGGACGCTGCAGCAGATGAGCAGAGTGGCTTCGGGAGCTCATGTATGACCTTCCAATGGTTGGGGCTCAGATACCGGCGATTCCGATATACTGTGACAACCAGGCGGCAGCAGCAGTGGCATCAAATGAACTCTTCAACGGGAAGAAGAGGACTGTGCGGTTGAAGCACAGAGCAGTGAACGATCTCATAAAAAGGGGCATCATTGCAGTGATCGATGTTCGGAGTCAGGAAAACCTGGCGGATCCGTTCACGAAGGGTCTCAAGCGTCAGCTGGTCGAGGACACAGCAAGGAAGATGGGCTTGAAGGCATTCTAATATTGTGTCATTATAATCCTATCAATAAATTTTATGTTATTGGTTCAAAGAGAAATCTACCAGATATCTAATTTTTTGATTCAAGGGAGGACTATTGACTGGAAAAATATTAGTTAACAGTGGGCACTTGTTCTGCGGAACATGTAAGGGTTTCGGACCCAGAACCACTGTTGTCTACTATAAATTTTCTACGGAAAATTGATCCTGTGAGAAGGATGGCATAATGCCTTAATGAGTTCTCAGACTGAGTGAAGGTCTGTTATGCTTTACAGGAAGCATGGTGGCGCAACAACCACAAAGGAGTGTTACAACTCCATGCTACAGTGGGGTGACTCCACCATGAGGTTCCCAGGTAGGGGTAATGCCTCGGCTTTGTTAGCCAAGTTACAGGCGACGTAGCACCGCATATAGGCAGGTATCCTAATGTTGCATAATCGTAATAAAGATGTAGGCAGCACTACAAAGAGGCCGGTGTCCTCATGTTACAGTGGCATGACACCACGATGAGGTACCCAGGTAGGGGTAAAGCCTCGGCTTTGCAAGCCATGTCATAGTGGCGTAACACCACAAGGGAGCGCAAGGCTTCATGCTGGGTAGTTTGGCACTACAAAGAGGCTTGAGACCTCATGCTACAGTAGTATGACACTACGATGAGGTTCCCAGGTAGGGGTAATGCCTTGGCTTTGTCAGCCATGTCATAGCGGCGTAGCACCGCAAAGAAGCGCAATGCTTCATGCCAATGACTCTTTATATAGAACTCACCTATAGTGTATGGACAGAGATATCAGGCCGTCTCTTGAGGGTAAACTTGTAGACGCCCAAAATTATACACTGAAACCAGGCTGGCACAAGGCCTTCAATGTGCAGCCAGAAGCACAGTTGATGTCACTATGTGAGTAGGAAGAATTGCAGTTATGGTGCAGAATTCAAGGCTTAGTCCATTCTTGTATCATGCTGTTATTTAACCTATGCGGGAAGATTCAAGTCGTAGCGACATCTCTCCTAATGCATGATGGACAATCACTGTGGGGAACGCTCAACCCATATATTGAGATATGTGGGGGATTGTTGGTGTTTTTGCCTTTGGACTAGAAAAGATAGTCCCACATCGGCTACACCAAATGGTGAGTATCTCAATATAATGCATTGCTTGTGTTGAGGTGTGCACATGAGGTGTAGTGGGGCACAAGTTTGTGCCATGTGGAAGTATTTTCCTAGAAGGAAAAAGGATTAAATCCAACAAGGATGCAAGTTAATTTTTGTTGTGCGGACTCGGACTCGGATGCGGACTCCAAGATGTCTCGTGCATGCACGGGAGGGTTCGGGGGGTAGGTGGACTGGCACACTTCTATGCTGATTGTGGGATGATCTAAAATATCAAACTCTATTTTTGAGTATTGGTATTTTAGTCCCACATCGGATAGGAGAAGAGGTGAAGTCTCAACTCCACTCTATAAATAGAGTCCCTTGGCCTCCTTTGATAGATGCACCAAAAAGAGTTGAGGGAGTCTGTTAAGTCCAGGAAGCCCGTTCAAGTCTCAAATATTGACTTACGAGCGTTCCAGAAGTTCTCCTGAACTTGCTGGTTCCTGGGAGCTTATCCGTACTGCGGGTATAGCTTTGAGCGCCGGTGTTCAACACCCCAGCGAGATCCGCTCTTCTTCGTCCTTCCTCTTTCTGTTGCCTTCGAGAATCTGAGACTCAACTGTTGTTGATCATCTCTTGTTGCCTTCGAGAAACCGCTATTGCAAACGCGATTCGATTTTTTAATCGTTTAGGCTACGCAATCAGCATTATTTGCATCTCTTTTTTAGGGATTGCAACTGCATTATTTGCATCTCTTTTTTAGGGATTGCAACTGCATTCTTTGCATCTCTTCTTAGGGATTGCAACTGATTTTTTCCATCGATTGTTTGCAAATAGAATAACACTGATTACATGTTTATGAAGAAAAAAAATGATAAAGATAGTTAGGGCATCATTAGTAGTTGGGACTCTCCAATGCAGTTTGGAGCCCAAAATTTTTAAAAAAAGGTAAATGTAGAATGGGTTGGATTTGTATGAGAATAGTATGAAATGATAAAGTGAGCTCCGGTCCCAAAAATTGTGTGGTCAAAAATTAATGTAGGAAAAAATTAATATAAGTTTAGAATCTAGAAAGTTGGGCTCCAATTTGGAACTTACTATTTTACAAAACGAATTTCTACAATCTAGAATCTAGAAATTGGAAGGTCCAACCGTTAGCACCCATGGATGGGTTGGAACCGAAACTGTAGAAATTGAGACTAGGGATGAGACTTATTATTCTACAAAATGAGCTCCAACATTCTAAATCTAGAATCTAGAAAATGGGATGGGCCTTACTAATGATGCTCTTATAGATAGGGATAAGGATATCCATATTTAAATTTATTCCAAATTACAACAGTATAACAATATGATTGTTTTTCTTGCTTATTTTACATGCATGCACGCTTATAGCTAGTAGATATAGTTGAAAAAAAGGAGTTCTTTAAGTAAAAAAAAACAACAACTCTTGCTCTTTCCCCTTTCTCCCATGGCGAACCTCCCTCCATCTCTGTCGGTGAATCTGAACCCTCCGTTTGGTGGGCCCTCCCCTCCGTCCCCCTCGTCCGCCGGCAAGGAACGCCGCATGGCGTCGGCGGAGCAGCTCGTCCTAGACCTCTGCGACCCAGACCTCAGAGAAAACGCCCTCCTTGATCTCTCCAAGGTCCTTTTTTCCCCTCTAGAAAATTCGATTTTTATGCGAATCTTTTTTAATTTCCATAAATTTTTTGCTATGGATCTGATAGATTTTAGCGCATATATTGATTTTATGTGGAAAAAAAATCCGATTCTTTACTTCTTCTTCTTGTAGCTAGGGTTATTGTGGATATTGAGTTTGGTCGAATGAGCTAGGTGCGCGAAAAATATTATTTTTTATTTTGGGCTAGACAGCACGGGAACTCCGAAAAAAATCCTATTTTTTTGGGTACCAAGGGTTTAATAATCCTATGCCGCTATGCACCCATGTTCCTCAATATCGTTTGCCACTACGTGGTTTCTGTCCGAGCCCGAGTATCTTCAACCCTAACCCTTGCCATTAACGGGTTTACCTGATGGGGCTCGGGTTTAGCCCGCCCGAGTTGCACCCCTAGGTCTCGGACTCATCGTATGGTCGGAGTTGTTGGGTTTCGTGTTGCGGAAGTGGATTTGGCCGCGGCGGTTGATTGCGATGTCGGCACCTTTGAGTTTGGTCAAACGAGCTAGATATAGCAAGGAAACCAAGCCAGTCGTGTCAGTGTTCGTGCTCGCGAAACATAAGGACCATGGCATTAGTATATTTAGAAAGTAAATACTACACAAACTGGTTTGTCTTGGACATTTGTTGAGGAATAATGTTTCGTGTAACTTAGGAGGAAAGATCACAATAGGCAAAAGTCATAAACTTAATTGGTAATCAATGTCTTTTCTTATGCGTTACGTCAAACTCATATCCTAACCGTACCGAAGTAGTAACACATTACCATAATGCATCTTTCGATATAATTAAATGTGTAAGCGTATCTATAGGAAATTCGAGACGTCATTTATAAACGGAACCTTGAGAATATTGGAGATGTTCTTGTATTGGGGCTGTGGTTTCACCGTTTCAGGTTGTAAAAATATCCTCTTCTTGACCGATGCGATTGCCAATATTTCAATCTGCTTGCTTATCACATGAATTTTATCCTCTGGACCAAGTGTATTACCATATTGGAATATTACTATTGTCTAAATTTTTCATCTCGTGTCACCTATTAAGTCAATAGACTCTTCTCGACCTTCATCCAACCTTAAATATAGTCAATGTTCCGACAGAATCTTGAATAAGGATGACTGTTTTTTTAACCTTAACGGTTTCATTGTAGTTGTAGGTTTTCCCTTTGCAAATGCTCCCTGGCCAAGGGTATCCGACTACCATTGCCTGCCGGCCTGAGAGGTTTACATAACTTACATTGTAGGGTTCTCTTCCCAAATATTCCCTGCCCTTGGATATCAATATCTGCTAGCCTTGTAGGGCTTCATAGCTAGTGTTTTTTAGGTTGTTTTTTTTCCAAATCCTTGGACTGGGGAACCCAAGCCTACTATGTGATCTAGGTTGTCGAGTACCTCTTTTAAGGATTGACATCTTTTTTTGGCTTAAAAAGTGATTCTTTAATGGAGCCTTCTCAATTTAAAGATTGCTCTTCAGTGTTGGCTGATGAATGATGATAACTTTGAGTTGAAAGGGATCATGAGGACCAGACTTGATGTCGTATTGGGGGCCACCAAACAATATCCAATAAACATGTTTTTTTTGCAGTTTTTTAAACCAGTCGAGTCTTGGGACAAAGAGTCACAAAACAGTATTTAAAAAGACTTCCGTGAATATTTTTTTTATCATAGAATGCAGATGCTTGAACTTGATTAAAGCTTCCTTGCATCTTTCACTTTTCTCACTGAAAAAGGAAGGATGGTTTTTTTTCTTACGGCCAAGAGGTAGATGATATGTGATCAATTTACTGGGCAGTCTACAACCATTTGGAGCAAAATTTTGAATGTTGATTTTAAACATACAAGATGACAATAGAAGTTTATTCTTTTTGAGGTTGGCAGTGGATTTGTTGTACGACAATAATAACGTAACATTTTGCAAGTCGCCAAAACAAGAACTTCTCTCAGATGTAAGGTTCACTAACAATTAGGCCAAAGGTAGTCAAAGGCGCAAGGCGCATTCGAGACGCAAATGGTCCATATCGTCTGAGGGCAAGGCACACTTAAGACGCACGTTCGAATAAAGCGAGGCACAAAAATAAAAAATAAAAAAATAATAAATACATAAATAGATAAATGGATAAATAAATTAGTAATGTAAGAAGTAAAACCAAGTAACATATTAAAGTCAACAAAAATATGTTAAAACATAACCAAGTGAACTAACAGAGCAATACTAACCGTCAACAACTAACAATATTTTTATTCTCCTACCACGTTTTTAGTAAATTTTAATTTTTTCAGTTCAACTGTAGCTAACTTTGACAACCATGGAAAGGGCTACCTCCCTCCCACTTGTATCTGGTAAGGCTATCTCTCTGCCTTAAATTAAAAAAAAAACACATACACACACAAGGCGCGTCTTTTCTTGGTTGCGCCTTGCTGAAAGACATGTCTTGAGTGTGCCCGGAGAAGTGTGCCTCCCCTAGTGAGATACGAGGTGCAGCTGCTGCGCCTTGCTGCGAGGCGTGTCCGAGGTGCACCTTTGACTACCATGATTGGACCTACTTGTTATGCACATAATGGAGGTAAGAAGATATCATATTAATGAAATGGTGAGAACTACAACCATAGCCTTAGCCCCAACTAAATCTAACGATTAAGCACCTTTCCAACTGTTTGGTTCGAGTATTCTTCATGGACCATCCATTTACTAGGACATATTTCACATTTTTAAGCAAATGTCTTGTGCTCGTGTTTCAACCATCAACTTTTCATCCCAGTATGCAACTGCCTTCTGCAGTTTTATGTATCAACTCTCTTATATAATGACTACTTGCTCCCTCTATTTAGTTCCTTTTTAGCATGGCAAAAATAACTCTTAACAAATGAAATAAGTTTGACGTAAATTTGCATGCTGTTTAATTTTTGTCTCTTGCACTCACTATGTTTGGCATCATCTGTGTTCATCTTGTGCATCTACTTGAAATCTTTGTTTCATAGTTACCCACTATGATTTTGGCTTTATAAATATCATGGCAAATTTGGTAGTGGTAGTGATTTAGAGATCAAACATCAGATTCGTTGGGGAAAGAATGTTTCGTATGCAAACTTTATTAGTATTACTACTATTATTTTCGTGCACCACTTAACTTTTGGAATAATGTAATACTTGTGCAGAAAAGGGAGATATTCCAAGATTTAGCCCCTTTGTTATGGAATTCTTATGGCACCATAGCAGCGCTCCTCCAGGTGCGTATCTACCTCCCTTTTGTTGTCTGTTTGAGTTATAATAGATATTCAGTATGACACTGAACCACTGGTGTAAAAATCTAGAGAAGTACATAATTCTTATCCCTTAGTAGTGCTCTTAATGGATGGAGGCACCTGTGGCTCTACATCATATTTTCATGGCTGATTTAGTTGTTGTTTTATAGCACTTACTTTTATGATAAAAAAAAGTTCCTAATATGTATTATTTTTCTTTCGGGATTTTTGCATTTAGGTCCCTTATATCTAGCTTATTTTTACATAACTCCCCTATATCTTATTATTTGCTTAACGTCCCCCAAATGGTTTTATGAGTCACCGAAGTTAACTAATAAAAGATGGTATCTGTTAACTTGAGCATAATTTAACCTATTTGACACTTGAACCTTCCCTTTCCTACCCCTTCTCCTTTTCTCCTTCTTCCATAATGCTTTGTGTACTACTTTTGAAACTCTAACAACATCTTAAGATCCATTAGGACACATGGTGCCATGCTCTCAAAATCGTATGATCCTGATCGTGGGCCGCACGATTCGGGAGCGCACGATCCAGGTTGGATCGGATCCAATGTTGGACTGGACCCAATCCGATCCGGGTCACATGAAAAATCACACCGGCTCACGATCGGGTCCGGATCATAGGATCAAGATTTTGGTAGCCGGTATTTGATTTTTTTTTTGTTTCCAAAATACCTTATACAAGTTAATTAGGGCATTTGTAACATATCAAACCTCTTTCTAAGATCTAAACTTCTCCTCTTTCCTCTTCTAAAACCTACAAATAGAAAAAACTTAGATATCTTCTACCTCATTTGTCCGAATTGATTTTGTTTGTTGCGGTGGATAGAAGAAGAAAATATGATATCTTTTTGACGAGAAGGAAGAAGAGGGCTAATATTTGTTATATGGATGGTTTTAAAAGAAGATTCTTTATCTAGCTCAAGTGAAAGCAATGGATGAAGCTTACGAATTTTTTTTTGTCTATTGTTCTTGTGACTCTTTGGAGAATGACATACTAATTGAAGTTTGGTTATTTTGTAAAAATTGAGTATGAGTTGTGATATTGTATGCTAACGTACTTGATGTTATATACCTCAATTATGCATGATATGTATAGATATGAACTATCCATTTTTTATTTCCATTTGAAGTTTTAACGATAGGTCCTACCATCCATGATCTGGAACTTTATAATTCTACGTGCGATCTTGAACTATCCTAAGTGATTATTCTTTAGCTTGAAAATTTGATCTTTCGAGATGGGTTATCATTTTTTTAAAACTATTTTGATGTGTTCCGATGGCTTATGTTTATTTTGGTAAGTGAATGGGTTTCGCAGAGGACAATGGTAGAGTAGGGGATGGCAGGAGCATGACTGAAAAGGTAATCAAGTAATGTAAGAGTAAGCTTTGACATGAGAAAAGTTGATTATAATGTTTTAGAACAAATCGGAATTCACCATATAGGTGGCGGTTCGCATTCCACTTCGCAGATACCGAAACATGGTACGCCGATGGACTGGTACGTGGTTTCCACGTTCCATTGACCTAAATTGGTGCTGTAATTTTATTTTATTTTAATTTTGATTTTATAATATAATAATTCGTCCCTAAAAAATGTTCCACATTCCGATTGAATGTATCACATATGTATAAGTGTTCCGAAGTAACCTAGCCTAAATGTATCACGTACTGAGGCCTCTATAGGCCTCTATAGCATATCGTAGTTCTCGTTCTAGGTAACCTTGGTTTAGAATAGAAAAGGAAAGAAAAATGAAGGAATGAGTGCCAAGATAGAGGAAGAAGCGTAGGAAGAAGATAGAGGACAAATTTGAGTTTTTAGTCTATTAATCATGGATTTTGGTTCATTTTTAATTAATAGAGTAGAGCGGAGGGTTATTGATTTGTGGGACTTAGTAAGCAAATAACAAGATTTGGGTCTTATTTAAAATTATGATAGATGAAGATAATTATGTCAAAAATTCCTTTTCTTTTATTTAGCAAATGTCAGCTAATGTTGCCAAGATCGGATTGGATCATAGAATCGTAAAAGGGGTCCAGATCGGATCAGGATCCAGAACGTGGACCGTGGATACACAATTAAAATCTTAAAAATTCAAACAAAATATGAATATCTCATATTTGTGCTGTATTATGCATTTTGAGGTATATATCATAGAGTAGGTTAGCATACTAAACATGCTCAAGTTTTCGAAAATGTTAACCAAACTTCTATTAACATGCCATTCTCCAAGAAGTCACAAGAACAAAAAAGACAAAAAAGACTTCACAAGCTTCATACATCACTTGCACTTGAACTAGAGAGAGGATCTTCTTTAGAACCATCCATATAACAAATACTAGTCATCTCTTCTTCCTCCTCAAAAGATAAATGTCTTCATCGTTAATATCCACCGCAACAAACAAAATGCATTCAAATGAGTGAGGAGGAAGAGATCTAAGTTTTTCTACTTGTAGATTTTGGAAGTGCATAAGTTTAGAACTTGGGAAGTGGCAAAATAAATAGGTTTGATATATTTGGAAGACCCTGCCTAACTTGTACAATGGTTTAAACAAAAATATCAACACCAATTGCTTAGCCTCTCATGGTTACAATTGTTATACAATCTTTCTCAATATCGCTTACATGCTTCCTTGACAAGGTTCGCAGTATTGGTATTGGAATCGATATTACATCCTTCATGTGAGTATATGTATCAGTGGGCCTGACAATTTGGATGGTTTCGGATTAGAGTATTGGGTTATTCGTATTGGAAGGCTAAAAATGATACAAAAAGCTAAAAAGTAGTTTATACATTTAGATATAAGTTTATACATTATTTCATGTTTCTAGTTAGTTTTAAATGGAAATATATTCAACATTGTTGAATCGTCCAGCAATATACTATTGTTTATTTACTTTCCTTTAGACATAGTATATGCACAATAGATAGATTTGATAACATAGTATTAAAGTGGATGAATTTTGTGCATTTATACAAAGTTCAAAAACTTTGACAAACGATAATGTTATATATATCGACACATTGTAACATGTCCATCTTCGGCAATCGAATAATTGTCTTGACATTTTTTCTCCATATTACTCTTTTTTTTTTCTATGTTGAATTGGTTGAGAAAGACAGCCCCAACATCAGTATATGCCGGTATCGGACTCGAACATGTCAAAACCGATACGATACGACTGATATGTATGCCAATAGTGCGGACTATGTTCCTTGATGCTCCTAACTTGTTTGAGATAAGCACCTTTTACTGCTATTATCTATTCTCAAAATTATATGTCGGTCAATTAAATGATGATGTTTTACTCTGTTGATTCCTTTTTCATGAACTTCAAAAGTAGATAATGACAGGATATGTTTTAAATTGCAAAATCTTTTAAAATCATATATAGTATCTTTTGAGTCCTTCTGCATCCCAAGGTTCTAAGCACTCCACTTCTGGATTTCTACCACTTGCTCCCAATTCTGACAACTAAGACTCAAACCACCAGAAACATCAATTAGTACTCTCAAATTTATGTTCGAAAGCGAACTTAAGGTTGGATAGGAGTTGTAAGGAGCTCCTCACGGCTTAGTAAACTTTTCTTGGTAAATTACAGGATAAGATACATTTTAAACTTGTTATAGTTTTTACTTTGTTCTGATGTGTGGTGGTCATCAGTCATCTTGTTGAGTCAATTGGCGACTGTATTTGAGATTTGATGCACTGTTTCTAGCCGTACTTTTTGTTTCTAGATACACTAAGAGTTGAAGGCAGTTACTTCAACATATTTATTATAAGCAATGTCTGCTCCTATTTGTGCAGGAGATAGTTTCAATATACCCTGCACTTTCACCTCCAGCATTGTCTCCACCTGCATCAAATCGAGTTTGCAATGCGCTTGCACTTCTTCAGGTTAATTATTTAACTAATATCTTAATACTTTCATATTCATATACAATGATGCTACGGTGTAAATGATTATATTATTGTTTTTCATAATTATTATGTAAAACTTTTTGTTATCACATGTATCGCATGTCATGTGTCGCAAAGGGACCTGGGACCAAGGTTTTAAAAATTTGATGTCAAATGCATGTCAGATTGGGGTTCAGCATGTTACAAATGGGATGCAGGAAGTCATGCCATTGATAAATTAAAATATAGGACGTCCATATCCGACCCCTTAAATATATACTTTATAAATAATGGTTTACACAAAATCTATATGTATCATCTCAAATGGCCTAAATAGTTTATATATGTAATTTAACGAGACAATATTATTATCTGAAGGTATTAACGCAATATAAGAAATGATCAACTTATCTATAGATTAAGGTAATAACTAACATCATAATTGATCTACTTATCTTTACACTATGATAAGTAAATTATATGAAAAGAAAGAACATGATTATAAATAAAAAAACGAAAAAGTAATAAAAAATTTCAAAAGCAAAAAAGTTGCATACAATATTTTTGTTTCGCGGTGGCTGCACGGGAATGATAAGTATTTTAGTTTAAATGTACGCTCGCTCGGAGCTCGCTGCCTGGAGCTGGTATGAGTTTTCTCATGGTTTAGCCGCTCGCTGGATAAAAAGAGACCGCTCTACATCTTGTCTCAGGCTTTCAGCCGTTCGACCCCCATGGCACTCTTACCGTTTTAATGGTTGTTGCTGGAGATGTAGGGCCGTTGTCGTTAGAGGACGAGAAGGAGAAGTCAAGAGAGGACAGAGGAGAAGATGATGGTCTCATCGATGGTGTAGAAGAAGAAAATACATGATAGTATCATTAGCGGATGGTGTAGAAGAAGAAAATACATGATAGTGGCTGTTGCATCTGTCTAGGTCGTTTCTAGAGATGAC
>JANAVB010029079.1:32500-50060 GCA_029216955.1 Iris pallida | reverse complement strand
TCTTTCGAAATTTCTTGAGTTGTGAAACATGACTATTGTAATTACTTGTCGTAATCTCTTTGGATGTTTCTCCCGAAATTTCTTGAGTTGTGAAATCCTACTCTCTTATGCCTTCTCCCAGAATTTCTTAAGTTGTGAAACTCGGCTCTCTTGTGACTTCTTTTGAAATTTCTTCGTTTTCGAAGACCCGACATTCTTTTTTAGATGATTTCCAGTTTCTCTCCTTTTCACTTTCCAAGTTGGACTTGCTTTAACCAAGTTCCAGCTTGCGGGGCAAGTTGAAAATTAGAATAGTTATCTTCATTTTATGCATTTATTGCTTTATGTATTTTTTCCATTTCTATTTAGGGTATCTATGTATTTTTGCATGCTTGATAGTCCTATAAATATTAGCCAAGGGTCCTAATGAAATCTTATTCCATTGAGTAGCAAAGAGTAACAAAAATGTAGTATCTTTGTTTTCTTCACAAACTAGTAAATATACTAGTTGATAAATGTGCTATGTGAAAGAAACCAAAAAGTAAATAATAACAATGCATCATAAGAAGAAAACGAGTTCGGAAGGAAAAGAAAAAGGAGACTATATGAGGTAATGTTTCACTAAGATAGACATTTGAATAGAATATAGATATATAAATATAAGAGCTAAACTTTAACCGGATGGGAAGTTGAGAAGAAAGTGGGAAAAGAGAACCTAACAAATGAGCGAGTCCATGTGCATTAAAAGGGTCGGAGAAGCTGCCCATTCCCACACACATTGCTGCAGAAGCCTGAAAACATAGGAAGTGAATTTACAATTTGAGTAGGATTGTAAAATCGTGTTTCAAATTCAGCAATCAACAAATGTGTAATAAGATGCATGCATATTAAAAAAAAGAGCACACTATTGTAACTTATAAACTATGTAGCACTTGATTCGGAGACGAAAATGGATACTACACAATTCAGATTCGTCAATTCGCGATTTTCCAAAAAATAAATAATACAATTCGTTGGAGATACACTAAGAATTAATCAATTATATATAAATAGATATGAAAATGGGTTATCATTTTGCTTCTCAGGATTCTTGCAAACTGCCTCAAAAAGAAAGGAAATGCTGACTCGAGCCTCAGAGTGATCCATGCCTTGGTACTTAAAGTCGAGTTTTGAGAGTTGTATGAGAGAGGGTGCAGAAGCTGAGTATTCACTCACCATGTCCCAGGCCAATGATTTTCAAATTTTCGTTGTCCTCTCACATCAGTCGTCCCTCCCCTGCAACCTCACTGAAACTTCATAAATAATTAGGAGAAAACTAAATTGATGGTTTGGATAATAAGTATATATAAGGGGGTAATCTAGAATCCAAAACCACGTCTAATTGAAAATACAGTGACATGATCTCGAGTTTCTTGGTTGGTTTCAGTTTGATATTACTAAAATGTAAAGTGAAATCTACAGATTTCAACATGGTGCTTCGCCTGAGTGGTAGGTTCGAGTCCTAAAAGCTCAAACTGAACCCATACTGTATCGCAGCCCAAGGTTTTGTCTCATAAAATTGCTTCTACATAGGGTTACAACTAATAAATAACACAATCACAACCCCATATTTTTCAAACTACTGCTAAGCTATATTTGGGTGCTTATCATGGCTGATTCTGCACTTTTTTAGAACACTAAATAGCTACTTGGTAACACTAACTAAGTGTCACGGACTTAGTATTTTTGCCTACACTTCCACCTGTGCGGTGCACAAACTTCCTACTCGAAGACCCGTGTCAGCCTTCCCCAAACACTTAGCTAGATCGCTAAGGCGAGAATGAGAACAATGTGGAGCAAAGGAGAGAGATTGGAAGATTGCAAACTTCACTATACTATAGAGAGTTTACAACTTCTTGGATGGTGAGGAACAAATGAGCCTCCCACTTATTTATGGTGCCTCAAAGGGCTTACATGAAGCTTCTGGAAACAGAATATTCCAAGGATTATTCTAGACCCTAGATATTTCTAAGGAAGACTCTAAAACATCTAGAAAGCTATGGAGACTACCATGGTCTGTGCCCTCCTCTGCGCAGAAAGACGCTCGAGCGGGCTATCAAGTCGTCGATCCACCTTATCTCGTAAGTGCACATAGTTCTCCACACCTCCGCACATACAAGTCATATTACAACTCTATCGACTCGAACGTCCACCACGATCCTTGAGCGACTCCTTGCATGAGCCACTCCACTTTGTTGTAATGTTATAAACTTTGTTAGGCGGTTTCGGTGCGCCAAAGGAGTGCCTAGTGCCTAGGCGCCAAAATGGAAATATTTTTTTATGTATATTTTACTTCCATATATATTATACATATATTAATGAAAACACAAAAACAACTATAACAACTTGGCTATAAGTGGGAATGATAGGGTTTCATCCGGGAGGGAGGGTCACTGGTTCGAGTCCTCTTGAAACACTTTTTTTGCTACCACTATTTTTTTTTGGATTTCCCAAACCAACCCAAACCATAACCCTAAATCTCTTCTCTCCCTCCTCTCCTCTCTTCCCTCTCCTCTCCTCTCCTCTCCTCTTCAAAGTAGCAACAAGCAACCGCCATTGCTTTTTTTATTTTTTATTGAAATTTCAAATTTGAAATTTTTGAAATTTAAATTTTTGAAATTTTTTTTTTTTGAAAATTTTCAAAAAAAAATCGACCGAACAACCCGCTTAGGGCCGCCTAGCGCCTAGGTCACCCATCTAGGGGATTTCTGGTGCGGCCGGAGGCCGCCTAAGCCTCAATTTAGAACACTGCTTTGTCGCATCTGCCTCCTCGCAGTCTACAACATGCATCTCCTTACAGCACGATCCACCTTCCTCCACAGAAGTGACTCATCGGGACACTCCTTTGCAACACCCTTGGTCTCGCTTGTAAGATCTTCCTCCTCGAAGTCCACCTTCATCTCGAGCATCGCTAGGTATGTCGTCTCCCTTTTGCTACTATTCTTGAGCTAAATTGCGGAGATAGTTTTTCCCTTTGATGGCTCACCTCGTGCAACTTTCACCATGCATAACGAGTCTTCCTCCATGAAGCTAACGACTCCCAAGTGTGGCATCGGAACCACCTTCGATGCGATTAGAATATCCACGCCAAGTATCATGTTGAAGTCGTCCAACGACATAGCGGTTAAATTGGCAACACACGACCAATATCCCACCTCTACGCGAACTCCCTTGGCTACCCCTGCACGGGACACGCCTCTGCATTGACCGTCTTAATCTTGCTTGAAACATTCTCCAAGGCTAGACCCATTTTTCCATTGGGCGAGTTCGGGTTAGCCTGATTGGGTCAAATATAAATGGATTGGATTCTTAGTTTGCCTAAACACGTCAAATATGAATAGGCCAGGTTTGGATCTAACCTAAATGAGTCGACCCGAACTTGACCCGACCCAATTGACACCCTAATAGCATCTTATCCAAAAAAAAATGAAAAGTTGTTCGAATTTGGGGCTGATTTTGAAAGCAGGTGAAAGGGTGTTGTCAAAAGCTGTTTTTGTTGATTTTTTTTTTTTTAAAGCAACGGAATGACCAAATCAGGCCTTAGGCCTTCTAAAGGAGGACCAATCATTACATGGGCCAAGTTTGAGATTTGAGAATGTGGACTTTCGGTTGACCTTTTGATGCACTTATTTCAGTGTATTTTTTTTATTCCAAGTGTACATGAGTGAACATGATTGATTCTTAGGATTCACTAGCTATATTTCATAGTTTTAATTAGGATTGGTTTTATTTAGTAATTTTAATTAGGATTGGATTCACTAGATATATTTCTTAATAATCACGCATTGTCAGGCTATATAAAGAGATGTAAAGTGCAAACCTTTGTTTTAATTATTTAAGAGATTAGAAATTTATTTTAGTTATGGTTCTCACACCGAGTGCTTAAACTAGATTTCCTCTTCTTTATCTTCCTACATAAAACCTAACCTCAAATCCTTTCTACAATCCACTCAAAGTAAACTTTTCTTTACAATGCATCACAGTTGATTTTGGACTCTTGGACAAAGCCTTTGACGTGTGGGTTCACCTCCTTCGTGGAATGAGACTTGACTTATTTTGTTGTGTGGTGCAACTTTGTGATCCTCTGGTATTTTCAATCCATAACTCTTAATTTAATTGATTGCTTTTGAAATCTTTTGGGGTTCTTTGGATAGTTTTTGTCACTCTTGTTTTACAATTATACGTTCACTAATCTTAGTTTGTGAAATCATTGCATAGTTCGTGATCACACATCTAGGTCTTGCCCTACATCACCTTCTCTACACATTAGCGTAGGAAGGATAGCTTAATTGGATAGCAATGAAAAGTTGTCATCAAAGACTTACAAGATATTTTGTTGATGCCAATGATGAACGATGCTTAAACCAGAATCCAATTCTATACACTTTGCATTCCTGGTCTTTTGTTGTAGAAAATCCAGAGAGAATGAGCTATTATGGGCCAACAGTAGGAAATGTTTAAACTTAGAAACGGTTGATGCTATAAGAAATTTATCATGAATTCAAGATGGATGATGAAAAGGTAGGCAAACATTACAATCTCTCTTTATATAGTGTTACATTTAACAAGCATATCTGCCTGTGCCTTTTGGGAGATCTCCACAATAGGTTTGCCACTTTTATGGCTCTTTCCAACAGATTAACTTGCCTACTCAACATCATGCACTTAGCTGGAATTTGGGTAGCTTCCAGGTTAGGGGTTACAGGCAGGAAGAGAGAAAAGGCAAGAAATATAGTACACAAAGAGTATGATGGAAGAGAAACTAGCATCAGATACGTACCTCAAGGAGAAGACAAATAAAACAACTGGTGAGAGAATAAGCCACGATAAAGATCAAAAACTGGGAGAAGTCATCTAGCTTGGAAACTGACACTATCTGCTAGCAGGCAAAACGCCAGAAGGAGCAAAAGAAAAAGAAGGGAATGAAGAGGATCCCTTGGCTCAAAGAAGAATATAATCTTTAAGACTTTATTTCAAAATGATAGGCTTATGCGACAAACTGTCACCTGCCAAATCCATCCAATACATAAGAACAATCACTAATCTGCTACGTTCTGGAACAAAAACAGTTTTGCCACAAGATTCAAAAACTAGTTCATGGATGCATCATACTAATCTTAATCAAAGAAGTCACTGCCTACTCCTTTTGGGGACTAGTACTTCGCCGTTTTGCTATAGCTCGACTCTTATAATGCAACCGACACGGCAATGGTAAAAATTGTGATGATAGTGACCTATAGCCAAGACATGGGTTTCTGAGATAATCCATCATAAACCTATGTGAACATTTCGAGTACAGCCTTGGCATGTAGGCTTAATTAAACACTCATGTTTAGCATGTACATGATGTCAAGATTGAGTAAGATCAGCCAAATGGAACTCTAACCAATACCTGACACACTATGAGTACCAGTAGTCTGCTATTGACAAATTCAGCAATTTCGGATTTTAGAAGAATATAGAGAATTGAGTGTTGGATGAGACTAATAGGTCCGGGACTGACCGGAAAGCTCCAATATTAGTCCTAAACCAAAAGTATCTGCAGTTGCTTTAATCAGCTTGGCTCCAATCAGTTTACTATACTGTCTATACATATCGGTGTCCACTTTCTCCCCCTCCCAATCCAATTAACACCCTTTTCTTAGTAAACTTCTCCCAACACACTTCGGTTCTGAAACCATAATGCTGGTCCCAAACCCTTATAAATAGTGTTTGAGAATTGGCATTACATTAACAGCACGCTCCAATGATTAACACAAATCGGTTACTCCTCTTGTGTCGTATTTGTGTCGTGTCGGTGCATCCGTAGAATAAAAAGATTATAATATTAGTATTAATCAATAAATCAAATATTCCGAAGAAAGTAGCGACGGTGATAACCTTCTTGGTGGTTGAGCCCTCTTTGCTTTCTTCTGCTCACTCCCATCTCCGTCTTCCTCTTCCTCTTCCTCTTCCTCGTCTTCGTCTCCTTCGGACTCTGCTTCTTCCTCATCGTCCTCTTCAGAATCTTCCTCCTCGTCGTCGTCGTCGTGGGCGTGGGTTCTAGAAGGTTCTGGAAGGTCGTTGGGATAGACCTCGGGGTCGTGGACGAGGAGGGCGCAGAGTCCGTTGGGGAGACGGAGCAGCCGGTAGGACCTCCGGTCGGCCGGTGACTTTATCACCACGTTGTCCTTTGATTCCACACCCATTACCATTCCTTCTCGATAATAACACACCAAATTAGCCACCAAAAATTAAAAACAAAAAATGGAAATAAAAATATATATTATTTCAAGATTTTTTTACCAGGTAGAGATCTAAATACCTTAAAAATTAGGCTAAATTGCACTTTGATACCTACAACTATTCCGATTTTTCAACTTCATACCCTAAACTATTTTACTCAACAACTTAATACCTCAACTATTATTTTTTTTTGATTTTTTCTAAGGGCACTACCCTTTTTGCTAGGGGCTAGCCCAAAAATGTTTCAAAATATTACAAGTTTGCCATCAATTTTTTTTACTTGGGGCTAGCCCAAGCAAAGGTATAAATACCAACTTTTGTTTTCTTTTTCTCTCTCCCTCTACTCTTTTCTTTTCTCTCTCAACTCTTTTCTTCTCTCCCTCAACTCTAGGTCAAAGAATTTAACCCCAAGTTTTTTTCCAACCTACATTTTTTTCAAATTTTTCTCTCAACTCTAGGTCATTGATTTTTATCCCAAATTTTTTCTCAACTCTAGGTCATTGACTTCTCTCATTTATTAGTAAGTCATCGAATTAATATATGTTTAATGTTTTAAACATGAATTTCACATATAAAAAGTTGAATTATGTGTTTAATGTAGAAAAATATTGAACATGGAACAACCGGGATCATCAAATGTTGTATAATCTCTTCCCGCCACGTCCGAAGAACACTTTGATGCATCGGAAAAAACGGGTTGTGACACAGAGGACTGTCACCTGCCTGGCAGTCCCGATCATAGATTAGGACTGCCAGAGAGGTGGCAGTCCTTCACATATGTAGGACTGCCAGGGACCTGACAGTCCTACATATATTTTTTTGCGATTCTAAAATTTCGACAAAAAGTGCTAAAACGGAGGTCCAAACATCATTCTTTTGCAATTCTAAAATTTTGGAAGGCCGTCTAACGATGAAACCGTTAATCTCAGGCTCCTCAAAGATACGCTCATTTTGCGACAAACCGGACCTCGTTTCGACCTCCCAGTCAAAAGTTATGGCCCTCCAAAGTTTCAACTGACTATAAAATGCACCGGAATGACCATTCTCCGTCTTAATTTACACGGAGAATGGCTATTCCCAGTGTTAAAACGTAGGTGAATGGCCATTCTTCGTGTTAATTTACACAGGGAGAATGACCATTCTTCGTGCTCCGTGCTAAATTACAGAGACTTACAAATAGGACTGCCACACCCCTGGCAGTCCTATATTAAATTAGGACTGTCAGGGTGCTGGCAGTCCTAATTCAATGTAGGACTGCTAGGGGGTGGCAGTCCTGATACTGGATCAGATAGTCATTCTCCGTGTTAAATTACACGGAGAATGGCCATTCTCCATGCTAAATTAAGAGTTTTTAGTTGAAGAGCTCATCACAGAGTTTGATAAGTAGGACTGCCACCCCCCTGGCAGTCCTACATTGAATTAGGACTGCCAGGGTGCTGGCAGTCCTAATTCAATGTAGGACTGCTAGGGGGTGGCAGTCCTGATACTGGATCAGATAGCCATTCTCCGTGCTAAATTACACGGAGAATGGCCATTCTCCGTGCTAAATTAAGAGTTTTCAGTTGAGGAGCTCCTCACAGAGTTTGATAAGTAGGACTGCCACCCCCCGGCAGTCCTACATTGAATTAGGACTGCCAGGGTGCTGGCGATCCTAATTCAATGTAGGACTGCTAGGAAGGTGGCAGTCTTGATACTGGATCAGATAGCCATTCTCCGTGCTAAATTACACGGAGAATGGCCATTCTCCGTGCTAAATTAAGAGTTTTCAGTTGAGGAGCTCCTCACATAGTTTGTTAAGTAGGACTGCCACCCCCTGGCAGTCCTATACTGAAGTAGGACTGCCAGGGTGCTGGCAGTCCTAACTCAAACTTGCTGTTGCAGCAAGTTTCAGTCAGGACTGCCAGCACCCTGGCAGTCCTACTTTAGTATTGGACTGCCAAGTGGGTGGCAGTCCTGATACTGATACTCTGTACATAAAAATAACAATTCATCACAAGTACATAAACAATAATAATTCATCACAACTACATAAATATTCCACATCCAACTTAAGATTCATCACAATAATTCATCACAATAATCCAACTACAATAATTCATCCCAATAATTTATCACAACTACAATAATTCATCACAACTACTTAAGTTTCAAAGATTCCACATCCAAATTAAGTTTCAAACAAGTACATAACTATTCCACATCCAACTTAAGTTTGAAACAAGAAAAATATCCAGATCCAACTATATATCATGCCGGGCCTTTGAACGAGACTCCCTATTGTTCATGAAGGGGAAGTCGACCACGTCGTCGATGCGATCAAGCTTGTTGGCGACCGCGACACTAGTGTCACTTTGGCAACCTCTCCGAGCTTCGGGCGCCGGTTCAAAAATTGTTATCGGACGCTCGAGAGGACGTCCCGCATGTTTCTTCTGCTTTGACGCGGTGGGCCGTATTCTTTTGTTAGCGGCCGGTGGACTACACGACAACATACAGTTATTAAATAATAGAAACAGAAATATAACATACAGTTACCCCCCGTATATGAGCATCATGCAGTTACCCACCCCCATATGTCATTACAGTAGGACTGCCAGGCATGTGGCAGTCCTAATGTAAATCAGGACTGCCATAGTCCTGGCAGTCCTCTTTCACAAGAGGACTTCCAGGACTGTCGCAGTCCTGATTTATATTAGGACTGCCACATGTCTGGCAGTCCTACTGTTATGAGATCCGAACTGCCAAAACGAGATGCTAGTTTGTCGTGTTCTAGGGTTAGGGTTTAAAAATAAAATGTAGATTTTTTGTGTTCGAAAATTAGGGAAGAGAACCATAAAGAGATTCTAAACCTATTTTATCAAAACTTTTTCAAGAATTAAGAATATTCTAGGGTTTTGAATAGAATGTACAAAATTCTCGAAGAAATTAGGGAAGAACGTACCTAGATTCCGGTTGCTTTGACTTGCGTGTCATCTCTTCGAATCTACGAAGGTTGTGGAAGAAATCTTGGTGGAGGAATTGGGAGTGGAGTGGTGGAGAAGAAGAAATTAGGGTTTTAGGAGAGGGAGAGGGAGAGGGAGAGAGCTCTTTTTTTCTTCTTGAGGAGAGAGAGTGTAGAATGACAAATGAAATGAAATGAAGGGTTTGGGGGGTTGGGCTGTCCCCTAGCAAATTTTGGGTGCCCCTAGCAAATTCTCCACCTTCTTGGGCTGCCCCCAAGTAAGTGATGCCCCCAAGCAATTTTGGTAGTGCCCTTAGAAAAAACCTTTTTTTTTAACTTCATACCTAAATTTTAAAAATTCTGAAAATGCCCTTATCCCTTCCCTCTCCCCTTCTCCCCTCCCCCCCGGCCCCACTCCGGCCACCCTCTCCTCCCGCACATCCCCAGCCCCCTCCCTCCCGCTCCGCCCCCCTCCGGCCACCCCCCTCTCCCGCTTCCGGCCACCCCCCTCCCCTCACGCTTCCGGCCGCCTCCCTCCCTCCCGCTTCTGGCCGTCTCCCCCCCCTCCTGCTTCCGTCCACCCTTCCCCAGCCCCCCTCCTCCCACGTTGTTGTGCCCTAGGAGGAGAGGCGGGGGCGGGTGGCCGGAAGCGGGAGGGGAGAGAGACGGCCGGAAGTGGGAGGGGGGAGGCGGCCGGAAGCGGGAGGGGGGGTGGCCGGAAGCGGGAAGGGGGGTGGGGTGGCGGGGGGTGGGGGGTGGGGGGGTAATTTTCAAGTTTGACCAAGGGTATTTTCGTCCAAAAAAAATTTCGGGTATCAACTTGTTACAAAAAAAGTTTATGGTATCAAGTTGAAAAACAGGTATAGTTAAATAGAGAGTGAGTACAGCAACAGTCAGTGATGGTAGGGTTTTAGGTTCTTCGGTTACTTTGGTCTGGGCCTACTTCTGGTATAGGGTTGACTTGGGCCAAAAATTCCTCAACCCAATTCAAGGTCCTTCAGGATTTTCTGTAAAGTCATTTTAGGGTTATTTTGAGACCAAATATTTTTATATCGGCTCTAGATGACTAGAATTATTTTCTAAAATATTCTAAGATTTTTTTACATTTTTAAAAATTTTTAGATAAACAAAAATTATAGAATTTATTTTTTTTCAAAGGCTTTTAGAATTTATTGTAGGGTCATACGGAGGTATTTTGTGACCAAGTAATTTTATTTAGGTTGTAGATACTTAGAAATATTTTCTAGAATTTTTTAGAATTTTTCTAGATTTTTCTGCAATTTATTTGGAATAATTTGTATTTTAAATGGTTTTAAAATTATTTTTTGAAATTATTTACCCAGTTAGCAGCGCACAGTCAGCACCCTAGCCCACCCATCAGCCACCCTGGCCAAGCGGGGAGGCCACATGTTAGTCCAGTCAGCAGCTAACTAGGCTTTGGTTTCCTTAATTGTAGCTAGGCTAGACAGCTCGGCTTGGCTAAACCCGAGGTCGCCATCTGATAGTCCATTTTTGGGCTGGACGCACCAGATGACGACACATGGCAATCCAGCCGCTGGTTCGAGTCACCGCCTCGGCTCAATATATATATATATATATATATATATATATATATATATATATATATATATATATATATATATATAAATGGGATTGCGAGGGGGACAAAAACTCGAAGTACTTTCATGCCTGCGTTAACGGGCGCAGACAGAAGCTCTCGATTCACAGGACTACTGATGACAATGGGAACATCATTACCGACCAAAAGAGCATCCAAGAGGCAGCAACGAAATTTTATTCCAAACTATTTTCCAAAGAAACTGTCCACAAAGATAGATCATTCCTAGATCAAATCCCCCTCCTCATTAATGACACAGACAATGCCCAATTGAACCGGCTTCACTCAGCTCAGGAAGTAAAAGATGCAGTGTGGGCCCTGAACGAGCACAGTGCGCCAGGCCCGGACGGGTTTTCGGAGGTATTTTTTCGCACTAGCTGGGATATTATCAAGCAAGACATCACCGAAGCGACAATCGCCTTCTTCGAAGGTGCTATATACCCCAAAGCCATCTCGAGCACCAACCTGATCCTTATCCCTAAAAAAGACAACCCGGAGTCTTTTTGCGACTTTCGACCCATCAGTCTTTGTAACTTCACCAACAAGATCATATCCAAGGTTATTGCTACCAGAATGGCTGATCTTCTTCCCAAGATCATCTCGGAGGAGCAAAGCGGGTTCGTCCGCGGAAGGAACATCCAGGACAATATTATGCTGGCCCAAGATTTAATCACCTGTATGAAATTTCCAGTGAGGGGAGGCAACATTGTCGTTAAAATCGACATGGAGAAAGCTTATGACAGACTGGATTGGCAATTCATGATCTGGGTATTCAGAGCTTTTGGATTCTCGGAAAATTGGACCAATATCGTCTGGAGATCCATCAGCAACTCGTGGTTTTCCACGGTCATCAATGGCCATGCAGAGGGATTTTCTAAATCCCACCGTGGGGTGAGACAGGGCGACCCCCTATCCTCTACTGTTTTTATCATAGCAGCCCTGAGCAGGAACCTTAACAATATGGTCAACACCCCCAACTTCCAGCACTATCATACATCCAGTGGCTGCCCAATAATCACCCACCTGGCATTCGCAGACGACTTACTCATCTTCTCTTCCGGGGATATAGGCACGGTGGAGGTGGTTCATAACACCCTGATGAGGTACTCCAAATGTTCCGGCCAGAAGATCAATCATTCCAAAAGCGTAATCTACGCCCACCACAACACCAACAGAGAGCACGCCAACGACCTCTCCAACTTAACATCATTTACGGTTGCCAAGCCCCCGTTCACCTATCTCGGGTGCCCTTTAGTGTACGGGAAGTCCAACGTCAGCATCTTCGAGGACTTGACCACCAGAATCAGGAGGAAACTGGAAGGGTGGCATAATGCCACCTTATCCCCAGGTGGCAAAATGATCCTCATCAATCACGTACTTTTCTCTATTCCCATCCACACCCTAGCTGCGTGTTCGCCGCCCATCAAGGTTCTTTCTTCGATCGAACAGATCTTTTATAATTTCTTCTGGGGACATTGCAACGGTCAAGATAAGCATCATTGGGCCAGCTGGGATACTATGGCTCACCCGACTGGCGAAGGGGGACTGGGATTCACCAAACTCACTCACATTGTTAAAGCCTCCTCGATGAAACTTTGGTGGAACCTTCGCACGAGCAACAACTTATGGAGCAGGTTTTTAAAAGCTAGATACTTCAAACATATCCACCCCTCGATGGCCATTTCCATCTGCAGATCCTCAGTGGCCTGGCGTCGCATCCTTACCGGCCACGACCTTGCCGAGCCTATGATGAGACTCCAGCTGGGAGCAGGCGATTCGAACCTATTTCTCGAGAGATGGGTCGGAGACAGCATGATCCCGAGTCTTACTGAGACCCCGAGAGATTGTAGGATCAGAGACCTGTGGAACCCCCCTACCGACGATTGACACTGGGACCAGATTCGTGAGTGGTCCGGTAACGAAGCGGCGGACAGCATCCGTGAGCGCGGACTACGCATCGGCGGCGAGGCGGATGTGTTAAGATGGACCCTCGAAGCATCGGGGGCATTCTCCGTGAAGTCGGCGAGAACCGCCATCCGGGGTGCCGGTAGGCCGTACCTCCCAATGGCCCACTATTGGCATTCCTGTATCCCCAAGAAGTGGTCCTTCCTATTATGGAGAGTCCTCAGAAAGAAGCTGCCGACAAACGACATCCTTAACACCATCAGGATTAGCTTAGCGTCTGCTTGCTTCTGCTGTTCCGAACACCAGACGGAGACTATCGATCACATTTTCCGTCAGGGAGCGCTGCCAGACAGGACTTGGACTACCCTTAACCAACTTTTCAGCATGGAGCAGGGCGGTGGACGCTTCTACGATCTTCTAGCCTCCTGGGGTTCGGCTTCCCACGGCCATCAGATCGTCGCAGCGGCTGTTACATGGGTCATTTGGAAGAATCGCAACAAAGCGAGATACGAAGGTCACCCATACTCGGCGAACCAGCTATTGCGGAAAATTGCCCGACAATGACGCAAGCGGTGCTCCCTGTGTTCCCACAGTTCGAGAGCATTTTGGTCGGTGCTACCCCTGTAGCCTCGGGCGATTGTTTCGCCTTTCTCCCTCCTTCTTTTTGTGCTATTTCTGTATAGGCTTCGGCATTTTGCGCCTTGTATACGGATTTTGTCTGCGGTCTTTGAGCCGTCATTAATATATCGAGGGGGTTTTCTTTGAATATATATATATATATATATATATATATATATATATATATATATATATATATATATATATATATATATTGAAGAAATGAGCTTTATTGATGTATTAGGCGCAAAATGTCGAAGCATATACAAGTAAACGCGCCACGCACGAAGAGACAGCAGAAACAAAAAGTGGCCATTAGCCAAAAACAGATTCTGAGCCCGAGGTTAGATCAGCGCCTTCCAAAAACGGTCCGGAGAGTGTGTGCAGTGCCTCCTGATTTTGAGGATTTGTCGGAGGGCTTCCTTGTTCAGTTGTCTGGGGTTGTATTGGCGTCCTTCGTACCTATATTTGTTCCGGTTCTTCCAGAGCACCCAAATACCGGCGGCTACGACGATCTGATGTCCGTAAGAGACGCCCCAGCTGGCGAGGAGATCGTTGAAGCCTCCGGCCCGATGAACCAGCCCGCAACGGCGGGAGAGGCTGCTCTAAAGCTGAGCGGCGAGGTCACCGGAGAACAAGATATGTCTAGTGGTTTCTGAACGGGGGGAAGTGCAGCAATGGCATCTTGAACCCTATATATATATATATATATATATATATATATATATATATATATATATATATATATATATATATACGAAAACCTAGTTCTTTTGTGGCCAATTTTTGAGGATTTTGGTCTTAGAGATTTTCGACTTCGCGGAGCGATTGCGGAAAATCCAGAACTCCTTTTTGTGTGTCATTTTTTTGAGGAATAGTACCGAAATTAGTTTTTAGAATATATAATTTATTTTCTGCTATTTTGTTTGTGAATTTCTGAAAATTTATTTGATTGTCGGTTGTCTAAAACTTGACACATCATACGATTTTTGAGATTCTAGGAGATCCCGAACTCTGTTTTATGACCCTCTTGAAGTTTTGAAAAGCTGACACAAACATCTACAATATATATTTTTCCAGAAATTCATAAATTTGGTTAATATTTTATTTATTTGTTGAACTCAAATTTGACCGGTGATTCATCGATTTGGTCACGGTTAGCCATAACGGTGATAACTTTTGACCAAATCATGATTTTGTGGCATGGTCGATTCCAGTGAACTCGTGGCACTGATATATACTTAGATGCACCCTCAAATCATCGAGTTTGTAACATTTGACTAGTTAGTCAATGGTACGCCTCGATTTGCGTGTTATGGATTCCAAAATTGGAACCGTGACTTTCTATGGCCAAAATTTCTGATTTAAGTTATATAATATTAGATTGGTTAACCCATTAGTCATTATTCCATGATTTTAGAATTAGAATCTTAGAATTGACTTATGGTTTTCGTGCACGGTTCGTGGTATGATGGTGTGATATGGGTTGATAGCTTCTAGGTCGGAGTTTTTCTCATCCTCGACTTGTGAAAACGGTTTGTTCAGGAGTTCAGGAAAGTACAATATTGAAATGCTTTCTTTATTGTGTTCTTGTTTTGGTATCTTGTTGAGACACGATGGTGATACAATAGACTTGTTATATTATTAACCATTATTGTTGTTTAGTGAGTCGGGAGGAAAAGTACTCAGTAGGTATGGAAACAAACCTAGTTAATATCCAATGTGGATAGCTAAGTCATACTTCACGTACGGGTTAGCCGTACCTTAAAAATATGGATAGCCATCAATATGATGCACCGTATTAGCCCATTCATTCACATGTCGAAAGGTATTTCATATGCGCAGTCTGTTTTCATAATTCATGATCATAATCCAGTTCCTTCATTTACATGTGTCACGCCCAGAACCAGAATACTAGAAAGCGGGGGACAGACACAGCCAGCTACGTATATTGAAGTGCATCCTACCTCGCAGTACGGTCACGACTGTCTAGATGCATGAGGGTTTATCTACAAGCCAACTGTCTCTTATGGTCAAGAATAAGCATAGTGTCTCAATCTCAAGCAAGCAAATAAATGTTACAAGATGTTAGATCATCAGACATACAAAGAAAGGCATCCCAAATATTTTATTCAGATGATCATGAAGCTAGTCTACAAAATGCGAAGACTAGAAAGAGTTAAGTCATACATGATCAATCCTAGGATTTTCCAATCATGTAACAGCCCTTAGGTAGACAGAAATTAAGTTTCAACACGAGCTAACACTTGCTCGGCGGCTAAACGCCTCAAAAGAATAATTTACAATAGAGTGGGAGAGCAAAATAAGAAAACCCACTCATTACCACGGTTACTTCTAGAATTCACAATCTGGCTGGAAGGCTGGTAGATCCTCGGGTGTTACTCCGAAATCTGGCCATACAAAACCAGCTGGATCAGAACCCAGAAAGAGCAAGTACCATAAGGGAGGCTCCACTTATGAACTAAAACCAGCACATAAAGAATAAAAGAACTGATAAAAGAACATAATTAAATAATATAAAAGACATGCTTAAAGGGACATACTAGCTTGCATTAGAAAAATAAGGGGTGGAATATAATTCCCATGTTAATCATGATACAATCATTCAGGCACGGCCAATCAAGTCCTACGGCTTGCTATCATTAGCTAACTAGGGTTATCACATGCCTAGTTACTAACAAGATGCAGTTGAGATGTTCCCGCAGTCACAAGCCCTACAGACTATCCAATTTATCCAAGCGAGGTTGCAAGAGTTTATTAAGAATTAAAAGAATTATTAGGTGACTTAGAGTGCAACACATGATAGTGTTCTGGAAATGCGCCCTACTCGACAGCAGGCTACAAGTCCACAGGTGTGGCCGGGATAATGGGATCGCCTGTAACTGGAAAATCTCTTCATATATACTACTTGATCAATTTAGTCGTTAACCTAGTCAGATTTATTATGAATTCCTGATCGTGGTAACCACGAATTGATGTCCTAGACATGATGCAAGACATGACATGTAGCTTGTACAGGTACAATCAGAAAAATCAACCACGGAGTCAAGACAAGAGTTCCACTTAGCAAGTCAGGATTGGCTGTCGCAATAGCGATCAAGATTTGTCATGTCAGGTTTACTTGTCAGTTATCAGGAGTACTGTCAGGAGTGTGCCTCGACGGACCACTATCAAGATTATCAAGACAGGATCATATTATCATATTCAAGTTCAAGTTCATCAAGTCGGGTTGTCGCAATTTAGGCCAAATACATAAAATATGCAAAGAAGATCAAAAACTGTGATTGAAACTATCAGTCGCATATGAACTCCATTTAAGGAGAAACAAGAACATTCTTGAAGCCAAGGCGAAGATCTACAACTTTCATGCTTTAAGTTTTACAAGATTCTAGCTACAAAATATCTTAAACAGGAAAAAAAAAGTCATTCGTGCGTGCGCGGACAAAACTAGCCACGACACGCGGGGTGCGAGAGTACGTCATGTGACAAACGAATCGTATAGGCGTGCAGCACGCGAAACACGCAGCATACGGATGCACGGCACGCGGAAAGCGAGAGCACGGCGTGCGACAAACGAATCGCGTAGGCACGCGGCCGTGAAACGTGCAGCACGCGGATGCACTACGCGTGGCAAACGAATCACGCAGGCGCTATCATGACCCACACCCGTTTTTCGGGATACGAGTGCGTGTGTAAGCTAGCTACGTATCAAACGGACTCCACCCCAACTCGAATACGTATACGCTGTCCAGAATAGGGTATCATGTCTAATATGGTAAGATAAACTATATCTCAAGCCACAAGAAGAATATAAAACAAGAATGAACATTATGGTTCATGGTCTGCAGTCCACTAGCATATATGTCCGATTAGACTCCAAAGAAATAATATGAGTCTATAAAACTAGGCTAACAAGTAGAGTACAAATAACGGATGTAAATATATAATCACGAAAGATACATGAGTCTGAAGTAATCAACTACCATCATGATCAGCTAACTAACTCCGTGCAATCAACTACCTGAAGAGATCATCTGGTCCTCAAGGGACTAGCAAGATACATAAAACATACATACTACTATGACAGTAAATAATGTGAATGGAAGATAAGAACAGTGCAAGAAGAACATCTAAGAAACGACATGTCATATAGAAATATAATACTAGACTTGGCTAACAATCAATCGAATAACTCCTATAGACTGTAGTACAATACA
>JANAVB010029079.1:0-30000 GCA_029216955.1 Iris pallida | reverse complement strand
AATAGCAATAATAAGGATAACAAAATAGGGTAAACCAATAATAGGTGTACATTCAAATATAGGTATAATACTAAATATCCCCAAAACATACAAGAATGACTAAGGAAATTTTTATCCTATTTTCCAAGGTAGATATAAATTAAAATAGCAATTAATGCATGCATGATATTTAATATTCAATTTATATAAATTACTCACGAGACTATAAAAATAAACTACCAATATATATATATACACATCTATACAACCACATGGACGTCGTTGGTAGCGCTACATGACTACCTGGCTTGGATTGTGTTCGGGTCCAGTCCGGACAAGTTTGGTACAACCGAATTTCCTAAAAGTCATAATATTAATAAATAACTTTATTAATTTCTTATGGGGGTCAAGTCGTAACTTAGCCTGGTTTTCCTAGTTAGAACACACTTATGGCTCATCATTCCCTACCATAGATAATACACTAGTCAAAGTACGCTCCTGCACTATCCGTGCCATAATTTTTTGTCATCTTGTACTCCAAAACTTAACCATGACTAAAGCTCTCTATCGTAATAACTATTTAACTAAATATTTATAAAATTCCAAAAATTACCATTTAATTCAAATAAATAATAATAATAAAATATTTTCAAAATTTCGGAAAGAGGGATTACAAATCTACCTACCTTAAAATAATTTCGTCCTCAAAATTTAAAGAGCTAAGATCTACTAGAAAGAATAGTCTACACTATTGCTATTAGCATATTCCAAGTACTCTCAATCCAATGTCTAATATAGGACCATCAATAATACCACTACTAAACACTATCAATCCATATCTTATCACTATTCATGAAGACACCCATTACTGCATTGCATTTTCTCCATGTGGTATTACCATATCTTCTAAGGTCTTATAAATCTAATCCAGAAATATATTTTTCTCCATAGTCATTAATATTTACTCTATAGAATCCCCAAGTCCAGTCCTCAATAAAATTCATAGTCACATCTTCCTAGTCAAACTCGTTTAAACTAGAACCTCATTAATCATCTCATATACACTCATTCAAGTTTGCATATGTCAATGATTTATAACCCAAATCTAATAAACTTTATCAATACTCCTACCATTATTCTATCACAAATAATTTAGTTTGTGAGGATGTCTACCCACCTTCCCTTGCACTACTCTATCAAACACAAAATGTCATAACTTTGTATATTAGTTGTTATCCTGCATAAAACTTCAACACTACTGTAGGGCCTAAAAATCAAGTTGCGCCATGAACCTACTAACCAGTGATCAAGTTGTGCCCCTAAACTCAGGTTGCGCCACTGATATGAAGCTCAGAGAATAAATTGCGCCGCTGAACAGGTTGCGCCATATATCAGACTGCGCCAGTCTTATTGTGCCAAAATCTACGTGGCGTCTGACATTTAATAGCCATCATCACCTGACAGCACTGACACCACAGTGAACGAGGAAAATCTCTTCAAATCCCGTAAATTGTGCCGCTCGAGGGGAGTTGGTTGACAGTTGTCCTGTACGCTTTGTAAGTTGCGCCTAGGCGCAATCCAGACAAAATCCTTAGTTGAGCATAGGCGTAATCTGAATGACTTTTGCTCAAAAGCTGCCACGTATCTAGGCGCAGCTCAATCAGGTGCAGTTTTACTCATTGACCGAAGTTTGTGCAATCTGATAAAGTTGAGACAATTTTCATCTCTAAAACAGGATGACGTGGCGCACATGCCACTAATCTCTCAAGACGTGTCTACTATCATGTACACGACCACGCGCCTCTCAATCACATGATGCCACGCGTCTAAATACAGTTAGTACATGACTTATAACTGAATGAAAGTTAGCGCAACAGAAGATTGGTGCAACCCAATGTGGCGCAATCCAGCGTCGCGCACATTAGAATAACTGCTAAAACAATTATTTCTTGAACTCTATAAATAGAGTTTCCAATCATTGTTAAAGCATCAGATACATACGCACAGAGATCAAGAACTCTTACAAAATTGCTGCTGCATTCTCCAGAGGCTACAGTCTTCAAGTTCACATAGTCCAAGGGATAAAGTGATCGTCTTCTGATCAGATTCCTACAGTTGTACTTCCCCAGAATTCATTGTACTTTGTACTATTTTTTCACAAGTTTGGAATAAACTTTTTGTTTTTGCAAACAAAATGGCGACTCTGCTGGGGACGACTTTCTCCTCCGACGAGAAGGTGACAACTCAATGTGATACTGCGTCGATCGACAAGATGCAGAAGACTCTGGTTGTTCAAGTCAACCAGACAGCCTACGAGAATATGATCAACACCAAGAGCAACAAGCGCACTGTGGCTATCGCCAAGAACAGGACTGTGTGGATTCCTAAATCTCCTGCAGTTGCTGTTGCCCAGGCGCAACTTGAGTGCTCAGTAGCCAAGGCACAATCCGCCTTAGTGGCTCCGGCACAGCCTGCTTCTGCTGCCAGGGCACAATCCACTCTTCCTGTTGCCCGCACGCAGTCTACTACTCTCTTTACTGCCAAGGCGCAGTCTGTTCAGGCCGTTGTTGAGGTGCAGTCTACCCATGTTGCTGCCAAGGCGCCACCAGTAGCCCGTAGGACTATAACGCAACCCATGGAAACTAGTCTTTTGGCTATTCCCTCTTCCAATTCTCCAGTTCTGAACTGGGAGAAGCAATGTTCTAGTGCTGCCACTAGACAGAACAAAGGGAAGAGTCCTTTGACACTTCCTCAATTGGCGCAATCTGTGCCTAAAATGGTCTCACAACAGAACAAAGGGGAACGCTTCTTAGCTAACCCTCTACAAAATAAAGGAAAGCACCCTTTGGTCTTTTCTCAAACTTTCTTGGTCTATGACTCAGAGGAAGACACATCAGATTCTATTCCTTTAAACAGAGGTCTTCGGATCTCTGATATCGGAAAGAATACTGATCAAAGAGGCATCTTACCTACCCCTATGGGGTCTGGTCAAGACCTTCCCACCTTGCAAATTTCAAGATCTAAGCAAAGAAAATTGAGGGTATCACAAACAGAGACACCTGAAGCAGAATTTTCAGATTTATGCGCTTATCTCAATAGGCGTCAACCAATATCAACTTTGGTGAAACGTTAAAACCCTATGCCAAAGGCCAACCTATACCAGAAGCCAAAGTTTGAAAAGAAGGACCCAACCACTTATGCTAATGAGTTGAGTACATCTTTGTACACTTAGGGAATAAAACATCTGAAGAATAGGAGACATGTTCCTAACATCATTAAGGAATATGTTCCTCCGACTTTTTCTCGTCCTGTAGTTGTAACTAATCTTTGACAACGTCTTACACAAAGACGGAAGATTACAGGGATGTCTCCCTCACCTCCAAATCATGCTTCAGATCGCCACTGCCTTCATGAAGTCGTCATCAACTGTTGTTGCCAATCGGCTCGACGATCTGTCTTCGATCGTCTGAACTATGCTTCAACTCCCGAACATATAATAGAAGATGAAGATGAGCTATTATATGCTTCTGTTAACATGACTTCTCAAGGCACTGGGGTGGAAAATGTCCAAGACGTAATGTATTCCGTAATCCCAGTCAGCAATACTTGGATCGGATTCATGCATCCAGTGAAGGTGTCTTTCAATACATTAGATCGAGAAATCAACATTTGAAACAAGGTGTCTTTAATCAAAAAGATCTCCCCATCGCCCATGTAGGAGTGGACTCTTTCTCAGAGTTTGATGCAGATAGTGAAAGTTCTGAACAAACTATCTCATCAATAGCAGCAAGAGAAGTGATGGCATATACCATTACGGAAGATCAAGATGCCTCTACTTCAACCAGTCAAGAGCAACGAATTGTTGCATTAGAAGACAAATTAAAGACTATGGCAGAACACTACTAATGGTGTAGTATATGTTCTTATCGTATATAGTATCTGAAGAATGTAACAGAATCAAGATGAACTCACATAATGTAATACTAAGACATCATCTACTACTATATATATAAGATATAGTGATAGGTTGTCATATCATCATTGCCGAGGGATGAGGGTCGGAGGACAGTCAACTTTATCTACGGCTACATAGTTTCTGCCTCGCCAGTCGAATGGCTGCAGGGACTATGTCCTGATCACGATGTCGTGCCGTAGATTTAGGATTTAAAATATGGTATTCAGGTCAACTTAATTCGGTCAAAGGGTACTGAACAGAAAGTCTAATTATCCCATATTTCAGTAATGTCAGTGAGCTAAATCATACTCAACTGTCGAGAATACTTAGGAGAAAACTCATTCACAGGATTAGTATCCATCCTTCGTGACATAGCTGAAATTTTATAGGGCTCGATAATAATTATTAGTCAATTTATTCATCATTTCAAAATCCTGAAAATGCCCAAAAAAAACTCCCAGTATCAGTAAATAGGGCTCGAACCCTAAATTAGAATTCGAATCCAAGCAAAACATCAAATTGACAGTTGATATGTCCAAAAAAACGAGATTTTTCAGTATATAGGTGTCACACTGTGAATCTCGTGTCCACACAGAGGGACACGACGTGTCCAAACCAACAAAATAGGTGTCACACGAACTAGAAGCGAGTCCACGCTCTCGTGTCCCCTGCAGCGAGTCCACTGTCAGTCTCGTGTCCCCCGCAGCGAGTCCACGCTCTCGTAGACACGAACTAGAAACGAGAGGGAGAGCTAGAAGACGAGAAGAAACTGGGGAGGAGCTACCAGAGGAAGGAGGAGGAGGAGGAGGAGAAGGAGGAGCTACCTGAGGAAGGAGGAGGAGGCCGGAGGAGGGAGATCGCCGGAGGAGCGCCACGGAGGAGGAGGGAAATCGCCGGAGGAGCGTTGCGGAGGAGGAGCGCGGCCAAAATTGGGGAGGGGAAAATTGTGAAATGATCGAAAAGGAAACCCTTGCTGGCTATATGAAACGATTAGCGACGTCCGCATAGGACGTCACAAAACGTCGCTGATATATAATAAATGGCGACGCAACTTAATATGCGTCGCTAAACATCGCTATATCAGCGACGAGTACCGACGAACTTGCGACGCACTACCCCATTTAACAAAATGTAGCCGCTAGACGTCGCTATTAGTCGCTGTTGGCGACAAACAGCGACGTCTTATATTAACGTCGCTAAATCCCCAAAAATTAGCGACGAAATTTTACGGAGTCGCTAAATACGTCGCTGATTTGACTTATTTTGGTAGTGGAAATGGTTGCAAGCATGCATACTATAATTGTGGATCAACATACAATGTCACCGATTGTAAACCCTGCTACAAATCCTGAGTTTATAGGATCTTCTGTATATGTTAATCTGGGGGTACCAACTCCTCAGGTTGCTTCTGTACCAATTCAAGCTGATCCCAGCCAGTCTGATGCTGGGGGTGGTAATTATCACGCTGTTCCTCCTCCTAACACTTCTAATCAGCCTACCAATTTCCAAACATCAGAAGATGCTAATGAGGCTGTGAAACTCTTACGCACTCAGTTTGAGGCCTTCAAGCAAAAGGATGGCCTACAAAGACTGGACATAAAGCAACCGTATCCTGCAGAGTGGAAGGAAGTTACATTCCCTCATAAATACAAGCTTCCAACCATTATGTTATTTGATGGCAGCACTTCTCCAAGTCAGTACATTAATCACTTTGAAGTGATGACTGACCAATTACAGCCAAATGATGCTCTCCTTACCAGAGTGTTCATCGGTTGTTTGGCTGGCGCAGCATACGACTGGTATCGTAGCTTGCCTGATGGTTGCATCACTTCTTTTGCTGGTTTCAAGCAAATGTTCTTGGAACGGTTTTATGAGGAAGTCAATGACATGACAATGTCTGCCCTCATTAAGATTAAACAGAGGCACAATTAATCCACGAAAAATTTTATTGAAAGATTCCGTCGAGAGGCACTCAAAATGCCTTTAGGAACATCTGCTGTCACAATAGACACTTACAAATCAAACTTGTTGCCTATTATCAGTATGTGGATGGGATCTACACAATTCCAGGATTGGACTTTTTTTATTGTGAATGCCAAGGCAGCTGAGGTCAGCGCTGAAAAGTTCAAACAGTTAGGAGTTCAGATGACTCATCCTAACCAAGACGAACATTCTACACCCGGGGGTAATAATCGCAAGGGTAAAGAAACACTCACTACCAAAATTTATCGTTTTAGCGACGGCCCCATCCGTCGCTAAACCGACGGTAATTACGAATAGCGACCGATGATCGACGGATTTTGGCCAAAAACATCCGTCGACAATCAGCTCGTCGCTAATAACGGTCCGTCGCTAAGTTGTCGTCAAACGACGGAATAGCGACGGATTGTCGACGTTACGAAGCATTAGCGACGTATTTCCGACGGACTGTCGTCCATTTCAACTATTAAGTACTGAACTGTGCAGACAATAACGACGTAAAATTCCGTCGGTAATCCATCGTAACAGCGTATCAGAGCGTATTGTTCTGTCGGTCATCCGTCGGTATTCGTCGGTAACGAACGACGGATTAGCGATGGCGTGCTGACGGACTATCCGTCGATCAGGTTCTGGAAATGCTTGGCATTTCCAGTATCATGGCGACGGAAGAGTAGTCGCTAATCCGTCGCTACGACGTCGCCACAGCGACAGATTACTGACTGATTATCCGTCGCCATAGTTCTGGAAATGTTAGGCATTTCCAGAACCATGTCGACGGATAGTCCGTCGCAAAGCAGTCGCTAGAGCGAGCGACTGCATAGCGGCTGATTATCAGTCGTCCTGGCGACGGACAGGCCGTCGCTATTCCGTCGAAGTTTATACCACCAGAACCTTGCCGACGGATAATCCTTCGAGCATCCGTCGCTACCTGGAAACACTTTAGAAACTCCAGATAGCAACGGCTAATCCGTCGACGAACCGTCGGCAACTGGGATTATCCGTCGCTAAACGGTCACTAGTCCGTCGCTAACTGAGTTTTTTAGGAAAAAAAATTGTAGTACTTTCCCTGTTCACAAATATATGCATAAACCAAACCAATATATAATGCACACCAATTATCCAACAATCACACAGACCCAATATATAATGCACACCAATTATCCAAGAATCACATAGACCAAATATGCACATACGAATTTAATGCACACCAATTATCCAAGAATCACAGACCAAACCAAATTAATAGAAAATAAATATCAATTATCTTAAAGAGTAACATAATATCCGGTGCTATAAGCCGATTATAGCACAATTAATCCAAAGCTCTCACAACTAATCCAAAATTTCTTAATACAACATTTTAAGAAGGAGGAGGTCGATTGTCCGGTGGTGGTAATCCCATATACGACCGACGAATATACTCCTCCATAAGGTACGGAGGCAAGCCGTCGTAGACACTGCTCGGAAGTCGGCGTAGCTGTTCTGTGGACATGAGATCCAGGAGTGACGTCACAGTCGTAGGCGGTACCACAGGGGCATCAGGGTTGAAAGAAAGATGGCCCACGGAAGACGGACCGACACCTGCAGTCGACGGACTAGTAGAAGACGGACGAGCACCATCAGCAGACGTACCGGCAGCAGCAGACGGACCGGCAGCAGCAGACGTAGGCGAAAAGTACGTGGCAAATTGCTCCCACAAGGACGATACCGCCTCGTGCAGCTGCGTAAACTGCGACCTAACATCATCGTCTGTCCGGGCCACGAGAGGAGGCGATGTCGGTGGAAATCTCTGCATCGCCATATGCAATGGCCCTAGGGAGCCGACTCCGTACAGGAACCCTTTCTTAAAGTCGCCGACGGTATCTACGAACAAGTCGTTCCGAGCGGCCAAAGAAGAGGGCGTCCGGAAGGGCGTCGTTTCACCGACATCCTCGGTGTCGGTTAACTGAGCCCGACTAAGGGCCTCACGATACGCAGCCTATCAAATGAATGTGTTTATATTATAAGATTTACCTAAGTTGTAATCTAAATCCTATGTTTCACTAAGTTAAGTGTGAATCCTAAGTTTACCTAAGTTATAGTCCGAATACTTTTAATTCTAACATTAATCTCATACGTTAATCTCATAAACAAAAGTACTTACATCAGTCTCCTTGGCCCTCTCATCGACGAAGCTCCCGTCCTTCCGTCTTTTGTGCGTATGCTGGAACACGTCGTGCATGGTGACCGATTCTGGCGCCCTTCCCTCCTTTACCGCCCGTTGGGCCTGCATACAAAATTTCCGTAGAAACTAATTAACTCCTTTAATTAATAATACCTAATTTGATAGTGAAATAAATTTACGGTTGCTCACCAGATCTGCAAGTGTCGCTGCGTGGGACCTTGATCCCCCCGTATGGTGTAGGTATCTAGAGAGACAAATTATCTTAAGAATTAAGAAAGAATTTTAAAACCCACTAAAATTTAGCTTAAATTATATCGATATTTATGTACCTTTCAAATGGGTACATCCATCGATAATGAACAGATGCACCGACACAGGCTTCGTATGCTAGATGAATCGGTAGATGCTCCATGCTGTCGAAGAAGCCAGGAGGAAATATTTTCTCCAACTTGCAAATTGTTAAGATAATCTTCTCCTCAAGTTCAACCATGTATTGCACAGTCAACTTAGTTGAACAAATATCCCTAAAAAATATTGATAGTTCGGCCAACGGAACCCATACAGCAGAAGGCAACAACTCTTTCAAAGCAATGGACAGTAATCTTTCCATAAACACGTGGCCATCATGACTCTTCATTCCCGTTAGCTTGCGTTCATTGAGGTCAACGCATCTAGACAAATTCGACACATAGCCGTCGGGAAATCTTAAAGTAGATACCCACTTGCAGATTATTAATCTATCTTCCTTGCTCAATGTGTATTGTGCTATCGACTTACTTAATTGTCCAGCAGCTCCCCTTTGTATCAAGTTCAGATAAGGACGCTTGCATATCTCGGTAATGTCTTGTCTTGCTTTTGGATTGTCCTTCATCTTTCCTTTAATGTCCATGATGGTATTGAAGACATTATCGAACATATTCTTTTCGATATGCATAACATCAAGATTATGCCTTATAAGATTATCTTTCCAATAAGACAAGTCCCAGAAAATACTCCGTTTGGTCCAGTTATGGGTTTGTCCGAACCCATCGACACGATTGTTCGATGGATCTTCCATTACAGTGGGCAAATCCTTTATATCTTCCCAAATATCGTATCCCGACAATCTGGCAGGCGGATGAGAAAATTCTTGTTTTCCATCTCTGAATGCGTCCTTGTTCTTTCTCCAAGGATGACTCGCGGGTAGAAATTGACGATGACAATCAAAGAAAGAAGTTTTTCCTCCATGCTTAAGGCGGAACGCCTTACTATTTTGTATGCATATCGGACAAGACAGGGTGCCGTGAGTACTCCATCCCGACAGCATACCGTATGCGGGAAAATCATTGATTGTCCACATCAGTGAAGCTCTCATCTGAAAGTTCTGTTTCCTGGAAATATCATACGTCGTGACGCCGATCTCCCACAGCTGTTTTAGCTCATCCACCAACAGCTGTAAATATATATCGATATTCTTCGTCGAATTTTTAGGACCCGGTATGATAGCTGTCAAGAACATATAAGGAGTCTTCATACACATCCATGGTGGCAGATTGTAAGGGGTCAGAATGACCGGCCAGCAGGAGTATTGAGATCCCGACTTCCCGAAAGGGGCGAATCCATCAGAACATAGCCCTATGCGTACATTTCTGGGCTCTGCAGCAAAATCTGGATGGCAAAAATCGAAATATTTCCACGTCTCTCTATTCGAAGGATGTGACAATTCTCCATCGTCCTTTGTGCGTTCTTCGTTGTGCCACGTCATGTGTTCTGCTGTATTCTGAGACATATACATCCTCTGCAAGCGCTTCATGATCGATAAGTAATGCATATACTTGTAAGGACGTCATTTTCTAGTTGACTTTCCTTTTCTTCTGACTTCCTTGTAACGATCCGCATTACAGAAGCGGTAACTTTCTACATCCTCGTTCTCCTTGTAGTACAACATGCATCCATTGCGACAACAATCTATCTTGTCGTACCCCAATCCCAGTTGTCGGACCATCATCTTCGACTTGTAGAAGTTTTTTGGAAGCTCTTTTGATTCCTTCGGTAACACCTCCTTCATTAGTTGTGTAATCCGATCATAGCAAGTTTATGGCAAGTTAAAATCGGACTTTATGTTCAACAACCGCATCGTCACTGACAGTACGAAATGTGGATCACAACCAGGATATAAAGAAGTTTCAGCATCCTGAAACATATCATAGAACTCCTTCGCCTCGGGATTATGATCCTCCGGATCAAAATTATGCCCTGCCGCATCGTACACCATATCTCGTGCAAGGTTCTGCACGTCTCCATAATCAACGGAGCATTTGTCGTCATCGACGACAAAATCCGCTGCAGCATTATCATCAAAAGCATAAGTAGCAGCATTCGCAACCTGTCTTTCGGTATATAGTTCACCTTGCGATGACCACATGCCGTAATCACGTACGAAACCCTTACGGGTCAAATGATCTCTTACACTCACCAGTTCTTCGTAACGTCTATTGCGACAATTATGACATGGACACTTGATTTTGTTACCGTCCATAAACTGAGCTTTGCTCATGGCATACTTAAGAAACACTTCCACGCCTGCCTGAAAATCGTCACTCACACCTATTCTGCTCTCGTGTTGTCATTTGTACATCCATGTACGATCAACAAAATAACGATCCATCACATATTCGATGTAAAAATCTGTATAGTAAGACAAACTAAACAGAATTAGTATATAATCATGTAACTGGTGGATCCGCTAGTATTCTAGCTCGAGAAGAAAAAAATCTAAATACAGTTGTTACTAATAGTTTGATACCGATAGTGCGACACCGATACCGATAGTTCGATACCGATAGTTCAATACCGATAGTGCGATACCAATACCGATACCGATAGTACGATACTGATACCGATAGTTCGATACCGATAGCATGGTTTAAAGTATCGGCCGATACCGATCCGATACGGCCGATAACGATACGGTTTGGCATGTTTCGATCCGATACCGACCGATACCAAATATTGACTGACACCGACATTGGGGGTCTTTGTTCCGGTCAATTCGGCAAAACCAATCGGTAAGGGTGACTACTATTTCATATAATTTCAAAACTACTAAGAAATAACGCTGAAATACTTAAAATTATGCCTAAATGTATAAAATATACGTTTTTAAATGTAAATAATTTATTAATAATTATTTGTTTTCCGATACCAAAGTCCGATACTCCAATACGATACCGCCGATACTACCGATATCGCCGATACCAATACTCATAGGAATAGTCCGAAACTGATTTCGATACCGATATTGTGAACCTTGTTCTTATTATCTAGCAAGCACTACCTTAGTCTAGTCACACTAGCATTAATTACCTATAATTCCTACCATGTCTACAATCACACATTACACCCCAAGCCGTGGCATGGTAGGCCTGCCTTTCATTCCTCACTCTCTAAAGCACACATACACATATATATGTATATCACAGTTAGATGTATAGATATATACATCTATATAGAAGCACACAACTGACTTATGCAGATGAAGAACTGGCACTGTCCTTGACACAGTGAACATATACACCATGAACCCAAACTCCATATTCACATTTACAAATCCAAACACCACCAAAGTAATGGATAACACCCAATATGGATAACACATTATTTAGCCAATATATAAACTCAGATGAATTTGATAAGCAAAGCCCCCCGCCGCCCCCGACCAAAGCCCGCCGCCCAGCCCCCGACGCCCCCACCCCAAGCCCGCCGCCCAGCCCACGACGCCCCCGCCCAAGCCCGCCGCCCAGCCCCCGACGCCCCCGCCCCAAGCCCGCCGCCCAGCCCCCGACGCCCCCGCCCCAAGCCCGCCGCCCAGCCCCCGACGCCCCCGCCCCAAGCCCGCCGCCCAGCCCCCGACGCCTCCGTCCCAAGCCCGTCGCCCAGCCCCCGACGCCCCCGCCCCAAGCCTGCCGCCGAGCCCCCGACGCCCCCGTCCCAAGCCCGAATGTCCCCAAGCCCGCCGCCCCCGCTGCCCCTACGTCGACCAACCGCGACACAGAGAGAGAGAGAGATCGAGAGAGAGAGAGAGAGAGAGGGGATTACCTTCGAGAGAGAGAGAGGAGAGGACGCCGACGCCGTTCATCGAAGCCGTACGAGAGAGAGAGAGAGAGAGAGAGAGAGAGAGAGAGAAAGAGTGAGAGAGGAGAGAGATTGAATTTGGAGGGAATGTGAAAAGTTCTCCCCGCCTTTTCATTTAAGTCTGGAACGTAAATTTAGCGACGGAATAGCGACGGCTAATAATCCGTCGCCAATTAGTCGCTATTATTGATTATCCGACTGAATATCCATCGCTACGTAGTCGAAGAAATGTACCACCAAATTTCTACACAATTCCCGCCAAATAATCTACTACATAGCGACGACTCGACATCCGTCGCTATAATACCAACAGCCTAGCGACGGATATGCGACCTTTCCTCTCCCTAAAATAAAAATAAAAATGGCAAAGGCGTGTAGTCGGTACTCAGTCGCTGAGCGGCCACGAAGCCGTCGCTAACACCGACGGAAAATTTATGTCGCTAAATATCTGTCGCTAATTGAGTGTATTTTGGTAGTGACTGGCTATCAATCTCAAGGGCAAGGAGTCTTTGGCTGTCAACGTCACTCAGACAGCACCCACTCCATCAGTACCGCCGCAGAAGACAACTCGTCCAAAGGAAGAGTATTCTTTCGATGAAGATGATACTTTGAGCATCTTCGATTGCTTGATTAAAAGTAATAAGCTTCAACTTCCAGAGACAAAACGGCCAGAAAAAGTGGGTAAAATAGATCACCCTAAATATTGTGTTTATCACAGATTTATAGGGCATCCAACCAGAGCATGTTATGTGCTCAAGGATAGAAATCCAAGAGTTGGTCAACTCTGGAGCAATTACTCTTCAGCATGACGAGAAGACGGTGACTGCTAATGTCGTTTCTGTGCAATTTGGTGACTTTCCACCACAACTTGTACAAGATGGTGTTGTCCCCATTCCAAGGACTACTCTTGAGATCGTGAATCTCCCACCTCCTCAAAATGAAGGTCTTGTTCCATTATCGACTGATAGAGAAGAGATTATGTGGATTTATCCAGATCTGGTAGCAGAGTTTGAAACGTCTTCCTCTTCTAAGCAAAAGAAGCACTCCAAATCTAAAGCCAAGAACTGCAATATGGTATCTTTTGAACCAGTAACAGAAGAAGAAATTCTAATGGGCACTAGATCTAGGAAACCCTATCTTCGGGAATATCTCGAAAATCAAGAGAATCCTGCTCCATCTCCTGATGTTCCTCCTACATCATCTTCTCCGGCTGAGAATATACCATCTACATCCCTGTCGGTGGTTGAACCATCTCCTCCTAAACTAACAACAGCATACAAGGGAAAACAACATGTTCGCTTTGACAAAGCACTGACGAAGTCCTCATCTCTTGGACTCGAAAAGCCATATAATTTTGATATATTGGCTCAATTGGCCAATACTCCAGCAAGATTATCAATCTTTGAACTTTTACGTCTCTCAAAAGAAACTCGAGAGACGTTAAGTGAAGCCTTGATGTAGGTTGACGCTTGTCTTACTCTTCTCAAGAAGCCTGAAAAGGAGCCAGTCAGCTACGCACATTGTCATAGTGTATTTGAATTAATGCCCAACATTACTTTTACCCAAGATGACATGTTGTTAGAAGACAATCATCATGATCGTCCTCTCTACTTTACGGGATATGTAGATACCATGAAAGTCGATCGCATTCTGATTGACCCCGGGTCTGCACTTAGCATCATGCCAAAATCTTTGCTGGATGCTTTAAAAATCCTAGTGCATAACCTTTCTACAACTATTACTACCATCTTGGGATTCAATCAAGGAAGAAGTGAACCTTTGGGGAAGATATGCCTAAAACTTCAAATTGGCAATCTTCGTACAAAGGTAACTTTCTATGTTATTGACAATCATGGTTCATACATTACTTTGTTAGGAAGGCCATTCCTCTATGAACACAATATTGTACCTTCTACTCTCTACCAATGTTTCAAATATGTGGACGGTAATGGAGAAGTACAAAAAGAGGTTGCAGATCTGAATCCTTTCAAAGGAGTTGAAGCATACTGCAACGATTCTCGCATGTACAAGGAAGAGTTCATAAAGGTGGTACTAGTAATGGACACAGATGAAGAACAGAAAAATGTTCTGAATGATACATTGGTGATCCCGGTCAAAGGACGTACCTCTTGTCCTTAGTCTTCCAAACCACTGACTATATATCTTCCTTCCTATGAGAAATAGCCCAAGGGTGATAGTCAGGAACAAAGAGAGCTCGCCTCTTCTGAGTCGCTTGTAATCGATATTCGTCGTAAGAAGCCCCCTCTGCCTTCTCGTTCTTCTTCTCCCCCTTTTGTCATCAATCTGACTAAGCCTGCTAAGGCTAAAGTTCCTGTTGTAAATGATGGTGTAAAAATCAATAAAGCATCTCCTTTGCAGTATACTGATGTCTCTTACTATACTCAGTGTTATTTGGATATGCTAGATAGCCTTAAACCACTTACAATAGAAGTCGTATCATCTCTACAAAATGTGGTATCACTGGATTCATTACAAGAGTCGTACTTCTTAGTACCGTCTCGAAAGAAAGATGAAAAGCCTATATTCTTCAACAAAAGAGAGGAACCAAAAATCATGCTCTATAACGATAATAGAGATGATACGGGAAGGCTACAATTACGCTACTATAGTCCCCAATCCAAAGCAATCATCTGCAAAATGGGCTATGATTTCAAAACTGGCCTCAACAACGGTAAAGGAAGGCGAACTCCTCTTCGTATTGCTGTTCCAAAAGAAAAATCACAACAATACCACAATAAAACAAAACGGGGACTAGGTTATGCTTCACCACTTCCAACTCCGAAACCTTCTGAATCTGATGAAGAAGAACGATCTAACTCTTCTGATTCTATTTCATGGGATTCTGACACCATCATTGGTCATGTTCTTAGGGTGATAGTATCTTCTAACATGGTGTCTGCCGAATTTTTCGAAGATGACAAAGATGACATTGAAGAAGCTCCTAAAGTGGACCCTTGGGCACAAAGGATGGACAATCAGTGGGAACTTTGTTTTAAACAACGAGAACCACCTACTGAGGATCAACTAGTCCAAATCGATATTGGAGAGAAGGGCGTATCACGATCAATCTTCAATAGCAAAAATCTCTGAGAGGATGATAAACAAGAATTAATTCACCTTATTCGTGAATATATTGATATCTTCGCCTGGAGTTATGAAGATATGCCGGGATTAGATCCTCAAATTGCAACTCACAAGCTTAATATCTTGCCGAATGCCAAGACGGTCAAATAACAACAACGGCGATTCAAGCCTGAAATGATGGATACAATTGATGATGAAGTCAAAAAGCTTATAGCTTGCAATTTTATCAGAAAAGAGCAGCATTCTGACTGGGTAGCCAACGTTGTACCAGTTCTAAAAAAGACCGGAAAGGTTCGAGTTTGCATAGATTTTTGGGATCTCAATGATGCTTGCCCTAAAGACGAATTCCCTCTCCTAATTACTGATGTCATGATCGACAATACATGTGGATTCGAACGAATTTCTTTCATGGATGGGTTTTCTGGATATAATCAAATCCGGATGAATCCTGAAGATGAGAAACATACTTCGTTTCGTACTCCTCGTGGAGTGTACTGTTATACAGTCATGCCGTTTGGTCTAAAGAACGCAGGTGCAACTTATCAGCGGGCTATGAGTATTATCTTTTACGATCATCTGCGAAAGACTGTCGAATGCTATGTTGACGATATTGCTGTCAAAAGTTGTCTCAAGGAAGATCACATTCAAGATTTAAGAACTATCTTCAATCTAATGCGCCAGCATCAACTCAAAATGAACCCCACCAAGTCTTTCTTGGGTGTCTCTAGTGGTAAATTTCTTGGCTTCGTTATTACCTCTAAGGGTATACACGTTGATCCCGAGAAGATCAAAGCCATTCAAGAGATGTGTCCTCCACGCAACCTAAAAGAGCTACGAGGATTCCAAGGTCGACTTGCGTACATCAGGCGGTTCATTTCGAATTTATCTGGACGTTGCAGACCATTTACTCAATTACTGAAGAAAGGTGTATCTTTCATTTGGACGGAAGAATGTCAACGAGCATTTGATGACATAAAGCAGTATTTAATGAGTCCACCGGTTCTTGTACCGCCAATCTCAGGGATACCTTTCTTAATATATGTCCGGACAATGGATCATTCATTGGGAGCTTTGCTAGCTCAAAAGAACAAGGAAGGTCATGAATAAGCCATCTACTATCTTAGCCGAACGATGATTGGAGCTGAACATCGTTATAGTCCGGTGGAGAAGGAATATTTAGCCTTAATATTTGCTGTTCAGAAGACAAGACATTACATCATAGGCTAAACTATTCATGTCATATCCCGAGTCAATCCTCTTCGAGTCTTAATGAAGAAGCCAAGTACGTTCAATTCTAGGCTGGCCACATGGGCCATATTATTAGCGCAATATGATATGGTTTATGTTCCTTAATAGTCTGTGAAAGGCCAAGCACTTGCTGACTTTTTAGCAGCTCATCCTATCCCTGAGACATCTAAACTCTATGATGAGATTCCTGACGAAACATTGGAATCAAATATGATCTCAGAAGAATTTTCTACCTGGAGGTTGTTCTTTGATGGAGCTTCTAGAATTTGACCTGGAGGTACCCTTGTGGCTGGAGCGGGAATTGTTCTCGTTTCACCCGATGGATTAGCTATTCAAAGGGCTTATTCTTTAGACGAATCGTGCTCTAACAATGTGGCAGAATATAATGCCTTGCTCATTGGACTCCAATTAGCCAAACAATTGAATATCAAATATCTCGAAGTATATGGTGATTCTAAGCTGATTGTTAATCAGGTTAGAGGCATATATGAAGTCCGACATCAAGATTTGGTATCATACCATGAAGCAGCAACCAGGATAGCTTCTTCATTCAAAGGGTTCTTCATCGAACATGTACGTCGCGCATGCAATACAGAAGCTGATGCCTTAGCTAACCTAGCTGCGGTATTGGCAGTTCCAGTCAAAAGATAACAAATGGTTGTTCTCTCTAATAGAGAACTATTTTGTGTCGAAAATAACCACAATATTGAATTCAGCAATCTAACTGAAGTCAATGTCACTTGCGAGGACTGGAGAACACCTTTTATTGATTTTGCAGTACATGACATATTGCCAGAAGACCCTAAGGCAGCTACAAGTATCCATCGCCGATCGCTTCGATTCTACTATAATCATACTACTAAAACTCTCTATCGAAGAACTTTTGATGGGTTACTCTTGAGATATCTCGCTGGTGATGAAGCAAAGCAGATATTACGTGAAGCTCATGATGGTGTTTGTGGAGCACATCAGCCTGGTCCTAAAACTCAGGATCGTATTTAACGTATGGTCTACTATTGGCCCTCTATGGTATCAGATGCTATTGACTATGCAAGAAAATGCCGTGCATATCAAATTCATGCAGATTTCATCTATCAACCGTCGGAATTTCTTCATTCGACTGCTGCTTCATGGCCTTTTGAAGCTTGGGGCATGGATATAATTGGCCCTATCAATCCTCCTTCATCTAAAGGACATCGGTTCATCTTGGCTATAACCGATTATTTCTCCAAGTGGGCAGAAGCTATACCTTTAGCTGAAGTTAAAATGAGTAGTGTCATCAACTTCATCAAACATCATGTGATATACAGATTTGGTGTCCCTCGCCGAATTATCCATGATAATGGGCCACAATTCATCAGCCAAAAGTTTAATAGGTTCTGTGATGACAACAGAATCAATAATGTTGCCTCTATGGCCTATAATCCTGCGGCTAACGGGTTGATTGAAGCATTCAACAAGATCATTATCAAACTCCTTAAAAAGTTTGTCTCTATTAACAAACATAATTGGAGTGATAAACTTGGAGAATGTCTATGGGCATATCGCACTACTATCTGTAACCCTACAGGTTGCACACCCTTTTCCCTAGTATATGGATGTGAAGCTGTCTTACCTCTGGAAATTCAAATTCCTTCATTAAGAATCGCCATTGCTAACGAACTTACTACAGAAAATAATGATCGTCTTCGGCTTCAAGAGTTGGAGGCGCTCGATGAGAAAAGGCTTTTAGCTCAACAGCACATCGAACTTTATCAAGCCCAAATTTCAAAAGCTTTCAATCGCAAAGTCAGAGTGCGAACATTTCAGGAAGGCGAGTTAGTTCTTACAGTCAGACATCCTATGACTATGACACATATGAGCAAAGGCAAGTTTGAGGCAAAATGGAAAGGGTCGTATGTGGTAAATAAAGTCTTCTCAAATGGAGCCTATCAATTAACAGATATGGACGGCAGAGTCGCTATGATGCCTATCAATGGCAAATTTCTCAAAATATATTATATATAAAGACAAAATGTACTTTATTTTCAGAGACATGATGTAAATAAAAGTTTATTTTTTATTCAAAAGCAGAATGGAGTTACATAATATTAAGGACGGGGAGGAGGCCCCGATCCTTCATGATTAAATACATAGTTTGCCAACAGTTCAAACATCTCATTATCTGAACTCACAAGAAACTTGCAGGCAGCCATCCTCAATGCCTCTTCTTCGGCAGTCTTCCCAAGCTCCACTAGCTTGGAAATCAAGTCCTCTCCTGGTGCAGGAGCAGTTGAACCTTCACCCCTTTCTTTCTGAGGAGGTACTAGAGGCTCAGCAGAGGGCGTCTCGGTCTCTCCTTCAATCTTCGGAGTGAGCAAATCTTTGGAAGACATTTTATACAGAAAGGAAAGAAAGTGACGATATCTACGAAAGTTTTGTTCTATTTATAGACAGAAAAATTAAATAGTCAACATCGAGAACCGATGCGACTTTTTGAAAGAAACCCAACTGTTTATTCACTTATAACCGTTCGTTCATTTATAACTGTTCGTTCATTTTCCTTTCTTCAAAAAACTGACATGATGGTTCATTCATTTATTCCCTTCCTCAAAAGTTGCACTAATTGTTTATTCATTCAGTGTCCTTTTTTAAAAATCGAAGTGACTGCTCACTTTTCATAAACGAGAGTTCACATTCTCCCTGCTTCTAAATTCGGTTTATTTACATTAGCAACTTGTCATCTTCACATTTCTCCTTAATTCTATTTTCATTATCACCACATCAAAATCAGATCATAAAAGAAGAGAAAATCATTCTTTATTCCTTCTCCAAAAACATAGATGCATCTTAATGGAAATCTATTACATCTCGGATTTTCATTCTAAATATAATATGAAGGTCTATTACATCTTTGGATCTTCTTATTTGTTGGTGTCAGTTCCTTATCGTCTCGACCTGAAGCAACGAGCCAGACAATGGAATCAACTCTGGTCTTCTCTCTAAAAAATACGAGAGAAGAACCAGTATAGAAGTCCAAAGATGAGCTGCTGTCAATACAACTGGTGGAGAGAAGATGACCCACCAGGGGAACTAGGAATGAGATCACCCTTGTGATACAATTCCTAATTCTGTCTCTCCACCATCCAACTCTCATGTATAAAGGCTCTTCCTACCATCTGAGGAAGACCCTTCTGGAATACAAAGAGTCCTGAGCTGTCTGATCTGAGTGTCAGAATCACGTGAGTTGTCTCATGTGGGTGTCAGAAGAATGCTCTCCATAGCATCCAGATCACCGATGCCAGTTTTGAAGAATCTTGCCAACCAAACTTCTGCAAATAGGAACAAAAAAAAGAAAAGTCAGCAAAATCTATCAAAACTGCGCGTGCAACAAATCAACAGGCACATATCAGCAACGTGCGCCTATTCTCAGAAGCACAGGCATACATCGATAGTGCACTGATCAACAGACGCCTATTAGCAATGCGCGCCTATTCTCATAAGCAATGTGCATTTCAACAATATGCGTCAATCAACTGGCGTATATCAAAATAGTGTGCTGATCAAACGGGCGCATATCAACATTGTATGTCGATCAACATGCGCATATCAGTAGTGCGCACCTATGATCAAAGCTAAGCACTGGACCACAGTGTGCGCCTATTCTCAGAAATAGTTATCGCATATCAACGGAGTCTACAACATACAGATCAGTACTTATCTTCAAAAGTGGCACAAAAGAAAAATGCTCATATGAGAAAACCATTTGATTCTTTGTTGAGACTTACCAACTTTCGAAGGCGCAGCATGCAAAAGAATAACATCAGGATGAAGTGGCACAAGGGAACTTATGGATGATGAATTCTTGCTGGATAGTGGGACCTTGTGAGAAGTTATTTGTTTTGAGAAAACATAAATGTCTCTTTCGTTTTGGCTATCCTTTTTAAAGTGCTGAGGAATGAAAACGAACGCATTATTTTAGAAGCCTATTTTGGGAAAAAACTAAACAATAGGCGCCTAAAACCATGTTATGGTTGCTATGTCTCTCTCAGAGAAACAGTAAACATTGAATTCATCTAAGGAATGTATCTACATACGCTACTTGGAATCTCAGCCACACAATAATGATGTCAGAAATTATAAATTTTATTATAGAGATGGGTGGACCCTACAGACAAAGACACAAGAAAAGAGAATAAAAAGTCATCGTGCTAAAACATTATTCCTTTTTCTTGTCTTCATTGGTCTGACGAAGGGCGGCGTCCAATTCTTGCATGTTATGGATTCCCGAGCGACGCATCAGGTTAAGGAATCCCTCCGAATCGTCGTGCTCTTCAGAGGATGGCCCACCACTCGAGCGATTAAAGACGAATGGGTTTAACCCGAAGCAGTCTAGAAAGTTCGTCGCCCTCAGTGTCGGGTCAGCCTCCAACAAATAAGTCGAAGGCATGACGTCGGGTTTTGCTTCAGGAGACTTGATGTTGGTGACATCATTGGCCTCCATCTCCTTCTTAGACGCCATCGGAATTACAGAAGTAAAGAATAAAGTATAAAAATCAGCCCCTACATATATATTACTAAATTGACTCTTCATATTCCTTATGGGAAACTGAAAAATCATCAATGAAACTCGAGAAGACGAAAAGAAGATTGAGTATTTTCGAGAAAGAAATTTAATTGTGATGACCGGGCATTGACTGGCGCAACTTGACTCCGTCAAAACTTTTATAAAGTTCAAAGTATTTCAAAAACTTTGAAATGTTTTTAAGTTTTGAAAACTTTGAAGGGGGTCTTGTAGGGCCTAAAAATCAAGTTGGGCCATGAACCTACTAACCAGTGATCAAGTTGCGCCCCAAAACTCAGGTTGCGCCACTGATATAAAGCTCAGAGAATAAATTGCGCCGCTGAACAGGTTGTGCCATATATCAGACTGCGTCCAGTCTTATTGCGCCAAAATCTATGTGGCATCTGACATTTAATAGCCATCATCACCTGACAGCACTGACAACTGACACTACAGTGAACGAGAAAAATCTCTTCAAATCCCCCAAATTGTGCCGCTCAAGGAGAGTTGGTTGACAGCTGTCCTGTACGCTTTGTAAGTTGCGCCTAGGCGCAATCCAGACAAAATCCTTAGTTGCGCCTAGGCGCAATCTGAATGACTTCTGCTCAAAAGCTGCCACGTGTCTAGGCGCAGCTCAATCAGGCACAGTTTTACTCATTGACTGAAGTTCGCACAATCTGATAAAGTTGAGACAATTTTTATCTCTAACGCAGGATGACGTGGCGCACATACCACTAATCTCTCAAGACGTATCTACTATCCTGTACACGACCACGCGCATCTCAATCACATGATGCCACGCGTCTAAATACAGTTAGTACACGACTTATAACTGAATGAAAGTTGGCGCAACAGAAGATTGGCACAACCCAATGAGGCGCAATCTAACCTCGTGCACATCAGAATAACTGCTAAAACAGTTATTTCCTGAACTCTATAAATAGAGTTTCCAATCATTGTTAAAGCATCAGATACATACGTACAGAGATCAAGAACTCTTGCAAAATTGCTGTTGCATTCTCCAGAGGCTACAGTCTTCAAGTTCACATAGTCCAAGGGATAAACTGATCGTCTTCTGATCAGATTTTTACAGTTGTACTTCCCCAGAATTTATTGTACTTTGTACTATTCTTTCACAAGTTTGGAATAAACTTTTTGTTTTTGCAAACAACTACAATATATCTATGGCTTATAACATTCGTCATACTCCTTCTCAAGGCATTCAAAAATCATAACAAGCAACTATTTTGAAAATTACCTAAGAGACTTATTTCTAACCATTTTTCTAACTTTGGATAACCGTAAAACATCCCCAAGCACGAGTGTTCATCAATCCGGAAGAAGGAGGTACGAAGAACAAGGATGGTGATAGCAAGGAAGAATAAGTGAATACAAATACGAAGGCCAAAGAAGAAAAATGAATTCAATGGGAGTTTTCAAAAGAGTTGTGGATTGAGATTCCTATCAAGTTTAATCCTTATGCAGGCTCGCTCGGTACAGTAACGTAACCGAAACAATATGCTCTGACCTGCATGGGCCATCAAAAAAACTTGTCACGACCCGCACCCGCTTTTCGGGATGCGAGTGCATGAGCAAGCCAACTACGTATCAAGCGGACTCTAGTCCAACTCGAATACGTATATGCTGTCCAGAATAGGGTATCATGTCTAATATGGTAAGTTAAACTATATCTCACTCCACAAGAAGAATATAAAACAAGAATAAACATTATGGTTCATGGTCTGCAGTCTACTAGCATATATATCCGATTAGACTCCAAAGAAATAACATGAGTCTATAAAACTAGGCTAACAAGCAGAGTACAAATAACGGATGTAAATATGTAATCACGAAAGGTACATGAGTCTGAAGTAATCAAATACCATCATGATCAGCTAACTAACTCCGTGCAATCAACTACCTGAAGAGATCATCAGGTTCTTAGGGGACTAGCAAGATACATAAAACATGCCTACTACTATGACAGTAAATAACATGAATGGAATATAAGAATAGTGCAAGAAGAACATCTAAGAAATGACATGTCATATGGAAATATAATACTAGACTTGGCTAACAATCAATCGAATAACTCCTATAGACTGTAGTACAATGCAAGATACTCCCAATCTATAGTATGTCTTAATTGTATTACAATACAAGATACTCCCAATCTAGAATAACCAATCCTAGTATCAATCTTCTCTCCTAAAGGAAAGGTCAAGTAAAATTCTATAAACTGTAGTACAATAAAAGATACTCCCAATCCATAGAATATTACAAGTCAAGTCAATCAATCAATATCAAGTCAAGTCAAGAAAACATGTGTCATGATCCGTACCCTGTTTAGGGGTACGAGAACGTGGGTACGTCCAGCCTACACCGCAGTGTCGGCGTTAGAACTCTCTATAGGTCGTCTACAATATCTATCATCTAATAATGTGAAGTATATACCCTGTCATCTCCGTACGGAGAAATAATATGACAACAACCATATAATCTTAATCACAAGTCTAAAGGAAGATATAGCACGATATGGAAATAGATTAAAAAAGATAGCTCAATAAAGAGTAAGTTATCACAACTCAAGTTTAGATGTCAAACACAAATAAATACATATCCTGAATATATATAAGTCTCAACTAACAATCGGAACAACCCGATACAACATTAAGACTAAAAGTTCTAAACTATATCTAGGGTACACTACTGAGCAAGATCCTTATCGGACTCCTGCGTGCCACCCTCGCATACCCCCTGCTTATAGAAGGTCGGACAGTCATCTATATCATCTGTAAAATTTTGTCAACATATCCAGTCAGGATGGAACGAGCACATCTCCTCTAACAGTTCAAAATAATTGACAAGCGCTATGAGAATGTAATAATAATGAAAGACTTGATGATCAGGTTATAGAGACAATGTACAAGGAAAAGACAAGTGAATATCGAGCAGTAGATGTATTTAGAGAACATGTGAAATGTGAAAACAGAAAGATATGTAAGTAAAGGGTAAACCTGTCATGCAAGGTATACAATAGACAATCCAGGAAATCAGTATTTAAGACCAGTGATTTGAAATACCAAGTTGACATGTGAACGGCTAGGGAGAGATATCCGACAAACCATACACGTCCGTGTATGGCCGCTATTATTCAAGTAAAGACCAATGGGATAGAATGGGTATGTTCACATGTCTCCTAGGTATTTCCCCGCCCCACTAGTACACATGGAATCTAGGTTTTTCGACATGTATTTCATTAGTCAAGATTAGATGCATTAGTCCAGTATTTCATTAGTCCAGTAAAGCCAATAGGCATGAAACCACGTATCTCCATTCAAAGGAATCCATAAAATACCAATCCGTGAGTCCATCGTGTCAGAATTCAAGATAGAACACTAGTATAACATGTATCACAGGAAATATCAAATAATAAAAACTATCAGAGAATGTACTCGCCTGTCGTCCTGAGCAATAAATGTGACTCAAGGCTCAAAGTGATGTCACACAGACCTAGATATGAGATATATATGTTAATTGGTATTTAAATAGGTTAAACATGGTGATTTAGTGTATGATATGCAGTCTAAGTCAAATCTGGGTCAACAAGGTCAATTTGTCTCAAGGTTTGATCTTTAGGGTCAACTAGTCTACTTGGTCAATCTAGTCACATATGGGTTATGCTAACCTTTTTAAGTTATTATCTACTCACTAATTTACAAGTCACATATACATATTAGCTATTATTCTTGCTTACACCTAGGTAAATCCTATTGCTTATTACCTTAGATATAGTTAAAGATTCTTATATCAAATCAAGTACTCTATCACCAAGGCAAACCCAATACTTTTAACCTTATCCATTTCCAACCACATATATGCCCATGTTTCACAACACCCTACACAACCCCATACTCTCATGACACATAGGCACTGGCCTATGTGCCCTGCTGCCAAGTGCAGCCTCACCACTGCACTGTAGTAGTGTAAGGTGCACTGCCCTGCTACCTAATTCTTCCTCAACTCTCAACCAAGTCTAGCTACTGCTGCTACAAAAATCACCTACCCATACCACCAAATCTGGTATCAAACACCCTATTCATAGGTACATATATGTACTATATAGATGATCCTCATTCACACGTGTATTGGATACATAACACTTCCATGTATTTGTGACACACCACTTGGTATACAAACCACAAAACTGGTTAACCAAGGGCCTGCCAATGCAACTGAAATTGACCCTAGCAGGACCCCTAATATCCTGCTGCTAAAGCTAATACCCAATGCTCTGTTGCTGCTACTGTCAGGTGCTGCTGCATTGCTTGCAAAGCAAATGAAATGCAAGCCACAACAAAAACATGCCCCCAGGTCTGATACCTCTCTGCATTTTGATACATGGATATATTCATCTGAACTCAACCCTTTAACTAGTACTCGCATATATATCTAAACCTCTCTTAACCTACTGCTGCCTCCATATGCATCTATATATAATACGTTCCCTATATTTACCTCCCTATACTCTGATACAAGAAAGAAGATCTATAAATACCTTAAATTTGGTACCAAGTTCCTATAGGTATACTGATTCAAATCATATGGCTTGAGCCTATGGTACAATGGCTCCCCAAATATCCTGCTGCTAACATGAACAAGCCTCAACCTATCTCCTTATACTATACAACCCACACACTCAAATCTCAGGTGTTGATACCCACGACACCATGGCCACTCCTAACTTATGTATCAAAATCCGATACAATACTCACTAGGATCCTTGACCCTAAGACATTAACACCACACTCCCTATAATCCTCTTCATCTTCTAGATACTCTTTACTCCTAAACACTAAACACTAGATGTTTAGGCTTAGCCAATGTGGCCTACATTGCCACACTCAACCCAACTCTCCTTCTAGGCTATTGGCGATATAAGATAAGACTTACCTGTGCCACACATATAGCCACTCTTAACCGATACCAAGTATCAATCCATGATATACCTCACAAATCCCTCTTATCCCTGTCACTTATACTCTAATGTATTAGCCCTAATAGTTGCCTCACATTAATGTCTAACTGAAAACGAAATGGGGTTTCAGTCCCCCATATGGTCCTCTCACTTATGGACACAACTATAACTCACTTAGACACTAAGGGATACTCCTAAATCACTCATGCACCTATAACTCAATTTAACCAAATCTAATACTAACTGATACCTAAACCTTCCTCACATAGACTCCCTAACCGATCCACTCACTAAAATCACTCAAAATCTCTGATACAACCAAACTCTTATATTAAGACACTTGAACACGCACTATAGACACTCACTCACATAGGCTAGATAGCCAAGCCAAGGAAATGCCCAATTTCTACTGCTGCTTGCTTTAAGGCAATGTAGACATGGCCAATGGCTCTGTAGGAAAATCCCCTACTGCCCAAGACAAACTGCATAGGGAATGAATCCCCTGCTCCCTCTGTAACTCGAGCACCCCTGCTCTTTCTCTTTCTCCAAGATAAACTTAACATCTATATCAACACATATGTATATATACTTCTATATATATAATACATACTCTAATTATATGTATACACACATGCCAATATATATCCTAACATCCAATGACACAATATGCCTGCCACTCCTATTTCTGATTACCATACCTTCCTTACTAACTGAACACTAATTCAAATACTAATCTTAGACACTGCCACACTTGGGTGCCCAAAGATCCATTTACACTATCAATTTTCTATTGCCAATGTTCTCAAAACCTGGGACTGGTTCATCATACAAATGGGATGAACCTATGTAGTATCTGAAATATAAGGGAAAGGGTTGACACTACCTGACACTCAAGCTCGATACATGGCACACTACCTACATTAAATTCTAGGATACATTTGACACTCGAACCCATGCTCACTCTCACTGCCTCTCATCTAATATATACATCTCATAGGAAGAGCCCATCTGGACACTCTTGACACCTCACATCTAACACCAACACCCATAGGCCTATGGCCTCAAACTGGGCTCGAACAGGGAGTCCCCTCATCCTCTGATACTTAACTGACACACAAACACTCACTCTTACATACATAAAATGGCCAAGCCCTCACTGAACACTCCGCCTCCTCTGATACTCTTTGAATATAGACTGATACCACTCGTAAAAGGAAAGGCCAAGTGGCCAAGCCACTGCCCAAGCTCTCAATCACTTAACCAGTTCTGATACACATGTATCAAAATCTGATACATGGCTCCGATACAACCAATACTAACAAAACCCCACTCAAAACCCCCAAACACTCACAACTGGTCTGGGAAGGTAGTAGCTCAAACATGCCTACTCGACTGACCTGGACTTAACACTAACCCACACTTGCATCCTCATCTCATGACCTACATTATCTAAACATATATGTTCACCCTTCTTACTGATACCAATCCTTAAATCGATCACACAACAAGAACCTACCTTGGCCTATGGCTAGTACATATATATACATATGTCCAAACAACTCAATCAAATTCCTGCCCATGGCCAACTGCTCAAATGTCTATAACAGGCATGGCCAAGTGTAGGCCTCTAACCCACTGGACGCAAGGCACAATCTTGCCAAATGTCTCCTGCCCCGCCCACTGCTAACACACTAAATTAAGATACTCACATACACTTCCTCTGTCCATGACAGTAAACATCAACCCCCAAAACTCTAATACCATATACATACATATGCATATATATCATACATGTAACACACACACACACATATATATACACTATATAATACTAAGAAATTATATAGATACCTATCAAATGAACAACCAAACTATATCCAAGCCTATAAAACTGAAAACAGAACTTAAATAGCCTTTGTGGCATTTTAACAAACACCTATGGGTCAAAATTCGTAGCCCTACACCAATGGACACAAAACTATGGATAACCATCACCATAGGACTCATTAGGCCCCCAATCTACCTCCTATTAGTCATGGGTAGGATCTCCTTCATGAATGCTTGATTTGAACCATAAAAATGAGAGTTTAGAGGGTTATACCTATGTAGAAAGAAGCCTACACCAAGTTCCACGAATTTAGGGAAGATGGATGGAGAAAGAGCTTTCAAAACCTTGCTAGAGCCTTCTCCAAGCCTCCTTGAGCTCCTCCAAGTCTTTTCACAACAAATGGAAGAAGGAGGAGAAAATTTGGAAGAGTTTGGAAAGGAGAAATGGGTGGAAACCCTAATTTAATGGTGGCTGCCATTTGGGAGAAAAATAGGTTTAAATAGGCATTGGACAAGCCCTAAACTCTTATTTATACTTAGTATTAGGGAGGTCCTTAAGTGGGCTAAGTGGTTTAGCTCTAATTAAGGCTTGTTGTTAACCTACTCATGACTAGAGTCTAATATAACAACTAATTGTTCAAGTCAATCTAAATGGTGTCTACCATGACTAATGAATAGCTAGACTATTAATAAATACAACCATCTTATGAAATGATAAAAATACCCTTATTCTAGAAAAGTGGTAGTGACAACATGGCATAGAACTGACAACTCTATCACAAGACACGGTGAACACGAAGATAATGGAACAAAAAAATTTGAGATCCATCATGAAGCAAGTTGCACTTACCTAGGGTTTGGTGGAGATGTAAATGAAGAAGAAGAAGAAGTAAATAAAAAGTAATGAAGAGAAAGAAGTTGGTTTATATACCAACCCTTCTCATCTTAAACCAACCAAACCAAACCAAGCCAAGCCAAGGTGTACCAAACCAAAACTAACCAAGTCAAGATTAAACCAAGTCAAGGCTAAGCAAGACAAGTCTAAATATGGGCCACCTGACAGATGTCAGAAATTCGTACACGTATACTGAAGATAACGTATAATGAAAAACGGAAGTGACAACTCTACCCACCTTAAAAGAATTTCATACTTGGAATTTAATCAAGAAGCTAGAGGTGTCGGGATAAGCTATACTAACTACAAGCAATCTATGTCTAGCAGTCAATCAAGCAATCATTCATACAAGCAAGGAATTTAGGACATAAGGCATAAGAAAGATATTATACCGTACGAGTCAAACAGATGTGGATATCGTGATTGGATATCATCCTCACTTTTCCAGGTTAATTCACCCAAAGAGTGATGACCCCAAGCAACACGGACTAAACTAATAGTCTTGTTCTTGAGTATCTTCTTGCTTTGGTCCAATATGAATATGAGCCTTTCCTCATACGAAAGGTTGGTACCAACAACCATTTTCGAATGATCAAGGATATGGTTCAGATCTGGAATATACTGTCGTAATTGGGATACATGGAATACATTATGTACCTCACATAACGACGGCAGAAGAGCGAGACGATATGACACATCACATACTCGTTCGAGAATATCAAACGGCCCTATATACCTAGGACTAAGCTTTTCCCGTATGTCGAATCGAATGATGCCATGGTTAGGCAATCCTAAGGAATATGTGGTCGCTGATAGAAAACTCAAGAGGATGCTGATGAGAATCGGTTCAATGGCGCTGACGATCTTGTGCAATCCGAAGATGATCTCTAACTTGTCTGACCACCTCGATAGTCTGAGTAATAATTTCTGGACCAAGCATTTGCCTCTCGCCTACATCATCCTAGGCTAAAGGTGATCTGTACTTTCTGCCACATAGTGCCTCAAATGGTGCCATCTGGATAATGGCCTGAAAATGCTATTGTAGGAGAACTCCACTAAGTGTAGGTGATCTTCCCAAGAACTACCAAAGTCAAGTATACAGGATTGTAACATATCTTCAAGGGTTTAAATCGTGCATTCTGATTGACCATCTGTCTATAGATGATAAGATGAACTAAACTTAAGACGGGTTTCCAAACTCTCTTGAAGAATC
>JANAVB010029078.1:0-46552 GCA_029216955.1 Iris pallida | reverse complement strand
CCTGCCAGCTCTGGACAGATGGGGATGGAGTTGGTGCTGGCCCGGCCGTCTTCGGGGCTTATACGGCTACGGAGATCGCTTCGACTCTACGAGCATCCAAATTCTGCGGGCCGCTGAGAGGAATTGGCGATGTTCAAGCGTCCTTCCGTGCAGAGTTGGTTTCTCTTATAGCAGGAGCGGCAGATTCTGTTGTGTCTTCTTCCGTGTGCCAGCCACACTCCCGTTGACACCGGCTTCCTCGGAGGCTCTGAACGAGGTGACGCAGGATGTGGTTGACAGCTTCTATCGTCACTTAGGAGGGGTATAAACGCTGCCGTGGAAGGGGGATCCCTTTTTCTCTGTCTCTGCGGGGCGCTCGGGGTCAAGTCGACACTCTGAAGGGTCTTCCTGGCGGGGTGGGGTTAGCCGCGTTCCTGGAGCCTAAGCTGACAGAGGCTGACCAGCTTGTGACCCAACTGCTGGCAGTACGGTAGGCTGGCTTGCCTGCTGCGATCGAACGGGAGGGGCTTCCTAGTTGCTGCTCGGGACAGGATCAAGCTTGCTCGAAAAACTGCCGGGCCGGCTGTGCAGGGGACCTTGATAAGTTCTCCGTCTCCTATGACCGACTGGGTCGTCGAAGTCAGGCTTGTAGGGCCGGGAAGAATCTGCCTCTCGTGGAATAGCTGACACGAAGGAGCGAATTCTGCACTCCAGAAGGAGTGGCCCTCTTAGAGTCGAGCGGGAGGCTGCTCATACAGAACAGGAGTCGATCGCTCGGGAGGCCGAGAGGGTTTCCCGATCTTTGTCAACCTGGAATGGGCCTTTAAGAAGTTTGAGGACAACTGGCAAGCCCATGCTCATCTGGAGGATGCGGCGATGCTGAACCAGGAGGCGGAGCGTCGAGCCAAACAGAGGCTTGAGCGGTCGGTTGCCTTGATAAAGGACGTCTCACGGCGTTATGTGCTCCAGAGCAGTGATCCGCCCTCTGTCTTTTTTTTCTTTTAATTTTTAAGGGATGTGATCCCCGCTGATGTAGCCCTTTGATTTTGAATAAATGAGCATGTTTCAACTCATCTTTTCTTTCTTGTACTTGCGGTGTTTATGGAACCGGACTTGCTGGGGATTATTTGTGGACCTGTTACCCTAGGTGTACCTTGGCTTTAGGTACGGATAACAAGTTTGGATGTTTGGAGCAGCCATGGCGAAGTGGTCATGGGTGTTCTTGTATTGGGAGAAGGAATGCCGTAGAGCAGCTGGGCTCCCGGGGCATGGTAAGATGGTAGATTTATGCTAAGAGGCTTAGTAAGGGATATTTATGGACCTATTATCCTTGGCGTACCGGGTTCAGGATACGGATAATGGGATAAAAGGAAACCAATCACATTTGCTCAGAGGTTATGATGACATGGCAAACGTGAGGTTTTACGTGAAATCTTCCTGCTCAGAGGTAATGAGAACATGGCAGGGGAGACTTCACGAAGCTATTGTAGTGATATTTGTGGTCACAGAGGACATTTGTGGTCAATAGAGGACCTTTGTGGTCAACAGAGGACATTTGTGGTCAATAGAGGACATTGTGGTCAACAGAGGACATTTGTGGACCTATTATCCTTGTCGTACTCGGCTGTGGGTACAGATAATAGGTTGAAGAGGACCGGCATACTTGCTCAGAGGTAATATGGAATGGCAAATATAACGATTCTTCGATGGAGCCTTCCCATTCAGAGGTAATGAGGACATGACAAGAGTGGGCTCAATGAAGAGTGGGTACATAGAACGACTCAGAGGTAGGAGAAATAGAAGTTCTATGCGAGGGGGCGGTTGTTTTTGGTGGAAGTGAAGACGACTCAGAGGTAATGAGGACATGGTCGTTTTGGAAATTGGTGGATCGACTACCCTTTTTGTGCACTGGGAGTGCGGGTAATGGATCATGAGGGAGGATCTCTTCCAGGAAGAAAAGTTCAGAGGTATAATCATACGTGACTTACTATACAAGAGTGACCGGAATGTAAGGTCAGAGGCACCAGCTGGTACATAACTTGGTAATTTAGAATATTGAGGGAGTGAGAGTTCAGCGGCACCAGCGGGTGCATGGCTCGATAATCTGAAATGTTGTGGGTTCAGTGGTACTAAGGGTACATGACTCGATGATTTGAAATGGGGTGGATGAGAGTTCAGTGGTACTAACAGGGTACATGACTCGATAATCTGGAGAATGATGTTCAAACATAGTATTTCTTCAGAAACTTGCCGTTACGGGCAACATGAGCAAGTCTCCATTCTGCTTGGCGAGGCGGTAAGCACCGTTGGAGAACACGGCCTCGATGACAAATGGACCTTCCCATTTTGGCTGGAACTTGCCGGCGGTCTTGTGAGTCATAACCATTGGCCTCCGACTGCCAGCACAAGATCGTCCACTTGGAATGTTCTGATTTAACCTTCTGTTGAAGGCTCCTGAGATGCGTGCTTGGTATAGCTCGATCCTTTGCTGAGCTAGGAGGCGTTTTTCATCTAAGGCCTCCAACTCTGTAGTCAAACGTCGGTAGTTATCATCCGTTGTCAATTGATAGGTGAGGCGACGCGGAGTGGGAAATTTGAGTCTCCAATGGGAGGACTGCCTCACTCCGTACACCAGGAGAATGGTGTATTCCCGGTGGCTGTTCGAACTGTGGTGCGATAAGCCCATAAGCATTCGCCGAGCTTTTCGTTCCAGTCACGTTTGTTGGAGGAGACAAACTTCTTGAGGAGTTGATGATCGTTTGTTGAATGCCTCTGCTAACCCGTTTGCTGCCGGGTTGTACGGTGTCGAAGCGACATTCTGAATGCGGTGCTTATCAGAAACCGATAGAATGCGTGGCTTGCAAACTGCGGCCATTGTCATGGATGATCCTTCGGGGTAATCCAAAGCGGTAGATTACGTGATGCTTAAGGAAGCTGATCACGTTTGGAGTCTTAACTTTGCGAGTGGGACAGCTTCCGCCCATTTGGGAAGAGTAACAGTGATAGCAAGTATGAAGCGATGTCCTCGGGAGGAAGGTGGGGTGATTGGGCCAATGATATCCACCCCATGCTTCGAATGGCCAGGATGCCACTGTCGGATGTAGAAACTCCGATGGTTGGTGAATGAAGTCTGCGTGGACTTGGCAAGCTTTGCATTTTCTGGCATAGTCTATCACGTCTGCCACCATCGTGGGCCAGTAGTAGCCCATTCGGCGAAGGCAATCTTGTAGTTTTGGGCCGGGCTGATGGGCCCTACAGACACGTCATGAGCTTCTCGTACGGCTTCTTTGGCTTCTGCGTTCGACAGGCAGAATAATAATCCGTCATAGGAACGGCGATACAGCATCTTCGTCTCCGTATCGTAGAAGAACCTAAGAGAACGCCGTCTGACAGAAGTAGCTTCCTTTGGGTTCTCAGGGAGGATGTCGTAGACGACGAAGTCGATGAATGGTTGTCTCCAATCCGGGGCATCATCGATCGTCTGGGCGGAAAGCTTGCCACGAATTACACATTGTTCTTGGGACAGACCAGTTGTGGCCTACCACATCCATGATTGGCGATCATAGTTTGGAACTGCTAGGGAAGCGGCAAGACCAGCTAGGGCATCAGCTTCGATGTTTCAGAGTCTGGGGACATGTTCGATGAAGAACCCCTCGAATGACGAGATGATGTCAATTGCTATTTGGTGATAAGGGATCATGTCTTCGTAGCGGACTTCGTACGAGCCCCGGATCTGATTGACGATTAGTTGGGAATCGCCGTATGCTTCAAGGTATTTACCCCCAGTCTCTTGCAAGTTGGAGGCCATGACCAGAGCGTTATACTCGGCCACATTGTTGGAGCAGGGTTCTGTGAGGGAGTAGGCGCGATTGATCATCAGCCCAGTAGGAGAAATCAATACCACTCCGACCCCAACGATAATGTTTCCCTTGGGTCCGGTTCTTGAAGCGCCATCGAAGAACATCCGCCATATGTTATCGTGGGTGGCTGTATTCGAACGGCGACCTCATCTGGGATCTTTTCAATATTCTGGATAACTCCGATCCTGGGTGGGCTGCCAAGAAGTCTGCCAGGGCTTGACCTTGACAGCCTTCTGCGGACGAAGATCATATGATAGGGGGACAACAATATTGCCCATGTAGCGAGGCGAGAACTGAGTGCCCCTGGTTTAGTCATGAGGACTCGGAGAGGCTTGACTCGGGAGATCACATGTATGGTTTGCCCTATGACGTAGTGCCGTGCTTTGAATGGCGAACACCAGGGCGAGGCATTCTTCTCCACAGCGGTGTATCGGTGTTCCGGACCAATCATCATTCGCTGAGGTAATATATGGCCTGTTCGTGGCCTGCGTCGTTTATTTGTGCCAGCAGGGCACCAAGGGAGTGTTCCATTGCTCGTACTAGAGCAGAAATGGTTTTCCAGGGACCGGGGCCACCAAAACTGGAGGATTTGATAAGTATTCCTTGATGCTGTCGAAAGCACGCTGGCATTCTCGTCCCATACGAATGAGACCTTTCTTCATGAGGTGTGTGAATGGTCGGCAGCGCCGGAGAGGTTAGAAATGAACCTCCTGATGTAAGCTAGCCTTCCTTGGAGGCCTCTAAGTTCGCGGAGATTCGGGGGAGCCATCTCCATGATCGCCTTTGTTTTCTGGGGTCTACAGGATACCCTGTGCAGTGATGATGAAGCCAAGAACTTCCGCTGGATACGCCCAAGAACGATTCGTAGGGTTCATCTTCAGATTCGGGCTCATCAGGTCGAATACCGTCCTCAGGTTCCTGAAGATGGTCTTCCTTACGGCGACTCTTGACGGCGATGTCGTCGACAGTATTCCCCATCTTGCGCAAATGTTCTCTGAAAATGATACTCATGGCTCGCTGATATGTAGCGCCTGCATTCTTTAGACCGAATGGCATGAATGTGTAGCAGTAGTGCCAATCGGTGTTCGGAATGATGTGTGCTTTTCGTCATCGGGAGATATCTTGATTTGATTGTACCCCGAGAATCCATCCATGAATGACATACGTTCAAAGCCGCATGTGTTATCGATCATGATGTCTGTGATGGGAGGGGGAATTCATCTTTGGGGCACGCCTCATTCAGGTTACGGAAGTCGATGCAGATTCAAATCTTCCATTCTTCTTGAGGACGGGTACTATGTTGGCGACCCAGTCTGGATGTTGCTCTTCACGAATAAAGCTGCTGGCTATCAGTTTGTTGACCTCGGCTTCGATCGTGTCTATGATGCCCGGGCGGAAGCGTCGCTGTTGCTGCTTAACTGGCTTTGCATCCGGCCGTATATTGAGTTTGTGGAGAGCGATGTCAGGATTTAATCCCGGCATGTCTTCATAGCTCCAGGCGAACACATCAATGTACTCTCTGACAAGTTCTAGTAGCAACTTCCGTCCTCGTCAGTTAGGCTCTTACTAATGAAAATTGGTTTTGGAGAAGATTTGCTGCCGAGATCCACCTGTACGACCTCATCTTCAGTAGGAGGTTCTCTCAGTTCGAACCGTTTTTCCATTGTGCGTCCAATTGTTGGGCCCATGGCTCAAGCTCGAGGATTTCGGAGATGTTTTCGTCTTCCTCGTAAGCGTCGGTGAACGCCATGTGACTGACATGACTTGTCTGAATATATCTCCGATGCTGGTATCCGAGTCGGAAGTTGGTGATCCGGTTGAATGTGACTGCCATCGCATTCTTCGTCTGAACTTTTAGGGGTCGTATAGGCGTTACATACCCTAAACCGCATCGAGTTTTGTTATAGTAGTTATGTGGTTTGCCCGCCGGGGCTGGTGACTTCAAAGGTAATCGTCGCCCAGTACCGTATCAATCCTGGCGTCGTCTCTAGATCATACCCCTGTTTCTGCATGAGATATTTGGATTGAGGGCTATAGAGATACAGAGGCAGTCTTCCAGCATCTGACCCGAGGTCGACTTCTTCTATAGCGAGGGGATGCGGGTTGTTTGTCCGGCCGAAGATGATTGGGTGGTCCCCTCCTCGATTATTCGTAAGCGTCTTCTACTGGAGTAAGTTGGATAGCGGTGTACACATTTGTCACCTGTGTGTAGGTGAGTGCCTATACCGTGTTCCATAGCATACATTGTACATAGCTTATTGAGCTCGGTGTAGTTCGAAGATAACCCTTTATTGATGAGTAAGGTATCTTTTCTAGAGGGATTACATCATCTGGAGGGAACATCAGTGTAGGCAGCCACATACTTGGCTAGCTCAGGTTCCTCTTCGGCTACCCCCTGTGTGAATGAAGCTTGAGAGGGCGTCCTAGTCAGCTTGATCTTCAGAGGTTCAACTAACGGAGCGGAGCGTGGGGTTGTCGGTAGATAGCAACCCCCAGTCTGGCACCGATGTGGAGCGAGGAGTGGCTGGTTCGCTAGAAGAGTCAGACCTTGTATCGGGATGATGACCTTTCTTGGGAAGCGTATTGTCAGTGGCCTATCGGAGGGATTGAGTTTCTCTGCTTGGGGTTGAACGACTGTTGGCAGTCTGATGGTAAGTGTCCCCGTGTAGGTCTCGGCACCTGACCGGACCTTGGCATCCGGATTCTCAACTGCTCTTTCTGTGCCGAGAGGCTGATTGCGTCCTTACGCAGAGTGGCCGTGAGGGGTGCGAAATTGCCTGGTTTGCGAGCCTGGAGGTGGATCGTCAGAGGTTCTTCTGATCCTGTGGCCGTCTTGGTATGAGCTTGCACATCTTCTTCGACCAGGTGCTTCTTCGATTTTTCGTACAGACAGGAGTCTGAGTAATAAGATTCGACCCCTTTGAAGGGATCGATATCAGCAAATTCCATCCTCACGAAGCCATGCTTATCGACATATTTGAAACATTGGGCAGCGTGGAAGGCACGATCATGTAATCGTGTATCCAAGGCCGCCCAAAAGGATGTTGTAAGAAGTGTCGGCGTCTATGACGTAGCAGGTGACTTCTGATTGGAGATCGCCAATCTGGCATTTCAGACGGATCTTTCGATTGGGTAGCTTCTGCCGAATTGAAACCGCTAATGGCGGTGCTTGTAGGCGTCAGCGATGCATCGGAATGCGAAGATGATGTAGCAGACCCTTTGGAACGATGCTTATGGAAGACCCAGGATCAATATGCATTCGGTCCACCTTTACGTCGTCAATGTATCCAGTGTAGTAACGGGCGATCGTGCAGGTTAGTTTTGATGAGCATATCCTGCGGAGAGAAGACGATATTGGGCATCGCTCCCGTGCACGCACTATCTTGGGGATCTACAGGTTGGTTATCTCCCGTGAGGTTGACCTGAGCCAAGTACGCATCGCGTTTTGGAGTGCATCACTCAAAGCTGTGCGGACATCCTTTGAGAGCCTTAGGAGTTCATATAAGGACAATTTGGCTGGTGTATTGGCCAATTGTGCCAAGATGTCGAAGTTGTAGGGCCTCTCAGCCCCTGAGGTTTCTCCTTTCGGAGGGATTTGTCGAAGCGAGTCTCCTTCGGCTTAGGCTTGTCGGTCGTCGAAGGCTGAGCCGGTCCCGGAGTGTCAGTAGAAGGGGCGGATGATCATCAGTCGGGTTCTCAGCCACGGGCTGAGATTGTGCTCCAGATCGAGTAACAACGGCCGTGACTTCTTTTCATTTGCCGAGACGGTGCGGCAGGATCTGACTTTTCCGCTTTCTCTTCGTGTGGGCTGAGTCACCTCGTGGACCAAGTCCGGATGGACCCACATAATTTCTTCTCGCGATGTAGTGAGAGGTACAAGATTGGCAGCTTGATCTCGAACAGGCGGAAGATTAGCAATTCTATATGTTGCCAGAGGGATGGGTATACACGTCTTGAGTCTCTGTTGGCGGGAAGCTGTCGAATTGTACGGATACCATGTTGGCTGCTACGGTTACCTCTTCGAAATCGATGGCTAGAGCGTTCGAATCGATGAGGTTTTGGATGTACCGTTTCAGTTGGTAGCAGGTGTGTAGCATGGTGGACGTAACGGTGGTAATGACAGAATTTTGGGTTCTCCAAGTCAGCCGGCCGAGGCTCCCGTCTTGGCGGAGGGAGCTGAATTCTATCTCCTTGTATGAGCATGTCCAAGATAGGCTTGACGTGGCCATCTTCAAAAGAGTAAGTGATTTGAGGCCATTGTTTGTCTGTTGGTTGTGACTCGGGCTTCTGGGCCGTGTCGGCTACCATAGCCTGCTTGCCTCTGTTGTCCCGATTGTTGGAGGGGTTACCCCCATTGTCGGTGTTGGTGCTGGGACGCTTGCCCTTGTTCTCTCCCTCTGAGATATGCAACCCCAGCTGGCGGGCCTTCTTCAATCGTTCTTCGGCACTTGTAGCACTGATGATAAAAGCCTTTCAGTCCTTGAATTGACTTTCGCCCATCCAGAGACTAATTGTTGGGAGTAGTCTCTTTTGGCAAATTTCAATCAGGGAAGAATCTGGATTGCCAGATGGTAACTTCATTGCGGTTTGGCGAAACCGCTCAATGTAATTCCTCGTCAGCTCTTTTCTCCTTGGATGACGTCCATGAGGGTAGACATTGTGACGTCCTGTCCTACCTCGTAGAACCTCTCCAAGAACAAGCGTTTGAAGCCAGCGAAGGAGTGGATGCAATTGCAGTCTGCAGGTTACGGTACCAGTCGAAGGCGACTCCTTCCAATGCCCCGATGAATAACCGCGTGAGGATAGCGTCATCATGGGCAGATGGTCGGTGGTGACCTCGAAGTAAGTGATATACGACTTGCTGAGGTCTTGCCATCATAGGGTTGATATTGAACGGCTTATATCTTGGTGGGAATGGAACATCCCTCCATTCAGCAAGATATGGTTGTCGAATTCTGAAGTCTTGAGAGTTTTCTCGGGCGTGGAACATGGCTCGGAGCTCTTGAACTTCTCCCTTACTTCTCGGGTCTCATCTGTCGCAGTCGGAGCCGTTACTTCGGGAGGATTATTGCCCGGGTTCGGTGCCGCCGAATTTGAATCTACGTTGATTGGGGGATCCGCACTTGTCTGGCCAGGTGTCACTCCCTGCAGAGTAGGAAGCGCCGCTTTGATCTCGTCTACAGACTTGACCAAGGCGTGCAGTATGGCCTCCAAAGTGTCGATGCGTTGGCGATCATTGGAGCCACCTTGATTGTTGTCTGTCATGAATACCGTCCTTACGTGAGGAGTGACGGAAGGGACGGTGGAGGGTGCGCCCTCCGAGTCGTACCCATGCATTGAGAAATCATCGGGGTAGGTGAGAATATTCTCTTCGGGTTCGGATTCAGAAGGAACAGTACCCCCAGCTTCGGAGCTTGCTTCATCTTGAAAGTCACGGATGTCCTCAGGGACATCAGCATCTGTTGCACCTAATGGGAGAGTTGTTTCTCCGGGCTCGTCTCCTTGAAACATCGGATTGTTGTGGATGTTCGGAGGAGTGCTACCCCCAGCTCCTTCGACCCTCAGCGGTGCGGACGATGAATCTCCCATTGCAGCAGATTTTATCTTCGAACGGGTGTGTTGGTATACTCCGGTGGAGGGCAACCGTTTAGCCGACAATTTCTTAGCTGTAGTGGTTGATATTTTTGGGCTGGAGATGCTTGTCTTCTTCCCTTTCCCCTCGGCGGGGACTTTCTGCGCGGAATTGCAGGAGGCAATAGGAGGTGCTTCGTCCTCCGAGCTCGGATGCTGTAATCTTTGGAAGACGGACGACCGATGTTCCGTCACTGCCGTGTTGTTGCAGCAGCAGTTGACGATGATATGGGTGCAGTGACATCCATGTGAGGACTCTTTGCACGCCGAGGCCCCTTCTCTTTCCTTGCGTTTGTGGAGGACAGCCTCACGCAGGTCAGAGGAACCACTTTGTCCGTTTGCCGCTGGGGACTGGACTTGAGCGGTTCTATACAACTTCCCATCAGAGGCCCGCGTGATAATCAGCGGGACGCCCCAATAGTCAGAGGTTGGGACAGCTGTCTGGGCTTGATGAGCCTGCGCTGTCTTGGACTTCTTCTTCTTAGCCCCTGTGGGTGCATAATAAGAAGAGTCCAAGTTGAATACCACAGAGTCTGGAGAATCATCAGGGTTCGGACCGTACGAGAGACGGTCGAAAACTGATCGAGAGGAGCATGGAGCGGATGCTATACGGCTGGGATTGGAAACCGTACAGGCTGTCTGTATGCGGTTGTCTTCTATCGTCGGCTGAGTTCTCGTGCGGCTAGGAGTCACGACCGTGCAGGCTGGCCGCATGCGGTTGGCATCTATGGCCGCATGGGTTTTCTGCAAACGATTGACTTTGATAGCCGCATGAGTCTCATCCATGCGGTTGGCAACTGTAGCCGCATAAGTCATGCGGCTGACAGATGTGGCCGCATGAGTTTTCTTCATGCGGTTGGCGGATGTAGCCGCATGGGCTTTCTCCCTGTGGCTAATACCCTTCTGCGGCTCGGATCGCGTAGAGTTCCTCTTTGCCCCTGCAAGTCCAGCATCATAGTGTTTTCTTCTGTCGGACTTGGGGACAGCAGAGTTGTCTACGGTTTGAAGTGGGGCTGCAGGAGAGTCCTTCTCGCCGTTTTGAGCAACAGAGGGTATCTCATCGAAGACTTGAGGAGGAGCAAATATTTTGGCCTCCACTCTTTGCGAGCCTTCGTGGTGCGGGTGCGCTTCTGGATCGGGCCAGCGCTGCCTTCAGAGAGCATCTCTTCGAACGCCTGTTGGTCGAAGCGGACGACCATCTTCTGTTGTGTGGAGCCAAGTTTGGCTGCATCCGATTGCATCACCAACTCCTCAGCCGTGGAGAAGTTAGTCCCCAGCAGAGTCGCCAGTGTTTGCCATTGATTGTAAAAGTACAGAACAGTTTTATGGGAGGACTGAACTTAGACTCACAATACAAACTCGCTTGTACGAAGAAAGCCTAGGGACGAAAACCTAGGTACAGCAGTCTAAGTATAATTATTTATTTTAGATTCTGGGGGTGACGATAGAGGCTCGGAAAGCGACGGCGCTCTGCCTTCCTTGGACGATCGGTATGCAGTCTTGGCTCGGAGAAGATCTGCTTGGCGTGGACGAAGGAATGCTCTTATTGCTCTCCTCGTGTTGCTCCCCTGGCTTCTCTCTCTCTGTGGTTATCGAAAAGGGGGAACTCTCTCTGTATATCTGTCTTCTCTTTTTTTTATTCTTTTGTTGCCCGTGTTTTTTTGCAAGGGAATGATGCTGGCTATTTATAGGAGTGGGGTGTGATCATTAGGGTTTGCTAATGATCATTTGTTTGGAATGTCGGCGCTCCTTCAATCTATCTGAACCCTTGATCCTGATTACATAAATCTCGGCCATTAATGCGGATAGCACCGTATCTTGTGAGCAATTAATGCTAATTGCTTTAAATCTTCATGATTGATTACGCCAATGTCTGATTGCTCGCCACGTGTCCCATTAGCTTGATAATAAATGATATGCCCTGATCTTAGTAATTATGACGATGATGTCAAATATTCTTGTTAGGATTCGGTTAAATCCTTGATTGATCCGATGCCACGTGTTTTGATTGTGGATACTGCCGGAGCCGCATAGGATGGACAACACTTGAACCGCAGGAAGATACTCTTCGTGAGCCGCACAGGACAATGCTTCATCGAGCCGCAGGGAACGAACTCGCAATGAACCGCATATGCAGTCTTTGCGAGCCGCATGAGCTAGCGTTGTATTGAGCCGCAGGGACTGAGCTCTCAGTGGGCCGCATATGGCTGATTTCTGCTAGTCATATAGAGTGACTTCTCAGTGAGCCGCATGGAGCTGTTCTTTATTTAAGACGCATGAGATTTTGCCACGTGGCAACCTAGATTTTGACGGATCGGGCCCGAGATCTTCTTCTTTTCCCGAAGAGTCTGTCATTATGGCAGAGCCATTATGACACTTTATGCCAGAGCCGCCACAGTCGTCAAATCATGTCAGAGCATTAAATGAGGCCACTATTCAAAGGGCCAGCTGTAGGAAAGGATCACAAGGGGACACGTGGCATCAACCGAGCCGCATATTCCTGCTGAACCGCATACACTCTCGAGCCGCATGAGACTGAGAGTCTTCCTTTGAACCGTGTAAGACAGCTCCCATATGAGCCGCATGGGCTTCGTATCCGGAGCCGCATGGACCATTATTCTGATATTTTCCATGCTTCTACAATTGTATTTTACTTATACTTTTGATTGATTGATTCATCCATATATGATTTTCATTCATGCATTTATTATTTACATATTACAATGCATTCATTCATACATCTCAATGTTGCATTATATACATTACATATATATCTATTTAGATTCATTCACATTCATAATGCATAGAGAGATAGAGAGGGGGCTAAGAGTGTGTGTCATAGTGTGTAGGGTTAAGGCAGTTCAGTGTTCTGTTAAGGGAGGGGGTTTAGTGTATACACAATGTGCCTAAGTGTCACAAGTTTTTGTAACATGTACAATGTGTTCAGGAAGGTGCATATAGGTTTACATTGTATATGAGGTTTCAGTCAAGTTGGTTTACATCAAAAGGGGTTAATGAAATTTGTGAGTTCATGAATGAATGCAAGGTAGGTATCTTAATATGCAGTGTAAGTTCAGACTTAGCCAATGAAAACCTAATGCAACTAACATCACAGAACCCAATGCCAATCCAACCAATACAAAACCTAACTATTCTTAGTTTAACATGCTAATATTCAAGTTAGTTAACATAAAGGCCTAGTGTAGTGCATGTGTAACACGTTAGTGTGTCACAAGTCCATGGAGGTGTTCAGAAAAGGTGCAGCAAGTTATTAAGGGTTTAACATATGTAAAGAGCTCAGTTTCAGATTACAATATGTGAAGAGGTTAACAATAAGGTTCAGTTTAGCATAGGGTTTACATGTTTAATATGTGAGGGTTATTTGTACATGGCAAAGGGGAAATGAGTGGGTTATGAGTGTTCAGGAAACTACATGTTCACTCGATATTATCAACATGTACAAACCTACATAACCAACAACCTACCATCAGAACTCATATATATAAATCTCGATTCAGTTATCAACATTATAAAAGTTTAGAATTTGAATAAATCAACATCTCTCAAACAAAACCTACGTACATACATTCATATATACAGATTACTTCTCAGGATAACATGGTACGGACATATTATATATTAGAGTATCACAATGGTTTGAACCCATAATCGAATCAACCCCACATCTCATTCGAACCCAATATGCATGCTTAAATCTCAGATATTACCATATCAATAAAAAACATGTTAACATATAATAACATCAACTAATCATTTAAACCAACTATTTTCATTAAAGCTCAGGAAATCACAGTTCGAAACAAAACCTTCACAAATGAACCTAGTTCAAGAATCATAAACCAGACACAAAAATCAATCATCCCAGATACAATACACATGTTTAAACGTTATAAATTAACATTTAAACTCGAAATAAACCATTCAAAAACCCAGGAAATACATAATTCTGATACTGTATCAGAGAATCATGGAAACACAATTTATATCAGAAAGTATAGTAAAACCCAATCAAATTGGTTGGTAAGGGTTCGTGTATATTCATATGAGTCATACAAGTGGTGTCGTGTCCAGAAAGTAGGACACGACGTATCCAAACAGATTTGAACACACGAACACATACAACACTGCACAGTCTCGTGCACGCGTGTTAGTAGGTCTAGGACATGACACTCGACACGAGACACCTCGTGCACGTGTCAATGTTTTCGCCATGCATAGGTCTACGTGTATAAGTGTCTATATTGTGTCCACGTGAGTCGTGTCGAGCAAACGAGACGCATATCAGACGCAAATCTCGTGTTCGTGCCGTACAGTACAAAATTGATGCAAGTAGAATTTCTCCCAATCTACTCGATGAAACCCTATGAAACTTTGTCAGTGTAGTGTCAGACATGTGCCCTAGGTGTCCACCAAGTTTCATGTCAAAATATGCTGTGTCGTGTCCGCTACAGTGCCCGAGAAGCATGGGACAGCACGAGCCTCGTACAGTATCTCGTGCAGCGTGTCCACGACCGTTTTCGACACGAATATGACACAAATTCGTGTTCAGTCCTAGGGGAAATGAAAACACACATATAGATCTACATTTTTGCAAATTAGTTTTTAAAAACAGCAATAAAAACTTCGTTGGGGTATTTCATCAAACACCTAAGTAATGACATTGATACGTGTCCGATACGGACACCAAATCAATTCTAATTGCTACCAAACTACACCTACAGCTAAGGGACACCTAGATGGATGCATCTATGGAAACAAATCAAGATTTTAGGGTGATTTGCAGGGATTTACCTATAGAGATCCAATCTCCAAGAAAAAGCCACAAAATAGAGAAGCATCTTCCTTAAATGATGTCCAAATGAGCTCCACTCCTTGCAAGCAAGGCTCCTTCAACCTCTACTCCAGATTTAGATCCAAATGCAAGAGATTGGGATCAATTTGGTGGATGAATGGTGAAGTTAGACAATTTGAGGAAGAAATTAGGGTTTTCTACAAGGGGGTGTTCTAAAAGAGGCAAGGGGTCATGTAGAGATACTTTATAGGTATGTCTCTCTTGGCTCAATGTGGCTATCCAAATAAAGAGTTAAGGTTAGGGTTTCTCATATTGGGCCTTGGGCCAAGATTGCTAGCCCACTAGCTCAACTACTTAGCCCTTAGTCCAAATGCAAAACTCTCCTAATCTCTCTATGGAACTTAGCCATCTCAAGTCAATTAAGACCAAATTAAGTTAGATTAGGGTCCCACACCATGTTTTCTAGGTCACCAAGGTCAAGTCAATTCTAGGTTAGTCTTTTAAGTCACAACTAGTAAAAGTCAAAATTAACAACCATCAATTCAATAATTGTTCAAATAATTCCAATAAGTCAAAATAGCCAAAATACCCCTAGGATAAAATAATAAATAAATATCCCAATCACATGGTTAGGCTCTAGGTCAGACAGTCTCTAGGGTTTCACTAGCAGCACATCAAAATCACAAGTCATGGTTTTTAAATAGTTTTTAAATGATTAAAAATCACCAAAAATTATATTACGATTTAAATAAATAATTAAAATTTCATAATTTCAAAATTACCCTCATTTTAGAAAACTGGGTGTTACAATTCATGTTGCGGAACCCCTCGATAGTACCTACAAAGGCTTGGGGTGCTCGGGTCAGGGCTGTCTCCAAACTCCTCCTAATGAACTCGTTCTGCTACATCTAGTCCTGCATCATGCCATGAAGGAACTGGTCTGCCGGAGTCCCACCAGCATGAGGCATAGGTTGCTGCGGGGACATGTATGGCATCTGTGGCACAAACTGCTGGGTACCCTGTGGGCTATATGGTGGTGGACATGAAGGTGGATACTGTGGAGGCTGTTGGGGTGGATATGATGGTGGATACTGTAGGGGATGCTAGGGTGGATATGATGGTGGATGTCGTGGGAGATATTGTGGTGGATATGGTGGTGGATACTATAGAGGCTGTTGGGGTGGATATGATGGTGGATACTGTGGGGGATGTTGTGGTGGATATGGTGGTGGATACTGTAGAGGCTGTTGGGTAGATATGGTGGTAGAATCTGTGGTAGAAACTGAGGTGGATTGGGTGGCGGGGGTAGCAAATATTCTTCTTGAGGTGTAGGGTTCAGGGGGTCGAGCTGTCCCCCTTGGGGTGCCAGGGCTTGCTACTGCTCCTAAGTGGTGGGTGGTGTCATCACAGGCTATGATGATGGTCCTGATGGTGCTGGAGTGGTTAGGGACATGGTTGGGGGTTGCTGATCTGCTGGTCCTTCTGGAGTGGTTGAATCCCCAACAGTAATAGTGAGAAGGATTAGCGCGACCACTACGAAGATTCATCCTATTGCCACGAAAACATAGATTATATTAGGACAAGATCAAGCTAGATGCAAGACAAGCAGTCAAACAAGAATACGAAATTGAAATCAAGGAAGGTGATTAAGCATGTGGATGAGATTCCTAAACTCTAATCCTATATACAAGCTTGCTCTGTATAGTAACGTAACTGAGGCAATATTTTCTCGACCTGCATGGGCTACCACAAAACATGTAACGCCCCAGTCCCAATATACGTAGGACTAGGAATACATACATGCTAGTTGTACGTATACGTAGACTACTCCAATATATAGAATCTACGTATACACACATAAGTTGTAATAAGAGAGCTCCAGCTCATAACAATATAACAAGGTCACAGGCAACAACTATATCTCATCCACAATGACAAATAAGAGAAATAACAAACCAATTGTCTCAACTGAATATAAAAGTGAAATATTTGTCGGGCGAAAACAAATCTACTACCGAGCTACTGAAAGAAATCAACTGAAATGAATAAAAAAAAGAGTATCAACTACATAAGTCTATCAACTGAGAAGAGAATCAAATAGGCACAGAAGGTGAGGCCTCCTCGGCTAGAAATGAAGAGTCCAGTCCTGAACCGTACTCCTTGGGATACTGCTCGTCGTTCATACCTAAGAGATCACCACGTCCTCAGAGAGACGTAACAAGATACATAATATCATGCTAATATGAACTATAGAAAAGTTAATAATATGCAAAAGACTATCCTAGACACAAATATGCAAAGGGGTTCTAGCCGTCTATTGTGCAATTTAGATGACAACTTTCATGCGCATGGGTGGGATTTTGGCCATTTGTACGTAACTGTCAAACAGTCATCCGTATCCGGCCGTAACGTCCAAAATGTCAGAGGGTATCTGTAAATATATCTCGCCATAGTTCCATCCGGAGACTATGGTTTACATGTTTGGCTTTCCATACGCACTAGTGACTGTCCTCCCCCAGATTTCCCACACTGACCAAGTCATGTCCATAATCTGTCCAGTTTTATAACTGCTTGAGTATCTATTCCCTAGTCATAGCAGTTATGATCATCTATCCGTCACACGACTTCTTACATAGAGATGGCTAGTCAATATGCAAGCCGTGCTCCTAGCAAATGTCTCAAATCGTGTAGTGTGAGTGTCATGGCCAATGGAGATATAAGGATATCCCACAATGAAAAGGTAGTCCGCTAAGTCATCATGCATTAAATAAAATAAAACAACGAAAATGACTAATAGAGTCGCTTGCACCCAAGTATGGCTTGGACGCACAGTTTATAACAAATAAAACTAACAAATATAAAACAAAGTAATTAAATGCTAAAAATAAATAATATAACAGTAAATTAGAAAGGTATACTTGCCTGGTGGTTGTTCGGTGTTTTGACGACGTCTAGTAGATGAAATCAACAAGTCAGAAGAGGCTGCAAGTATAGAACTCCCGCAAACGTCCCCAGATGCTGAAACAAATATCACCAACGTTTTTAGAATAAAAGAAATGTGCTGAAATGCCTACCCAAAAGTCCAATTCTGGACAAACCCTGTGGTCTCTAAATTCGTCAATCTATATGTCTACAGATCCGGTTTTCTGAGACAAACTCAACGGTATGTCCAATTTTGGATTCCGATGAGTCGTACACAAAATTGCTGGTTGAATCGGATCGTAGGACCCACAAAACGGTGACCCGGTCAATTTCAGAATCATACCAAACTTGGCTCACAGGACCAGAAAAATATTTCGTGTCTAATGGCGCAAGTTCCATCACAATTTGACGAGTGTGCACAAAATAATTAAAAAATTTCAGAATAGGTCGATATGGCATTCTTCGACGGATACGGATCAAATTTGTCACGCACACGCGACCAATTTGAATTTTGTCAAAGCCCACACGTCCACAAAGTCGATACGTGCCTTTCGATGTCCTCGATTTGTGACGGAGTCGTCCGGTTTGTCGGGACGAACCTCGTATCGGAGATTTTTAAAGTTTAAAAACTGAATTTTTTTCAAGTTGGAACTGAAATTAAACAAAAACTATTTGTCTAAAAATAAAACTATTTGAAAGGGGTTATACATGGTTAGGTTGTCTACAACTCTTATTCAGGAGGTATTCTAAGATTTTATTTGGATGAACCGCAATCCGCCTCCAAAGTTGAGGGGTTGGGACTAAAGTTGTCATGTTCCAAAATTTCTGAAATTTTTTTAGGATTTTTGGACAAAATTTTCGAACAAATAGTTGCATTAGAATTTAGGGATTTTTGACTTTCATCCCACTTATTAATATGCATTTGTACTTACATCCCACTTTTAAATTTTATTTGACTTACATCCCACTTTTGTCACAAAAAATATTTTTCGTGACAAAACGAATACTTTTCGTGACAAAATAAATACTTTTTTGTGACAAAAGTGGGATGTAAGTCAAATAAAATTAAAAAGTGGGATGTAAGTACAAATACATATTAATAAGTGGGATGAAAGTCAAAAAATCCCTAGAATTTATTCTACTTCAAGGGAATTGAAGTGGGTCAGGTTAGGATTATACTATGCTATCGATTTTGGAAACGATCAATCGTGGAGGAAGTTTTGTCTCGGTGAAGTGGGGCCGAGCAACCTTGTTGTTGTAGGTGCGGCTGTTGCTGCTGTTGTGCAGCTGCGCGTGCCGCGACAACCGGTGGTGGCACCTACGACGGCAGTTGGCATCGTGCAGGCAGAAGGGAAGCTTGCGTGGGTCAGGGCAGCGTCGGGGAGGCAAGGAAATTTTAAGAGGCTCTTATTTATTAGTGTTTTCCAAGAACCCGCAGTCAATATCTCGAGATATATATAGGTGATTTGAAAACCGAATTCGATTTGGATTTAGATCAATTCTAGGGTTTAAGCGGTAGAGAATATAGATTGGATTGTGATGGAGGAAATTTGAAGAGATTTGGTGAAGGATTGAGAGAGATCCAAATTTGAATTTGTCGAGACTCTAAGTCTTTGTACTGCACGCGGGTTGGGCACGGTTAGGAAGAAGAAGGCACTATAGCAGTTGTCATATTCCATTTTTTTTCTTTTAAAGCTTATAACTCCTATATATATCCCACATATTTTTTTAATATATATATATATATATATATATATATATATATATATATATATATATATATATATATATATATATTTTGTAAGAAATGAACCATTTTATTCAAGAAGGGCCGAACCTTTACAAGTATACCATAAGGCGCAAGATGCCTGTACACGTATACTGACAAAAGAAGAAGCAAACTAGAAACAAAACGGCTAAGCCTAGGAAATGAGAGAGGTCAAGAAGTCCTCCTGGCCATGCCTACAGAGGGGTCTCCGTTTGTTGCATTGACGAATGGTCTCCCAAATTAGTTGGTCTGCGCTATACTGCTGGCCTTCGTATCTCGCCTTGTTCCTGTTTTTCCAGATAATCCACGTGGCGGCTGCAGCGACGACCTGGTGGCCATGGGACGTTGAAGTCCAGGTGGCCATGAGATGGTGAAAGTTGTCGCCTCCATGAGACAATCTACAACGCTGGGAAAGAGCACTCCAAACCTTGACCGGTAGGTCTCCCGGACTAAGTGTGTGGTTGGCTGTTTTCGATTGACGCTCAGAGCAGCATGTGCACACTGAGGCGAGACTGAACCCGATGGTGTTGAGATTGTCGTCAGTGGGGAGGATATTGCGTAATATATATATATATATATATATATATATATATATATATATATATATATATATATATATATATATATATATATATAATAAAATATATATATATATATATATATTATATGGTGTTGAGATCTATATATATATATATATATTTTATATATATATATATATATATATATATATATATATATATATTATATATATATATATATATATATATAGATATTATATATATCTCCTAAAATTACAAAACCTAAAAATAATCTAAATAAAATACTATAGTTAATAAAACACTTATTATTTATATATATAGAACAACCATATTTTTTTTCAACCATATAGAACAACCATATATATATATATATATATATATATATATATATATATATATATATATATAGATATATATATAGATATATATATATATATATATATATATATATATCTATATATATCCTAAAATAAAGCTTTAATTTTACATATATATAGATATATATATCTATAATATATATATTATATATTATATATATATATTATATATATATATATATATATCCTAAATAAAGCTTTATTTTATATATATATATATATATATATATATATATATATATATATATATATATATATATATATATATATATATATATATATATATATAAAATAAAGAAAAAAAAATATATATATATATATATATATATATAAAATAAAGCTTTATTTTAGGATATATATATATATATATATATATATATATTATATATATATATATATATATATTTTATATATATATATATATATATATCTATATATATATATATTATATATATATATATATATATATATATATATATATATATATATCCTAAAATAAAGCTTTAAATTTTTACATATATATAACCTATATATCCAAAAAAAATTCTTATACCTAAAATATATAAATAAAATATTTTTGAAATATATTTAACAAATGTATTATATTTTATGTACAAATGTTTACTTAGTATAGAAATTTCTATTTTTCAAAAATTCTTCATAAATCAATAAATTAATATTAATACTTTGAAAAACAATAATAATGTGATTTTATAAATTATAATCAACTAACTATCAATTTAAATAAGTTTAGAGAGTTCACAAGATAATAAGCTAGTCATGGTACATATCAGCACTAGCCGTGCTATAGTTTCTAGTCAGCCTATACAGCAAAACTTAGCCATGACTAAGATTATATAAAGTAAATAAAATTTTCTTTTTATATAAAAATTATGGCTATTTTATTTAAGCAAAATATAAAAAAATATCCATAAAATTAGGGGTTTTACAACTACAGTGGGGTGACTCCACTATGAGGTTCCCTGGTATGGGTAATGTCTCGACTTTTTAAGCCAAGTCACAGCGACGTAGCACTCCAAATAGGCATGTAGCCTAATGATGTATGATAAAATTAAAGAGTTATAGACAACACTACAAAAGGAGGATGTCCTCATGTTACAGTGGCACGACACCACGATGAGGTAGGTAAAGCCTCGACCTTGCAAGCCATGTCATTGCGGCATAACACCGCAAGAAAGCCTAAGGCTTCATGCTGGGTAGTTTGGCACTACAAAGAGGCTTGTGACCTCATGCTGCAGTAGAATGACACTACGATGAGGTTCCCAAGCAGGGGTAAAGCCTCGGCTTTAAGCCATGTCATAGAGGCGTAGCACCGCAAAGGAAGCGCAAGGCTTCATGCCATGTCTCTTTAATAAAGAACTCACCCTATAGTGTATGGATTGAGATAGTAGGCCGTCTCTTGAGGATAAACTTGTGGACGCCCAAAATAATAAACTGAAACCAGGCTGGCACTGGGCCTTTAATGTGCAGCCAGAAGCACATGTGACTACATTATATGAGTGGAAAGAATTGCAGCTATGGTGCTGAATTCAAGACTTAGTCTATTCTTGTATTATAATCTGTTATTTGACCCATGCAGGAAGATTCAAGTCGGCAGCGACATCTATCATAATGCATGATGGACTGGAGAACACTCAAATATCCATATATCGAGATATGTAGAAGATTGTTGGAGCTTTTCCTTAACATGTAGAGAGAGCTTGCTCTCAATACATGCGTAGCATTATTTAGTCCCATATTGGAAAAGCATCATGAAGTGTATCTCAATATATACTTGCTATGTGTTGTTGAGATATGCACATGGGGTAGTTATCCTAAGGAGGGAACCATGTGGGTGATTTTACTAGGAGGTATGGATAAGACTCTATGTTAAAGCATTAATGCTTTTTGCTCTTGAAATTTATTCCATTGGAGCTAAGGCCCATAGGGGCTTAGAGACTCGGACTCATGGGCTCATGAGGCGTAATATGGCATTTTGTTGGCGCACTTTGTACTTTGCACTTAGCACGTCAGCATCGTCGCTAGACGCATAGTGTGCTTAAATTGTGCTCGTTGCACGAGCCTATTGCACAGTCGTTTGTGTGCCAGTTCGCGCTGTCGGATCGCACGACCAGATGACACGCCCGCAGCCTGATCGCGTGGCCAGATGGCACGGCCAGATGGCGCTACAGTTGGCGCGGCATTTTGTGCATGGTGCGCGCAGTTAGCGCGTAGTGCGCGTGTGCGCAGTTGGCGCAGTGGTGCACGATTGCGCGCGTTATGCGCAAATTGGTGCACGTTGTGCGCCAATTGGCTCAAATCGTATCTGTGCACGATTTGAGTGGTTACAAAACGTTCGGAACGATTTTTTCCACGTCTCGAACGTTTTGTATACTTGGCGGTTACTGCGCCCGTCTATATAAGTCGCTCTCTTCTCTCTCATTCAGTTGAGTTGATAGAACACAAATTCCTTACGAATTTCCAGAGAGTCAGAAGGCAAAATTGTGCGCCATTTCAGTCCATCCGATGAGTCAGAAGAGCGGAGTGTTTCGAAGTTCTCCGTCGAACTTGCTGGTTCCCGAAAGCTGTTCGTGTGGGACGAATCAAGCTTTGAGCGCCGGTAATCATTCACCCGAGCAGGCCATTTCATAATTTTGTACATTCTATTTTCTGCCCATCCACTTATAACTCGTTCTAAACGAGTCCGTTTCTGATCTGGTCAAAAAAAAATTTGAGTGGATTTTGTTCTACTGTCATGAATTCTTTTGTGCCTTTTTCGAAGTGTCACGTTTGATTTTGTCTATTAGAATCCTCCGGGATCTCTGTTGTGCACCTTCCTCGAAGTGCTACACCAATATCAATTTTCTATCGAAAAATTACGTTCTGAGACTAACAGAGACTGAAGTCGAATATTTGAGTGAATAAAAAACTAGCTTTACATTGTTCAGGTGTGGATTTCTCTTCTAATTCTAAATAAATGAGTTGTGCTCCAATTTCTCTCAAGAACTGCTAATAGGCTGCGATATAATTTTTTTTTTTGCAACTTATGAGAACTCCGGAGTTTCTGATCCATAGTTTGATAACCAGTATATTGCATCCATGTTTATAGCATCTAGGGCGTAAATACCTTCCCTCGTTGGAAATAAATTGTAAATGCAAAAGTTTTTCTTCAAGTGAATTTTTCGCAAACACTTCCATGACACCTATGTTACACTGACACGGACAAGAAGATATGACAAAATTGAAAATTTAGGATGAAAGCACAAATGAAGGGTCACCCACGCAAAATTATTGTGTGGTCTGGCCTCACCACGTGGCAATGGTGAATGGTGAGTCCGGCCACTAATTCTTGATACTTGACATAATATTTGGCATAAAAAAAATTTAAATTGTAAAATATATATTTAATATATAGAAATTCACTTGGCATATAATTAGAAAAAAGTAGATTTTTTTTCTTTCAAAAACACTAAAAAAAATTTACCTAGAAAATAAGAGAAATGTAGTGATATAAAGTGTCAAAAAATTAGTGACCGGGTTCACCATTCACCATTGCCACGTGGTGATGCCGGACCACCCAATAATTTCTCGTCACCCACGACCCCGACGTCTTGCAGGTCAGAGTTTGAGAGATTTTCCTAAGTAGAGAAGGGTTGTTCAAGTTCGAAGTTTTATTGAACTTATCCGTGGACCGACCCTGATGTTACGTAATCTTTATCCAATGGGTTACGACCTTCCTTCCTTCCTTTAGAAAGACGAGGATTACTTTATTGGATGAGACTAAAAGAGGAAGTTGATAAAGATTTAACTCCATGCAATGACACATTGTCTATACAAGTTGTTTTTATTATATATAACGGGTGGTCTAATGTCAAACATCGAACACTTATCGACGTTATTGCACCCAATAGTCGAGGAGACATGTTTCGGGTACTAATTTTTTTTAGGTATCCTTTTCTCTCCGGACCGACGAGTAACGTCTCGGGGATTCAAATCCTGTCCATCCATCCGGAATACCCAATGGACTACACTCCAGGGACCGTACTGAAAATTTTCACGAATTGAAAAAAAAAACAGGTTCCGACAGTTGCAGAATATGTGTTAGAAGTTATTGAAGAAGGCAGGTTGACAAATGTTGTACAAGTTGTGACCACCAATAAAACTATTGAAAGTTCTGTTTATATCTTCCTTTGGACGAACCAGTCCTGCATCCGCCTCGGCCATCCGACGCCCCTCGCCCGAACGCCGACCGACATTTCCTGCCGGAAGCCTCTCGTGTTGTGCCGAGAGACAACGAGTATGCCGACCGGCCTGCCTGCCGACTCGATCTCCCTTCTCTTTACATGAGAGGAAATGTCTTCCAATTTCACGTATAATGATGTCCTAGAAGAAAAAGGGAGGTCTCCTTTCTTCGTCATCTTCTGAAGAGGTCAATCTTGTATCATGAACCATACATACCCATCCCGTATAATTGTGTCCACAATGCCAAAGATTTTGAAAATTAGATCAGGAGCTTTGAAGATTGATGAGTATCATGAAGATTCTTTCTCCGAAAGGTTTGAAAAATTATCCGACCTTGAGTATATATGTCTTGGATAACGGTCCATGGAAGATCAACAAACACTTGATCGTCCTTGAACGTTGTCTACCAAACAAGCTTTCTTTCGATTATACATTCTCTAAAGTAGAATTTTGTATACAATTTCGTGGGCTTTCTGAATGTGGATTCCTCCACTACTACTCTCGTTGCAATAATCGGAAGGTCCAACAATACCCTGTGCTAGTACGTTAGCATGGCTATCATTGTTCCTCCTAGGTCGAATCGGGCTCGGTGCCCCAACGACCGTTTGAGGAACCTAAAAATTTTGTGCACAAGTTGTCTATGACAATGCAAATGCGTGAACAGTTAAACTATAAAATATATGCCTAGTACAAAACTAAAATCACTATACAACAAACTACAACAATAAAAAGTGTTTTAACGGCACTAAAAAAGTGTCGTTAATGACTTTCCATGACATTTTTCGAGGGCGGTCTAGAGGGGGTGTCATAAATGTTTTTAACTTTCAATATGACACTGTGAAAGTGTCATGTAATATCTTTATGACGACATTTTTTTAATGTCGCCTGATGCTTATTTTACGGCATTTTAATGGTGTCTTCTTTACATGCTTCAATGACAGTTGATAAGTGTCGTCAAAATTGCGACACTTTACAAGTGTCATAAAAAAACACTAAACGACAGTTATATATGTCATGGATATTTTTACGACACTTTTTATATGTCATCTAAACATACAAATAATAAATGTCATTGATGTCATGGCACGTTATAGGTGTCATCTAACTCACTTTAATGACAATTTTTAAATGTCTCCAAAACATCAACAACATATTTTAAATATAAATTTATTTCATATATATAGAAATTTATTTATTTTAAATATATATTTACTTTCAAATAATTAACCAAAACCAATTTCACAAATAATAAAACTATAATGTGCCAAAAATAATATATTAAATTATTTCAAACCCATACAAAGTGTCAATCTAAATTTACACGAATAGTATCCAATTTGTTTAAAAGGAACAAAGTCCATTACATAAAGGCAACAATCCTACTAGCACTACTTGTTTTTAGCATCCAACTCTTCCCAACGTCAACTTGGACCTAATCTGCACTCGTCATTACCTCTGCACAAAAAAAGAAGATTAATACTAATATTTGTACTTTCAAATTTTAAGATCTTAATAAAAAAAACACTAAAATAACTCAAAATCCTGTGATGAATGACAAAAAACAATATTCATGAGCAATGAAACAGGAACTCGACGGAACAAGTATATTTAATGAAAGTTTTTATAAAAATTTAATATTGGAAAAAAAACTGCAAGTAGTAAGTGAAGAATCAAATGTATGTAGCATAAAATAAATACAGGTGTCTGTATCGGCTACGCCACAAGTACTACTCCTGAAAACGACAAGTAGTAAATTTCTGTATCATAAGATAAATCTAATACGGAAGTCCTCAAACCAACAAGTAGTAATTTTCTAGACAAATTAAATATCTAGACAAGTACTACTCCTGAAAATAATTACTACATATCTTGAGAAAAAACTTATGATGATGAGTGAGATGCTCGAACAAGGAGATCAGATTCAATAACATTTGCACTGACTAGTATCTTACACATTGATTAAATAACAGCGTCTGAAAGGCATTTTACTATTGTACCACTTGTTTGCATAAGTGCGCCGTACTTATCACAACGTAAGATGATGTCAAGCCACCAGCCAAGAAGCCATATAGAGTGCCTACAAGAACTTCATGTGTTACTACAGTATCTCAAGTTTTGAGATGATTGGTAAGTTTGAGCCTTAGAGGAACATACATTTTCAGCGTTGTTCATTCAAATCGCAAGTAGTTCTTCCATAACAGCAGTCCATATTCTTGATCCTCTATACTTAAGACTGGTAGCCTAATCAAATGCCAACATGGAAGGAAAGTTAAATTTCCAGAAGTTTCAAGTACAATTATATATTGCAGAAGAACGAACATAATGATTTTGAGACTCACAATCTACAACATCGACATCTCTGGTAAATGAAGCACCATCACAATGACGAACCATGACTCTAATTCAATTTTATTGATGTCTGCATAATGTAGTCCAAGCAATGATTCATAAGAAAAAACCACAAGCAATTGCCTTTCAGTTACACACTTCAAGTTGTTTGTTAGAAATAGAAACTAACAATATTCTTGTTTCTTGCTTGAAACATATTATGATTTTTGACATGTTGGTTAATAAATAAACAATTAGACAACTTACCTTGTCATCATAAAACAAGTTTTGGATGCCCTACCTGAATTAAAGGATTGCCCGTTGTTTAAAATCCTAAAAAGTATAGCTGTTATTCCATATATTTCGAGGAGACTAAATGGATGTTCTTGCGATATCGATAAATCTTTGGGAGTGTTGCACCATCTTCCTCCCTGTCAATTTTATTAAATGTTACTAAATGATCTAGAATAATCCATCATATAGATATTCCAAAACCAAATCACATCCAATAAGACTTGCAACAGTACTATGTAGATGCAATTCGTTCCTATATCAGATGTTAGCCACAAAACAGTACGAAAGAATTAGTGCAATTTGTAGAAAAGAATGAATGCAGTTTATATGAAAAGAAGAGGAAGAAGAAAGATTAGGAAGTGAGAGAGAGAGAGATAAAGTCCTTGTTCTGTATGAGAAGTGATAAGAAGAGGAATAAGAAAGATTAGGAAGTGAGAGAGAGAGAGTCCTTGTTCTGTATGAGAAGTGAGAGAGAAAAAGAAATTCGGGAAGAGAGAGTGGGGGGAAGATTTCGCTGGGCGCGAAAATGAAAAGAACAGCGAGAAAAGATAACCAAGACTATTCATTTAGGTTTTTTCTAAGGGCACTACCAAATTTGCTTGGGGGCATCACTTACTTGGGGGCAGCCCAAGAAGGTGGAGAATTTGCTAGGGGGCACCCAAAATTTGCTAGGGGGCAGCCCAACCCCCCAAACCCTTCATTTCACTTTCATTTTTATTTTACACTCTCTCTCCTCAAGAAGAAAAAAAGAGCTCTCTCCCTTTCCCTCTCCTAAAACCCTAATTTCTTCTTCTCCACCACTCCACTCCCAATTCCTCCACCAAGATTTCTTCCACAACCTTCGTAGATTCGAAGAGATGACACGCAAGTCAAAGCAACCGGAATCCAGGTACGTTCTTCCCTAATTTATTCGAGAATTTTGTACATTCTATTCGAAACCCTAGAATATTTTTAATTCTTGAAAAGTTTTGATAAAATAGGTTTAGAATCTCTTTATGGTTCTCTTCCCTAATTTTCGAACACAAGAAACCCACATTTTATGTTGAAATCCTAACCCTAGAACACGACAAACTAGCATCTCGTTTTGGCAGTTCGGGTCTCATAACAGTAGGACTGCCAGGCATGTGGCAGTCCTAATGTAAATCAGGACTGCCACAGTCATGACAGTCCTCTTGTGAAAGAGGACTGCCAGGACTATGGCAGTCCTGATTTACATTAGGACTGCCACATGCCTGGCAGTCCTACTTTAATGACATATGGGGGTGGGTAACTGCATGATGCTCATATGCGGGGGGTAACTGCATGTCCTATTTCTGTTTCTATTATTTAATAACTGTATGTTGTCATGCAGTCCACCGGCCGCTAACAATAGAATACGGCCCACCGCGTCAAAGCGGAAGGAACGTGCGGGACGTCCTCTCGAGCGTCCGATAACAATTTTCAAACCGGCGCCCGAAGCTCGGAGAGGTTACCAAAGTGACACTACTGTCGCGGTCGCCAACAAGCTTGATCGCATCGATGACGTGGTCGACTTTCCCTTCATGAACAATAGGGAGTCTCGTTCAAAGGCCCGACATGATATATAGTTGGATCTGGATATATTTCTTGTTTCAAACTTAAGTTGGATGTAGAATAGTTATGTACTTGTTTGAAACTTAATTTGGATGTGAAATAGTTATGTACTTGTTTGAAACTTAATTTGGATGTGGAATGTTTGAAACTTAAGTAGTTGTGATGAATTATTATAGTTGTGATGAATTATTGGGATGAATTATTGTAGTTGGATTATTGTGATGAATTATTGTGATGAATTATTGTGATGAATCTTAAGTTGGATGTGGAATATTTATGTAGTTGTGATGAATTATTGTTGTTTATGTACTTGTGATGAATTGTTGTTTTTTATGTACAGAGTATCAGTATCAGGACTGCCACCCACTTGGCAGTCCTACACTAAAGTAGGACTGCCAGGGTGCTGACAGTCCTGACTGAAACTTGCTGCAACAGCAAGTTTGAGTTAGGACTGCCAGCACCCTGGCAGTCCTACTTCAGTATAGGACTGCCTGGGGGGTGACAGTCCTACTTATCAAACTCTGTGAGGAGCTACTCAACTGAAAACTCTTTCACAGAGTATGATAAGTAGGACTGCCAGCCCCATGGCAGTCCTACACTAAAGTAGGACTGCCAGGGTGCTGGCAGTCCTGACTGAAACTTGCTGCAACAGCAAGTTTGAGTTAGGACTGCCAGCACCCTGACAGTCCTAATTTAGTGTAGGACTGCCAGGAGGGTGGCAGTCCTATTTGTAAGTCTCTGTGATGAGAGTTTTGAAACTCTCTATCACAGAGAGTTTCAATTAGGACTGTCACACCCCTGGCAGTCCTACACAAGAGGAGGACTGCCAGGGTGCTAGCAGTCCTAATTGAAACTTGTTGTTATATAAATGACTATTCTCCTGTGTTTTAGCACAGAGAATGGTCATTCTCCGTGTAATTTAGCACGGAGAATGGTCATTCCAGTGTTAAAACTGTTGGCAAATTTATTTTGATATATTAACAGCATCTTCGTAGTTTAGTTTTCTGTGTCTTCAGATTCATATCTTCTCAGAAGCTCTACTACATAAAGTCTTTCCGTTCAAGTGCAACCATCCTTTGCATCGAAGACTGAAGCAGTTATCGGCGCTCCTTGCATAAGACGGCTTCCTCCTGCTTAGAGTCTTCGTGTCTGTACAAAGTCTAGGTATATCTGTAAACACCTAAGGATGGATGACAAGTAAAAACACAAGTCAAAAATCAATTACTTACAGAGCGGCATACCGGCGGCATGCTTCGGCATACCGGCGGTATACCGTTTTTATTGTCCACAAAGTTGCTGTGACAAATTGTCGGCATACCGACGGTATGCTCCGGCATACCGGCGGTATACCGTTTTTACCGACCCAAAACTTGTTGTGACAAATTGTCGGCATACCGACGGTATGCTCCGGCATACCGGCGGTATACCGTTCTGTGGACCACAAAACGTTCTGTGATAAAATGTCGGCATACCGACGGTATGCTCCGGCATACCGGCGGTATACCATTTTGTTTACCTGAAAACGTTCTGTGATAAAACGTCGGTATACCGACGGTATGCCGCGACATATCGACGGTATACCGGTTTATATATATTTGATTTTTGAATTACTCTGACTTGCATTAATGGCCACATTTAATGCTCTCAAACGGTCATTAATATGACCGTTACTATTTGGTCGGTATACCGACGGTATGCCGCTATATACCGACGGTATGCCGGTCTGCCTGTATCCAGAGCATTAAATACCACCCACTCTTGGTTTCTCTATAAATGAAAACTCTCTCTCTCATGAGGCTTTCACCAACTCTTGCCATAAATTTTCCAAGCAACCAAGAGCTCCACCATTAATACTCCACCAAGCTTTTAATTGTCATCTTCTCCCAAAGTGCTAGAGTATTTAAGAGTTATAATTTTCGATCTTCACGTGTTATAAGATCAACAAGTTCTCTTCTCATTTGTTTGAAGTTGGCGAGCCTTCGTAAGAAAACTCGTGTGTTGAAGTTGGCGAGTCTTCGAATCCAAACTCGTATTGAAGTTGGCGAGTTCTTCGGATCCAAACTCGTGTGTACTATTTGATTAAATAGTAGATTTAAGCCGGAGAGAGTTTCGGGACTGGATTGCCTCAAGCGAGGATACCAGGATACATCTTGTGTTTGATCTTCTCACTCTTTACTATTATTTATCATATATTGCTTCTGTTGCACTAGTTACTTTTTATTTCCCTATTCATCCCCCCTCTAGGGTTCTACAATTGGTATCAGAGCTTTGTTCTCTTGATTTGGATTTACACCCTTTGAGTGATCCATGGCCTCTAATCCTAGTATCAACACCTTCCACAATGAGGGACACTCCACAAATAGGCCTCCCCTATTTGATGGAACCAACTATAACTACTGGAAGATTAGGATGAGCATTTATCTGAAGTCCATAGATTTTGATTTATGGGATTGTGTGATAAATGGTCTCCCTACTCCTTCCAGAGTTATTGAGGATATTGCTTCTGACACCCTTAGGGACACACTTACTGAAAACACCAAGAAGCTTGCGAGTCGAGATGCCAAGGCAATGAACGCTCTTTATTCTGCTCTCGACAGTAGTGAATTCAACCGTATCTCTACTTGCAAGACTTCCAATGAGATTTGGAAGTTACTGGAAGTCACACACGAGGGGACTTCACAAGTGAAAGAATCCAAAATCAGTAGACTCACGCAAGAATATGAGTCCTTTAAGATGAAGCATGATGAATCTATTACTTGCATGTTTACTCGTTTTGGTGACATTATTAATCATCTCTCTTCTCTTGGTAAGGAATATCCTGCTCATGAAAAGATCAGAAAAATTCTTAGAGGATTGACGAAAGTTTGGAGTCCTAAAGCTACCGCAATCATTGAGGGGAACGACCTGACAGTCATGAACCTTGAGACCCTCATAGGTAAGCTAATGACTCATGAACTCGATATGAAGGATCAAGAGGAATCCTCCATGCAAGAGAAGGAGAAGGAGAAGACCAAAGAGAAGGAGAAATCTCTTGCTCTCAAAGCTACAAAGTCCTACTCCAAGGATAGCTCCGACGACAATGAGTTGGACGACGATGAAGAAATAGCTGTAACAGCTAAGCACTTCCGGAAGTTCCTTAAATTCAACAAAGCTAACCGCTTCAGACGGAACAATGAAGAAGATCCGGCGTGCTATCAATGTAGAAGACCCGGACACATCAAGAGGGACTGTCCGATGATAAGAAAAGACTCAAGCAAGTACGAGAAGCCTAGCAAGGGAAGCTCGTCCTCCAAAAAATTTGCCAACACTAGCATTTGGTGTGAGAGTGACGTAAGCGACTCCGACAACGACAAAGAGTGCAAACACAATGCCAACGTTTGTCTCATGGCAACCGATGAGGTACTTGATGATCTCTTCCTAAATACTCTTACTTATGATAATTTGGAGAAAGCTATCCTTGAATTGCATGAAGAGCACAAAGGTATTAGAAATAAATATAAGTAATCTCTAAAAGAGGTTGATGCTCTTCAATTAGAAGTAGAAAGACTCTCAAGCATCATTATTGATGTAAAGGGAAAATCTCCTACTTCTGACACGGATGAAATAGAGTCTTTGCGACTCAAGTTTCAAGAATCTCTTGACACCATCAAGAAAAAGGATGATGAGATTCAATCCATGAGAAGCTCTTATGAATTTGCTATGCACAAAGTTCAAGATGCTAATAGGAGAGAATATGACACTTCTATTAAGTATAATGATCTTCTTATACAGAGTAAGAAATTAGGTAATAAGAACACTACTCATGCATGCTCCAAGACACCTCCACACTCATCACAATGCTAGGCATACTTCTTGCATGAACACTACACACAAATCCTTTTCTAACATAAGGAAAGGACCTTTTGTTAAAAAAAAAACACTTCGCATCATGCCTTTTATTATCATCATCATAATACTAATGCTAGAGCTCCTCGCACTAGAGATTCACATATGCATGATTCTCACATATCTTCTTTTAAATCCTCTATGATTTGCAATTACTGTGGCTTGCTTGGACATACGACCAATTATTGTCATACAAGGAAACTTGTTGATAAGAAAGTTTTTATGTGGGTTCCTAAGACTAACACTCAAGGACCCATAAGATCATGGGTACCAAAACGTTCATCTTCAACTTATGTTGTAGGTGAAGAGTCCTTCTCATGCTAGAAGCAAGTGGATTCTCGATAGCGGTTGTTTACGGCACATGACCGGGGATGCTTCATTATTTACAACGCTATCGATGAAGAAGGAAGGACACGTCTCTTTTGGTAACAATCTTAAAGGTCACATTATAGAAAATGGTAATATAGGTTCCCCTCCTTATCCTTGTATTAAGAATGTGTGTCTTGTTACTAATCTTAAACACAATCTTCTTAGTATTAGTCATCTTACCGATAATGGCTATGATATCAAGTTTGTTAAGCTCAAATGCTTCATTACCGATAGCTCTAATGGATCTATTGTTTATGAAGGCATTAGAGAAAACAATATCTATGTTTTATATCTTGTTGAAGACACTAACAATGATAGGTGCTTAGTTGCTAAGAACGATGAGAGTTGGCTGTGGCACATGAGGCTCGGACATGCCAACATGGATACCATCTCTCGTCTTGCTACCAAGAAGCTCGTAAGAGGACTCCCAAGTATCCCGTTCAAAAAGGATATGGTGTGTGAAGAATGCAAGAAGAGTAAGTTAACAAAGTCATCCTTCAAATCAATCAACTCTGTAAGTACTTCTAGACCTCTTCAACTTATCCATATGGATCTTTTTGGTCCTAGCAGAGTTGCTAGTCTTGGAGGCAAGCTTTATGCTTTTGTTTTAGTTGATGATTTTTTGAGATTTACTTGGATTATTTTTCTTGCTTGCAAAAGTGATACTTTTCGTGAATTTGTTGCCTTTTGTAAACGTGTTCAAAATGAGAAAGGTTTTTCTATTAACAAGATTAGAAGTGATCATGGAGGAGAATTTGATAATGCCGATTTCAAAAGATTTTGTGAAAAGAATGGTTTTGGACATGATTTTGCTTGTCCACGAACTCCTCAACAAAATGGTGTTGTGGAGAGAAAGAATAGAACCCTTGACGATATGGCCCGGGTTATGTTAAACCAATATAAGCTCCCCCAATATTTTTGGGCGGAAGCCGTTAATACGGCATGTCATGTTATAAATAGGGTCTTGATTAGACCTATTTCTAAAAAGACTCCTTATGAGCTTTGGTTTGACAAAATTCCTTCCATTGATTATTTTAAAGTTTTTGGTTGTAATTATTTTATTTTGAATACCAAGGATAACCTAGGCAAGTTTGAAGAAAAAGCCTATGAAGGAATATTCCTTGGATACTCTACTCATAGCAAAGGTTTTCGTGTTTTTAATAAAAGAAGTCTTGTTGTTGAAGAGTCAATCAATGTCTCTTTTAATGAACTTAACTCTTCTACATTCTCCTCTTCCGAGGATATTGATGACATCTCGTTTGGGTTGGAAAACTCCTCTATTGAAGATCGTCCTTCTTCATCTAACAATGAAGTTGTGACTTCATCAAAAGAGTCTCCTCCTCTCGAGCCTCCTCAAAATGATCTCCCAAAAGAATGGAAATTTGTCACCAATCATCCTAAGGAACTTATCATTGGGGATCCTTCCTCCAGTGTTAGCACTAGATCCTCCACTCGTGATCTTTGTGCAAATATGGCTTTTATCTCTCAAATAGAGCCTAAAAATATTAATGATGCTTTTCTTGATGAATTTTGGATGATAGCAATGCAAGAGGAGTTAAATCAATTTGAGCGAAACAAGGTTTGGGAACTTGTCCCAAAACCTAGCAATCACCCCATCATTGGAACAAAATGGGTGTTTCGCAACAAACTTAATGAAGATGGGTTAGTGACTCGTAACAAGGCCCGATTGATTGCTCAAGGCTATAACCAAGAGGAAGGCATTGACTACGATGAAACCTATGCTCCGGTTGCACGTCTTGAATCCATTCGTATGCTTTGTGCTTTTGCTTGTTTTAATGACTTTAAGCTCTTTCAAATGGATGTTAAGAGTGCTTTTCTGAATGGTATTATTAAGGAGGAAGTTTATGTTAAACAACCTCCCGGCTTTGAAGATTTTCAATTTCCTAACCACGAGTTCAAACTCCACAAAGCCCTTTATGGCCTCAAACAAGCTCCCCGTGCTTGGTATGAGCGCCTTAGCTCCTTTCTTGTTTCACACAATTTTTCAAAGGGAAAAGTCGACACAACACTCTTTATCAAATCCCATAATGGCACTCTCTTATTGGTTCAAATTTATGTCGATGACATTATTTTTTGTTCTACTAACAAGACACTTTGTGTAGAATTTGCTAAAGTTATGCAGGAAGAATTTGAAATGAGTATGATGGGTGAGCTATCATTCTTTTTGGGATTACAAATCAAACAAGGACCCAAAGGAACCTTGATCAATCAAGCAAAAATATACAAAGGATCTCCTCAAGGATTTCGAACTTGACTCATCCAAATCAATGAGGACTCCTATGGCAACAACGACAAAGCTTGACCATGATGAAGATGGCACATCGATTGACATTCGTAAGTATCGAGGTATGATTGGTAGTCTACTTTATCTTACTGCTAGCCGTCCTGATATCATGTTTAGTGTATGTCTTTATGCACGTTATCAAGCTAATCCAAAGAAATCGCACTTATGTGCCGTAAAGCGTATTTTTCGATATCTCAAAGGTACCGTGAACATGGGCCTTTGGTATCCGAAATCTTCATCCTTTGAGCTTCACGGCTTCTCTGATGCAGATTTTGCCGGATGCAAGATTGACCGAAAAAGCACTAGCGGCACATGCCAATTCCTTGGAAAATCCTTGGTATCGTGGTTTAGTAAGAAACAAAATTCTGTTGCTCTTTCAACCACTGAGGCCGAGTATATTGCGGCTAGTTGTTGTGTGCACAAATTCTTTGGATGTCACAAACACTTTTAGATTATGGCATTTCTCATTCTTGCACCCCTATTAAATGTGATAACACTAGCTCAATCAATCTCACGAAAAACCCGATTTGTCACTCACGCACGAAGCACATTGAAATTAGACACCATTTTCTTCGTGACCATCAACAAAAGGGAGATATTCGTCTTGAATTTATTGATACTACTTATCAGCTAGCCGATATTTTCACCAAACCGCTCACGGAAGATCGCTTCACCTTCCTTTGCCAAGAATTAGGCATTTTATCTTTTGACCCGTAATTCTTCTTGGTCGGCATAGCGACGATATACGGTGGTATACCGACGGCATACCGTTTTTCGATTCAGAATTAAGTTCTGTCTCGAAACTTGGCATACTGCCGGTATACGCCGGCATACCGACGGTATGCCGGATCGCGGAGGACAGCTTTTTCAAGTCCAGATCCGGGCCCACCTTTCCTCTTTTCTCTCCTTATTCTTCTCAACCCTCATTTAATTCTTTCACATCCATCATATCCCTTTTAATTACCCTCTCATCTTCCCAATTGATAACTTCCCATCACATTTATTACCTATCTCTTCACATCCCCCATTACTCCTCTTTTACTCCCCTATCATCATTTCCAACCCACTATCTCTTCATATCCCCCATTACTTTCTCTTTAACCGTTCCCCAACCCACCCCTTCCATTCCCAACTCCACAACCATTCACTTTCCTCCTTCCTTCCCTATCTTTTTTTTTTCTTTCTTCATTATCTATCCTTCTCTCATCCTCACCAAACCCTAACTTCCTCCTCCAACTTTCCTCCATGGCCAATCCGAAGCGTCCCCGCTCCTCCTCCACCTTCTTCAACCCTTTCATTCCGGTGGCTCTCCCTCACGGGTATGATCAGCGGGTTTTTACCTCCTCCTTAGCGGCCGAGACCTGGTTTCAACACTTCGTTCATCATAATGTCTTCAAGGGCCGAGCAATCAATTGGAATCTCTTCCCCGGCCATGTCTCTCTATTTAACGAGGTCGGACTCTCTTGCCTCCTTCGGCGTCAGATTTCCATCTACTCCGCCGCCGTCCGTCTCTTCTACTGCAACATGGTTCCGGACGACGAGGACGGTGCCGTACAGTCGATGGTCAACGATCGCCATTTCCGTCTCACATCTCGGGACATCAACAACATCCTCGGCATCCCGGACAAAGGCGATGCTTTGCCGTCCTTGGCTGCTCTTCACGACGAGTTCTGCCACATCATCTGCAAGGGCCCCAACCCTCCTGCTATCCCGACCCTCTCCGCACAGCTGGAGCCATTTTACTACGAGCTCCATAGGATTGTGTGCCACATACTCTTTCCTAAGGGCGGGAACTACGACGCCATTACCAGCGATGCCCTGGTGTGCATGTACTACCTGTATGCAAGAAAGTCCTTCTCCTTCCCCAAGACTCTCCTTCATCTCTTCAAACGTGTCATGCCAGCGGGAAAGCAGAACCTTTATTACGGCTCCTTCATCACTCTCCTTCTGGAAGCCAAGCAAGTCGATCTCTCCCTTTGCTCCTCGGACGGCGTCCCTTCCTATCTCGCTGTTTCCCGCTCCGCTAGTGGTGCCTCTACTTCGCGTGCTTCTTCTTTCCAAGAGCCACCAGCTTCCACTCCTGCTACTCCCGCGTCTACTCCTCCTGCCTCCGGTCGCTACATGCCGCTGACTCAGCAGTACTTCGACATGCGTATGGCACAGGCAGAGGAACAGATGAGGGCTCATACTCGTGGGCTTGGCAATCTGATTCAGTCCCGCTTCCATGACCAAGCTTATTTTATTCAGCGCACCATTCAGGACCGGGACATGTTTATGGATCTAAATCTTCAAGATCCAATGTACCAGGCTCCGCGCTTCTCTGATCCCAATGCCTACGGGTTTATGTACCCGGACGGCATTGATCTTTATGGCGCCTTTCAACAAGCTCAGGATGGTGGGGACGATCCGGCGGACGATTAGGGGTGGCTTCCTTTTGGTAATGGTATCGAATAATGAGTGTCTTAGTTTGTTGTGTTTGTTTTTATTATTCTGTCTTTTGCGGTCCTTCGGGGACATATATGTGGTTGGTTTAGTACTTTGCAGTCCTGCGGGGACTTGGTTTGTGTCTGTCTCTTGTTAGTAAACTCTCGTAGAGGAGAGTCTTTAAAGTTGTTTTATGTAGTATGAGTGTCGTGCATGTATTTTTCTTTAACTTCCATATATCAATACATGCCTTTTATTCTATGCTCTTGTCCTTATTATTGCTATCTTTTATTTCTGTTTTTTTTTCATCTTTGACTAAGTGACAAAGGGGGAGAAAACGTACTGAGGGGGAGTTGTCTTCCAACGGGGGAGTTACTCCCTGAAGATGCTCTCTCTATTTTGTCAATTATCAAAATGGGGGAGATTGTTGGCACATTTATTTTGATATATTAACAGCATCTTCGTAGTTTAGTTTTTTGTGTCTTCAGATTCATATCTTCTCAGAAGCTCTACTACATAAAGTCTTTCCGTTCAAGTGCAACCATCCTTTGCATCGAAGACTGAAGCAGTTACCGGCGCTCCTTGCATAAGACGGTTTCCTCCTGCTTAGAGTCTTCGTGTCTGTACAAAGTCTAGGTATATCTGTAAACACCTAAGGACGGATGACAAGTAAAAACACAAGTCAAAAATCAATTACTTACAGAGCGGCATACCGGCGGCATGCTTCGGCATACCGGCGGTATATTATCGTCAAAGTTGCTGTGACAAATTATCGGCATACCGACGGTATGCTCCGGCATACCGGCGGTATACAGTTTTTACCGACCCAAAACTTGCTGTGATAAATTGTCGGCATACCGACGGTATGCTCCGGCATACCGGCGGTATACCGTTCTGTGGACCACAAACATTCTGTGATAAAACGTCGGCATACCCACGGTATGCTCCGGCATACCGGCGGTATACCGTTTTGTTTACCTGAAAACGTTCTGTGATAAAACGTCGGTATACCGACGGTATGCCGCGGCATACCGACGGTATACCGATTATATATATTTGATTTTTGAATTACTCTGACTTGCATTAATGGCCGCATTTAATGCTCTCAAACGGTCATTAATATGACCGTTACTATTTGGTCGGTATACCGACGGTATACCGCTGCATACCGACGGTATACCGGTCTGCCTGTATCCAGAGCATAAATACCACACACTCTTGGTTTCTCTATAAATGAAAGCTCTCTCTCTCTCATGAGGCTTTCACCAACTCTTGCCATAAATTTTCCAAGCAACCAAGAGCTCCACCATTAATACTCTACCAAGCTTTTAATTGTCATCCTCTCCCAAAGTGCTAGAGTATTTAAGAGTTAATTTTCGATCTTCACGTGTTAGAAGATCAACAAGTTCTCTTCTCATTTGTTTGAAGTTGGCGAGCCTTCGTAAGAAAACTCGTGTGTTGAAGTTGGCGAGTCTTCGGATCCAAACTCGTGTTGAAGTTGCAGTTCTTCGGATCCAAACTCGTGTGTACTATTTGATTAAATAGTATTTAAGCCGGAGAGAGTTCCGGGACTGGATTGCCTCAAGCGAGGATACCAGGATACATCTTGTGTTTGATCTTCTCACTCTTTACTATTATTTGTCATATATTGCTTCTGTTGCACTAGTTACTTTTTTTTCCCTATTCACCCCCCCTCTAGGGTTCTACAAAACGCAGGAGAATAACCATTCTCCGTCTAAATTTACACGGAGAATGGCCATTCTCCGTGTAATTTAGCACGGAGAATAGTCATTCTCCATGTAAATTAACACGGAGAATGGCCATTCTCCGTGAAAATTACACGAAGAATGACCATTCTCCGTCTTAATTTATACGGAGAATGGCCATTCTCCGTGAATTTAGCACGGAGAATGGTCATTATCCTGCGTTTTAACACTGGAATGACCATTCTCTATGTAAATTTGTCAACCCCTTAACCAAATTTTTCCCCCTAATTTTTTTAATTTTAATATTATCATTTTCCTTATTGTCTAAATGTAGAAATGTCATGATATGTATATATATACATATGTGTATTAGTTAATATATCAAGTAAGGGACCCAGGAGCAAATAGAGGCATTACAGGGCTTTAGTGCAATAGCCCTGAATGCCACTTGAACACCTGCTTACTATAAATACAAATATGTATGCATTTATATGTATTCAAGGGCTCTTTTGCAAATATACTTTTGTGCAGGGACCTTATTGCTAAACATTATATTTAAATTCAAAATCGAGTATAAGCCTGAATCTGATTTGTGTTGAGATCCTGATGGAGGTTCAAAATAGCATGGATAATACAGGAATAGAATTCAAATAGTTCGAATTCCTTAATTCCTCCTTTCATCATATCCATCTTACACCTATAAGTACGGTGAATCCTGCTATAGTTTCTCTAAAAACCCTAACACACCCCACCTTGTTCGGCCACCAGGGAGGGAATAGAGCTTCTGAGTAGGAATTGTATTGCAACAGGTACCCTTCTCCCTCAACTTTAATACTCAAAATTTTGCATGATATTTAGATAGAAGGTAGGTGTTCGAAGGATTTCCTCAATAACACACAGGAAATCCTGTTCTGACACATGTTAGAAGGGGGTAATGTGGTAGGTACTCGATAATGCCTGAGTAGAGTATAGAGGCCATATGAACTGCTGGTACCCATTAACACTGCCATATGAACCTTTCTTACACCAATGGATGTTAACGGAGAGTTTTCCCTCATATACAATCAAGACTGTCAAGAGTCTCCTTTTACCCTTTTGACCCAACAAATACTAGCATATAAGCCATAGGCTCTGTTTTTAAGAACCCTTGAATCCAGGAGAGGACCATCAACATATGGTGACTGAAAGGGTGGTCTCTCCACATTGACTTGGGATGACCTGAGTTGAACCATCTTCTGCATCCATTAGAACTGACAAAGAGGAGTCTTGGATGTATCAGGATATTGACAGGAACAGGTCGATATGTGTACCTGTACTTGCAACAAGGAGTAAAGGCCACACCACAGCCTCCTGTACAACAAATATTTCCTTAGAATCTAGACATCTGAAACCTTGCCACAGTAATGTCCTTGTAGGCAACATACATCTACCTGGTGATTCCTGTTTAGAGCCATACGACCAATGCCCTCTCCTATGTGACCACAAGAAACCATGATTGAGGAGTTCCATACACTAGCCATCTGTACTGGGTTTACTGCCTGGGTTGGGTTCAACCACTTGGTCATACCATGGTATAAATCGAGTGTCTCCATACACTGTTCAGGACAGGGCTAAGGACCAGTCCTTGTAATTGGGTAGCAGGGACACCCATCTAAGCCTGCACCTAAAACCAAAGAGGTGAGGGTATCAGGAAATTGGTACAGGAGGTACAGGCCTATACCAGCCCTAGGTTTTGTTAGGATTGGTGCAGTAGGTAGTGGTTGATAGAGGAGTGTTAGCCTTAGATATGCTCTGTGCCTACAGGGCATGTCATTTGGTATTGAAATAGGGACTTACCTGGGTCAGCTTTGACTGTCATGAGACTAGAGTATCCAATTGTCCTGGTACAATGTCCCCTCTCTTGCATATTGCTCTGTTCCTATAGGGTGCTACTAAAGTCTTGTGGCTAGAAGAATACCTGCAAATCATCCAAGCAAAAGGTTAGGATGAAGGATGACATAGCAGTATAGGAAAAACTGTAAAATTAGCATCTCAATCTATCTGAAATTGTCATACGGTGATAGGTTCTCCACTTTTCCAATTTTTAGATCATCTACACCCACTGTACTGATTGTGTAATTGTATATACCTCACCTCCTTCCTGGACTGGATTTGTGCTCTGGGCCCAAGGATATCAAGGATTCATATAATCTATGGCCTCTCTGTCTCAGCTTAGTCTGAATTTTAATAGCCTGCAATAAATGGTATTGAAGAAGGATGCTACTGCCATTACTAGATTACGCAGCTTCCCGACTAAAGAATAACCAACAGGATTTGGCTAATGTTGTACAATAATTCTATACGATAACCATTATATGTAATGGTCCCTGCTTACTTCAGTATCTGTATTGAGAATAGGTTATCCCTTTACCTTTCTGTTTCTTCTGTTGTTTGCTAATTCAATTATAGAGTGGGTATTCTCGCTGACTGTACTAGAAATGACTCATGAGCAGTTACCCATACTCTAAGGCTGAATACAAAGTGATTAGAATCTTAGATATACTGATATATCATTCGTTTTTTAAAGACAGGTTCATGATGCAACATATTTACCTTCATATGTTGTTCTGCAGTTGAGTTTAGTGTTGGACTGTCATATTATATTGCAAGGTTAATTGGGTATATAAGAAGCTGTCCTGAACTGGAATGTACATACAGGTTAGTAGCAGTCATGGGTTATACCAAAGGGGACTTGTTGCAGGAAATACTCGAGTAATCAGGTGTTAGAGGACATTATATTGCAGCTATATAGTCCTTATACACATGGGTGACTACTTAAATGGATGGCTGCCTTATAGGCAGAACACAGGTTCTAGATGTCAACAAAAGAGTTAGGTACACAAGAATACAAGCAAAACTAGCGAGTACATAATGTTAGATGTATAGTAAGAGTTGAAATATGAGAGGTGAAAGGTGGTTATGGGAATAATTCCTAGTTGTAATAACTAAGTTCATACTAAAAGATGCATTACCATAGGGTTAGACCTATAAACCAATCAACCTAAAGCTAGCTTCACTTTTGTTCCTTATGAATTTTTTTATAATGCTTAACACAGGCTATTTGGACCTCGATTCGGACTTGTCACGTGTAAGCCCCTGATTTTCAAAATTTTTTTAAACTAGTGTTAATTAATTATTAAATGTCATTATTGATTTTAAAATAATTTAATATGATTTTAGGAATTTTCTAGAAATTTTTAAATGATTTTTAAATGATTTTAAATACAAAAATGTTGATCTGTAAATTTATAAATGTTTTAAATATCATTTTGTAATTTTTGAAATGATTTTATATCAGTTTGTAAATAGGAAATTGTTTTTAATTAGAGGATGCAAATATTATTTTGCATTTTGTATGTTTTGAGGCTTTATGTAAAACCCTAAAACCTAGGGGGCCTATTGCAAACTACCCGAAACCCCCCCTGACCAGTCACTCTCTCTCTCCTCTGACTCGACGCTGCCCCGACCGACTCACCGACGCTGCCCCCCGCCGAACCCGGCTGCCCCACCGCCATCAACCCCCTATAAAAACTCCCCTCTCTCCCCTGACCTAAACCCTAACCCTAAATCTCCTCCACGACCAACCGCCGCCCCGTTCTTCCCCGACGAACTCCTAAACCCTAACCCTACTCCGACGAGCTCCGTCCAGCCCCACCGCCGAGCACCACCGCCCACACCACCACCGATAGGTTCGCCGCGCTGAGTGCCCAGCGCCACCCGAGCGCCGCTTCCCCATCACCTCCTCTGCCGCACAGCACGTTCGAACCCTTCCTCTTCGCCGGACACGTAGGTTACAGTTTCGTTTTGTGTCGTACGTGTCTCGTTTTGACCTATGTTGCTCGCCAGGACACGGAGATGTTCGTCCAGTAGCTGGACACGAGAATCAGTGGTCATGCGTGTCGTGCGTAGCACGGACACGAGGAAACCCTGTGTCCTTAACTGTCAGGACACAGGATGGTTTATATTTTTTTTATTATGTTTAATTAATTCTAACCTAAATAAATGTATTAAAACCCTAATCCTAACAAACGGGCCAACTGGCCCACTGGCCAGCGGCTGCAGTGTTTAAACCCCCCCTGTGCAGCTCGAGTTCGAGCCCCCCTGCTGTTTTTCCTTTCTTTTTTCTTTTCTTTTTCCTTTTTCTTTTTTGTTATTTAGGTATATTTATATATATATGTTATACATATTTTTGTATATATATATGTATTAATATACACTATAATATTTGTTGTCTTATATATTATATATATATATATAATATATATATATATATATATAAAATACTTATATGTATATAAAGAAATAAATATAATAAGATACATATATACATATGTATATATTATAATATATAATATATATCTATATATATATATATATATATACATATGTATATATGTATATTATATATTTTATTCTTTATATACATATAAGTATTTTCTATATATATATATATATATATATATATATATATATTATATATATATGTTATAAGTATATATTAAGTACATAATTATTTAGCCTAAGTAAATTTACATATGTATATTTTAAATATATAAATATTACTTGTCATATTTTTATGACTATTTGTAAGTTTTCACATAAATAAAATATTAACATTTACTTTGCTTTTCTACCACTTAGTATTTTCTGTATATTTAAATTACTGCAACCATTTGGTGTCCAAGCCTAGCATGGGTATTTGGACTCAAATGTGTTTTCACACATTCAAGACCTGTACAAGTCATATTGGACTTGATTCATGGCCTTGGTCCTGTATTTGAACTTTGGTTCAAATTATGTACATGGACAAATACGCAGATAATTAATTATTGTGTGCACTACTGTTTTTGATTTTCTAAAAATACTTAAAGTATTGCTAAAATTATGGAAAAATAGTTTTTAGATACTATGTTAAGTTAGCTAATTTAGTATATTTTGTAGTATTTAATTTACTGTTTTGCCACTAGTTTGGCATATGAAACCAAAACTCATTTTCTGTATACTTAGGAAAACTGATTTTTATAAAATATTTGTACTGGTTAATAAATTCCAGAAAAATTATAATAAATTTCTATAGTTAGCAAGGATCGTTTTGGTACTTTGTTCTATGCAAAACTAGGCTTTTGCCTATCTCTAAAAATTGTTAGAACACAATGATCTTTTGATTTATTTATTGATTAATTACGACTTGTAACTTTTGTGCTATTTTGAGTTTTAGTCGTGTGAACCCCATCCCTCACTAGTGTAAAGACCCTAGAAAGTTAGTTAACATAGTGTGTCACCCCATTGGTCTCCTGTGCCAAGTCATCATTTTGGCTAGGTGTCCAATCACAAGTCGTGTTTCACAAATTAGTGTCCTAGTATTTTAGCTTAGTGTAAAAGCTAAGTTTATGTATGTATTTCTACAGTGACAAGTTACCGGACATCCATAGCACATTTATCGCAGCTTGTTTTGCAGAGGCAAGTACATCTACAAGCTCATTTACTGTCTTTTAATGCTAGAACATGTATTAACCCTGTTAGAATACTGATCCTTGAGGTGGCAAGTTTATCTTCACATGTTGTTTACATTCAGTATCTGCCATGCTTAGGACAGTTCTTATATCTTCACATGCATCTTACTGGTTCTCAGTACATGTTTCACTATGCTTTACACTGCTATCAGTACCTATCGTGCTTTATACCGATCCCAGTATATCTCACATGTTCTATATCGTTCTCGTATCTCTCACATGTTATATATATGGGTTATGGGGAAACTGACGGTTGAGTACGTGATCATGACCCCCCCCCCCCCCCATAGTAGCGAGCGAGGTCGCATTTTATATGCATACCTTGCCGTAGGCTTATATCAAGGCAGATTTGTGCGTATGTACATCTTTCGCCTATCACTTGTACGGAAGTACATTTTATTATGTGCCACAGCACATTGTACATCTATTTGACCAATCACGTACCTGCTACAGTTTTAAACATTCATATGCATCTGTCTTTATGACATATGTGTCATTGCCATGATAGACTATGAGATATGCCATGTTCCCTGTGTTACTATGATATTGTGATCCCAGTTGTACCATGAGGCCATGTTCCCAGTATTTTCTGTTTTATAGACTTATCACACCATGTTTCTTGTTGTACATCTCTTTCATTATATGTTCAGTACTTTAGTTGTAGAGGTTTACTTGCTCCCGTCCTGACAGGATAACGTTGTAGGTATACTTACTGAGGAAGTTGCTCTGTGATTCGTATATGGAGTCACTGCCGAGGACCCGGCTCTGCTTTACGAGGATGTTCCTACGGGAACCTCGCCTAGTTGTCTTTTGTTTAATTAGACTTTTGAGAGTAGACATGTATTAGACTATATCATTTTGTAACTGGACATGTATCCAGTTTTATATTTCAGTTTACTTGTACTTGGATATTTTACTATATACGACGACTTTTGTGTTTGGAGCATTTATGATTCTTCTTCACTTATAGAACTGTTAGCACATTTAGTCTTATCTTGTTATCTCTAGAACAGCTTACTGCGCTTTATCTTAAGCGTAGGCTGGACATGGCTCGGCCCGCCCAATAATTGGGTAACGGGTCGTAACATGTTTTTTTTGGCGGCCCATGCAGGTCCTGACTAAACTGTTTGGTTACGTTATTGTACCAAGCATGCCTGCAATTAGGAACTTAAGGTAATTAGACAACATTAGGAAAGACGCTTAGAACACTTAGAGGAATGCTAGGATTGCAACATAAGAAATACATCACATGTTTGCTATTATAATTAGATTTTCTGCATATGATTACTTACTTTAAATAAGTCCTTATAAGTCTTTTATGTGTAATTTAGATGGTGCTTACTCGTTCATCCCAGTATGTTACCCCCGAGAATGGGGCCCTCCATATCCAGTCAGCTGACCGGTTGACTGATACACCTCCACTACCACATTTCCCCACTCCCCAGATCCACAGACCCAGATACCACCTTCCATATCCCAGGCCCGGCAGGACCCGATACTTCCACCACCCCCTATCACTATACCCATCAGGCTTCCGTCACTCTCGACGGGACCCAGCTGCTCACACTGATCCAGGGGTTCCTAACAACCCATCAGGAGCAGACTACCTACTCCGCCAGAGCATGGAGCGTTCGAGGGACGTCCCGTGGTCCCACCACATGTAGAGCCACGGCAGAGAGCGGGGGACGGTCAAGGACTTCATGGGTCTGAATCCAAGAGTTCTCAGGAACTGAGGGCATAGTAGTAGCTGATGACTGGCTAGATTCTGTAGAGAGGAAGCTTCTGGGTTAGGATGCCGGATGACCTTCAGGTCGAGGCAGCAGGATTTCTGCTGATAGACTTAGCCGAGTCTGGTTCATGAGCTGTTGTTCGCGAGAGGTAGAGCCACCTGGGACCAGTTCAAGACCCGTTCAAGAAGAAATTCTTCTCGACCACTGCTAGATAGCCATGGGGCTACGATTCCAGAACATCCAGCAGGGGAACCGT